>CM031239.1:400752315-401275386 GCA_018340775.1 Taxus wallichiana var. yunnanensis | reverse complement strand
ATCCTCGTGGCAATATCAATGACATCAATACAATAAAATGCATATACATGTATCAATTCACATCATCAAACAACACAACTAAATCATCGCTAAAATCAATAAATTCCACCAATTGTTCGAGTTTCAAAATATCTTAATTGTATCATTTCATCAATAAACATTAAGATCACAAGACTAGCTAGATCGTGTAACAAAATTTATGTAGCAAAATCCAATATGTCGGTACATATAGAATGGTAGTAACTCTAGCTCATTATTAATACCGAAATGTCAATCCATGCATATAATCCACACTATGAGCCACCACATATCCGTAATCCAAATATCTAATGTCTAACAAAATATTAATCAAATATAATAATGTCCATCTATCAATGTCTATTAATTAAATATGATAGCAAAGTCCATGCCTTCAATCCAAGGTAAAAAAACATCATAGTAAGATCAATGTCGAAGAGGAGTGGGCACTATAGAGGCCAAAGGTGAAACATCAAAACAAGCCAAAAGAAACCAAATGTAGTGATAACCCAAAAGGAGAAAGGCCCCTGTAAAGTACACCCATCAAAACAGCTTGACCATCTGTTTGAAGGACAGACCTAACTACCATTGTCTTTCCCCTTATGAGTTCTAAGGCTCATCTTTAGAGGAGAATTTCTAGTTTTTCCTTTTTCTTGTTATTCACTAGCTTCCTTCTGAAACCCCCCAACTTTCCATCATCCCACAGAAACAATAATTACAATTTATATGTTGATGATATATTCGTGTTACATTATTGATTCCATTGAATAAATTAATATATGTGTGATATCCTTATGTTATAAAAGGTAAGGTTCATGACTTGTATGATGATGGAATAAGTAATATTTAGTTATTGATGTGCACTCTAATTATTGTCCTCAAATTATGCGAGGCCCACAAGATTGGAATTATGACATTTGGTTTCTTTTGTGTTAAACCTAATTTTTTAATTCATTATTGGAATGTTGTGATAAAAAAATCTACCTTAAAATTCAAGCAAGGTTTCCTGCACTACCTTGAATTTTAGTCACTTAAAACTTTTAGCCCGAGGTAAAAAGGTCATTTTGCTCTCGACAATTATAACTTTTGAGATGCTAAAATTAATCTATAAACATTATTAGACTCCATTATAGGGTTGGTGATACCTCAAGTGATTACAAACTTTGGATTTAACACATATTTCAAATTTAAATTTCCCTTATCCTTATCCACTATTTAGGAAATTTATTTCTTGGAGTTAAAAATAAATGCAAATAACCTTATCTTATTTCACCACTCTAAATAACATACTATAATAAAGTTTGAATTATTAATATGAATCTAAAATCCATTAATAGAAAATTGAACATTTGCATCCCTTAATTCGGAACTCATATACAATTGGTAGATACTACTTAATAGTCTATGCGCTACACAAACCATCCATCGAAGATGGATACAGGATCAAATTTGAAGGGTTGGTCTGAATTTTATTTTGAAGGGCAAGTATTGGACCAACCCTTCAATGATGAAAAGTAGCACGAATATTTTACACTTCATATGACAAGAATAAATCAAATATACACGTCATAAAAATTAAGAATAAATTTTTTTAACGAAATATTTTTCTTTTCAAAATCACCAGTTGATTAGCATCTTAAATAAAAAGGGAAAATTCAGTAATCCAAACACAATGACCCCTCTATCATAATGATGTAAATTAATCCGCATTTAAACTGGTAAAATAATCAAATTATGATGTAAAGAAAGCCCAAATTTGTAATATTATAATTTCCTAAAAATCATCATAACTAAAATAAGCATTAAATAAATTTAATAAATAAATACATAAACAAACAATTGAAATGAGACAAGAAGACACACAAATCAATAAACACATAAATACCATCAAACTACACTAGGATCTCTTATCAAAATCATTAGAAAACTTGTAAATAATAAAATAAATAACTTTAACTTCTACTTGGATTTTAGTGCTAAAATTAAAACCCATTTGGATTCTTACCACTTCAATAAAAAAACATTCGTATTTTAACCACTAAAATTAAAACCCATGTAAATTTTAACTAGTAAAATGCATTGAATTGAATTTTTCTAAATAAATTAAAGAAAATGTGCATCTATACATTGAAACACCCACACTAACTATGTCACCAATATATACATCTAAATATTCTTAGTTGATTTCCAATCCAAGAGTTTCACCTCATGTAGAGTATGCATTCAAATATACTACATAGAAATGATGTTTTACCAAATTAGAATACTCCATTCAACACACACACCCTTTGTAATCCTCCCTAAATCTATTCACAAGCCTCTTCCTCAACTCCTCAGGCATAGAGTTTAGCAAAATTGTCTTGAGCACAACAACGAATATAAAATTCTTGTTGGCCTCCACATCACTACTATTAAACAATAGTTAGAGAGAAGATACCAATGATGAATTGGAGGGTTTTTTCAAATGGATGAAGAAGATTATCTCTACGTATTCTCCTCCTCTAAATGATCTCCTCTCATCTTCTCTACATTCTTCCATATTGAATGGGTCCAATTAACCTTTGCATTAGGAAGCAACTTCGACACTTAGCTCGGTTATTCTTTGCAAGGGTCATAATGGGTGAACTCCTTGCGCGATTCAACTTTTTTTTCTTTAAAGCAAGCCCCATCTATATTTTCCCCTATATCCTTCTCCACTTCATACAAATAGGGCTAATCCAATCATCTTGGCCCATAGTTTGTCTACATGTCGAGCTCAAATTGATCTAGGAAATTTGGATCAAGACCATTGTGAGTTCATCCCACCCTTTGGAACCAACATGGCTCCAATAGAGCCTTCTTGGCACCCTACATTGTGAGTCACAAATTGAAGTCACTCTTTGAGATTAATTCAACACTTTTCTCCACACTCTTCCCCCACCTCAGATATCCATCTCATACCATATCCAAACTAGTGGTCAGTCTACATAGTGGATCTATTCCAAATCATGTTGTGTAGTCTCCCAAGTGCACAAATATTTGTGTGCAAGTTGATCCTAGCTTTGTTTTATATTTCTCTAGGTGGCTCTGTAACAAAAATATAGAAAAAGTAGAAAGTGGTAGATATTTCGTTTGAATGAATCCCAAGAAAAGACAAGAACATAAACATTAATAATAAATATTTTGTTTTTAGGTATTTGTGCTCAAGTATTTGTGTAGCTAACATCAAAACTTGCTAGAAACTTGGGATTTGAGCTTAATAGTATTATAGTAGTAGTATTTTTTTTTTTTTGATTGATAAACGCTTTTAACTAGCGGAGCTATGAACCGGTGGGGAAAGGGACCCCAACCCTACAACAAGAAGAGGAAGAGAGAAGAAAGAAGACGGGAGAAGTGATTGAAGTAGAAGAAAAAAGGAGGCGAAGGGAGGAAAGGGAGGCCGAGACAAGAGCAACAGACGAGCCAAGAGAAAGGCGAAGGCACCATCCTAGTTAACCAAAAGATGGGCCGGCGCGCGAAGAAGCCGCATGCAACAGGAAATGAAAGGCAGGAAAAGCACGATCCTTTAGTTCATTCAGTTGATCCACCACAGAATGAACAGGGAAGAGGGCCGCTTCTATGTCGACCACCGGAAGAAAGCGCTGGTCCAAGGTTGGGTGAAAGTTAAGGAAAATGTCACCCGAGTCTCAGTATTGCCTGCCAGAGCGGTGGATGTCTCGACCCGAACCAATGGCCAGTTCGTCAACTTCCTCCACCCACAACAATGGATCCGGTGGAGAGAAATCGGCGAGTTGTGCTTGCAAGCCGACGCAGTGAACTGCATATATTTGATCTAAGGTGACCCGTTCTACATCCGCAGTATTAGAGTGTAACAGCAGGCAGAATGAGACAAAGGTGGAAGCAATGTCTGAATCAGTTCGGGGCGACGAGCATTGAAACGGTAAGAATCTCTGAGGATTGCTTCGATAGCCTCGGCCTCTTCAGGCGAGGAGAATTTGAAGATCATCGCAAGCCGGCCCCTGTCAATAGCCGAGACGTCAGCCAATTCGTGAAACTGTCCCTAGAGAGCCACAAATGGGAAGCCGACGAAGGACATTGCGCCAAGAAGAAGCAGAAAAGAGCCGAAGGGATAATGCCTGGAGTGGAGAGATCAACATAAAAGGAACACGGAGCGTGTGAGAAAGAAGTTGAAATCGACCCCGGAAGAAAAGGAGATGGCAGGGAGCCGCGGACGTGACCGAGAGGACCAGAACCACGTGTGAGAGAACAGCGGCAGGAAAGAAGAACGCCGCCGAAAGATGGAGGAGAAGACTACATGCTCGAGGGAACTGCCAAACGCAAGAGAGACACCGACAGGTTACCCGGAAGTACCATCTCAATCTTGGGAAAGAAGGAAGGGGAAACCTTGCCAATCATGAGCAGCGGCCCCGGAGGAGATACATGCGAAGGATTGTCTATTGCAAAGTTAGCCAGAAAGTCCACAGTGTGATTGGCTTCCCAAAAATTATGGGAAATACTCCAGAAATGGATTTTGCCAAGCCAATGAAGGATTTGAGGGATGAAGAGGTTCATCTTCCACGACGGGAAACACCTCTGGAAACTGCGAAGATTAGGATTTGGGAATCCCCTTCAATATATAGATTTGAACAACCAAGATATGCCGCCATCTTGACCCCTTCGAGAAGACCCTGGGCTTCTGCGGTATTACAAGTGCCCTCTTTGAGAGGGAAGGATCCTGCTTTGATGAGGTGTCCTCGATCATCTCTGAGAATGCAGCCTGCTCCGGATAAACCAGGATTACCTCTAGAAGCTCCACAGAAATTTAATTTCCAATGCCCCTTAGGAGGAGGACGCCACACAGGTTTCTTCCTTAGAATCATTTTTTTTCAATTTGAGAGAGCCCTTTACGAACAATTGACCCAGGTTTAGGAAGTTTGATAAGGGGCCAATGATGAAGGATTGAGAGATCCTTAGAAGAGAAGGAGGAAAAGGTGGGACACTTGGCATTAACACACTCTGAAATGGCCACCTCGAGCTTAGTAAGGAAGGTAGGAAGCTCAACCGCTTGCTCCCTAAAGAGACGGAGGTTTCATTCCCACCAGATATGCCAGAGCAAAAATATGCGGCTGACATGCCAAATAGAAGAGCTGAGCAATTATTTGGTGTTAAAGGACGGCGTGAAGAAGAAAGATTAGCTACAATGCTTTTGCAAGGGACCCAGAAAGGTTTAACATATTAAGAAGCTAATCCCAACAATAGGAAGCAAAAGGGTAGAACAAGAAGAGATGATCTAAGTCTTCTCCATGAAGACACATAAATAAGGCATTTAGAGGGGCCAGAGAAACCCCACGAACGCCTTTTAGCTTGTGTAAGTACCTTCTTGTTCAAAACTAACCAACCGAAATATGTAACTTTCGGGGTGATGTTGGGATGCCAGCAACCGAAAGAACTTGGAGATCCCATACCTGCTTGAGAGACAAGAATGTTATCATCGATATAGTGGTAGTATATTTGTTATATTAATTTTTTTGGTAATTTCAAGTATTACGACTTATCTAATGTATCTACGAGTCATACATAGAGTCTGGAAAGCTGGAGGTGACTGTTTGTAAAATTAATCAAAAATATTTCTTAAATAATAATAATTTCACACAAATTTTTGACAAGCATTTTTTCACCATAGCCCTTCTTTTGACAGTTGTAAAAGTAACTTGCCCTTTTGTATTGTCAAATGATTTTTACATTTTGATTTTTTTTTGACATGCAATTTTTTACTTTCCCTTTTCTAACGAGGTTTGAGGCCTTGGGAAGGGCTATGACGGGCTCAATTTTGAACCCTGGATGGATAGCTTCTCCGCTGAGCGTATCTTGCCGGTACGTTCAGCGTACACTGCCAACCTGGTAGTTGACTCCTAACGCCCAGCTAACGGGGCTTCTCCTCCGTCACCCGCTCATCTCCCTTAACTTTCCGACGCCTGCTCTGTTTCTGACATCTGACGGATCCCAACAGATCTCAACTTGGCCTCGATCATTTAATTAATATTTTCAAAATCCTCCCGCCCAGCAGCGCCTATCAAACACCCTGCTCCATGCCATGCTCCGCAATGAACTTCTTGTATGCATTTCGATATTTTATTTTTCACTTGCTTTCATAATGGAAGCGTATTTTACTTGTTTGCATGCACTTTGTCATGGCATATGATTTTGCAGCGTGCGAAAGATATGGGTATCCGGATTTTTGAGGTATATAGACAGAACTGGATTTTGATGATCATTCAGTCACTCCACAGATGACATTGCAGGTTGGTGTAGAAGTGAATTTTGATGGGAACTTTGGCACTTGACAGACGACACCGAAGGTTGGTTCGAAAAGCACTTTCTAAAGGAATCTGGAACCTGTAGAGATGGCTTTGGTGACAGGTTCGAAGGGGGTTTCAAGAGGGATTCAAAATTTGAATAATTGGTGTTACAGAATAGCTGGGAGGTGGATCCATACCTGCAGATCTAAAAGGGCATTCACGCACTGTGCATATGCCCTTTCCGTTTGGTTTAGACCTTGAATAGTAGGTGTTACATAATCGATGGGAGGAGGATCTACAGTTGCAATCTACAAATTTACTGATTAGGTAGTCCCACTGTTTCACCGTGTACAACAAACAGGTCCCCAACCCGATTATTTTACATTTGGCGAGTACTTCCGGCTGTGCAAAACGGGAGGTTTGAAACAGGGTATGAACATTCATCAAAGCAAAAAAGAATAGAGAAATTGTGTCAGATGCTGGAGTTGCAACTGCCCTGGTAAACATGTATTCAAAATGCAGGATCATGGACAAAGCACGTGAAGTGTTTGATGGAATACCACAAAGAAATATGTTCTCCTGAACCCCAATGACTGTAGGATATGCAGAAAATGCGTTTGTTGGAAACGTAGGTGAACTGTTTGATAGAATTCCTCAAAGAAATGTGGTCTCGAGAATGCCATTATGGCGGATATGCACAAATTAGATTTGTTGAAAAGACTTTAGAAACTTTAAAGAAAATGCAATTGGTAGGTGTAAAGCGATTCCACAACTTTTGCTAGCATCCTCTCGCATCGTGCCAAAATGGGAGGTTTGGAACAGGCATGGACATCCATAAAAGTACAAAGGATACACATGTAATTGTATAAAGTATAAAGGTTTGGAACAGGGCATGGAATTTCATCAAAATCGTAGTTTCAACTGCTTTCCAGTAGACGTGTATGCAAAATGTGGAAGCATAAACAGCATTTGAACTATTTGATGAGAATGCCTCAATGAAATGTGTTCCCAAAGACAAAAATGATTAGGGTTATGCACAAAATAGATTTTTGAACAGATTTAGAAACTTTCAAGCAAATGCAATTCGGGTGGGGAGGATAGTTTCTTCGAGGAGATGGACCATGTTGTTGCATGGTAAGCTACACCCTCTCTCTTAAATTTGGTTATGGTCTGTAATTTTGGGGTTTTTATTTTTATTAATGCAGCAGAGTATATCATATAAGAGCTGTTTAGGTCATTCACCTTGAACTAACTTGCTGTACATATAATCACTTGTCGAGTCCATTCAGTTTAGCACCAATATACATGATTTTGATCGAATTATCTTTGGATTAAGTTTTTTACATTGATCTTCCCAACATTGTAGCTACATTTTTATCACTTCATTTATCTCTATGAGTCTGAGGTTTAAGTCTCGTTATCTGTAAGGTTGTCTTTTGTTCACTCATCGATGGGTTTAAATAGTCATGGAAATCTGGATACCCTTCCACATATGTGTCAATATCCATTCAGGATGGCTCATCTTTATCACTTATTGCACAAGCATCACCGCCGGTTCTTTGTTGTTTAATGCAGGCTTCATATTTTCATTGTCTGTTTTGCATGGTCTCGATATAAGAGTCAACTTGTGTGTCCAGTTTCTCATTTCTCTGGGTTGTCGGATCCTCATGAAAATACCTTTACCACTAGCAATATCATCTCATGGTAAAACACATCTGATTGATATTTTGTAAATCCTCTTTGCTTTATTTGGAAATAGGACTTATACACCTCGGCTCTGTGTACCTACTTTCACAAGCCTCCTCCATATGTCAAGCTTTTTCTTCATTTACCTTGTTTGCACGAGCTATGTTTCGATGTCACCTCACTCAATATCCACAAGTCCTGACTTCTTGCTTGAACTTCTCGGCTTCTATGCTTAGGTCTGTCTGGCTTAACCATATGATGTGCTTTTGAGTTCTTCATACCTATTTTCCTTCTTTCTTTGAATAGTCATAGGTGCACATTGAGGTAATGGTTGAAACCACTCCACTTTGTACATCACAGAGGTCATGTCAGGTGTTTACCGTAATCTTCCTTCATTGCTATGTTTGGGTTACCATAGCCATCAACACCATCACTTTAGGGATTGCTCTGTTTTGACACTTTTGACCAGTATGTATCTCAATTTAACAGTTGTGATAACAATGTATCAGCAGCAGCCCCTTGCTTTACCAATATCACAAGCTAACTATCGAGATAAAAAGGGTATATAGAAATAAATCATTCTAGTTGTAGTGCTTCTATTGATTTTTATGTTAGCATTTATGTTTCATTTGATTCCATACATTAGCATGTGGTGGAGTATATTGTTAGAGCCGAGGAATTCAAAACGTTTGCAGGCACTTAACTAATTATAAATCATGGAGTACCTTGTCTAATCACAAATGTGCCAAAGACTATTGTATAAAACAAACCTATATAATGGCTAGACAATCGTTAATTTGATATTGCTAAGTTTTTGAAGAGCTAGGAAGCAAATTATAATTTCATGCTTGATTAATCAACTTCATGACCTCCTTGTGAAATTGGACCTCCTAGATTTCATCTTTGAAATTTGTTAATACATGCTCCAACACCCTTTCCCTAGAATGTACACCTTCACGTTGATGATAATGGGGTTGGTGTTTGATGATTTCCATCCTTTCTCAGGCATTTCATGGAAGAATATTTACGTTATCTTTTATATCTCTAATCCAAACCATGCAATTAGATTTGTCATGTGAATACTTCAAGATCAAGATTACACACTCTCTCTATATTTCTAGTTGACCAAATTTTATTCAGGTTGGATTCCTTATGAATCATGATAAATGACGTACTATGTTTTACAATAGGTTAACAATAATAACTCACAAATACACCCACTCTCGCTTATCTTGTTGATATGGACATCTGTGGTTGACTTTGTTTTAGAACATGATTTCTGATTTTGACAGGAAAAAATTCATTACTCTCCCCTAACTTTGTGTGTTATTCACAAATTGTAATATCATTTTTATTCATAAAAAACTAGGCATGTGGGGATTTGAATTGGATATGTCTTGGAAACCATGTGCATGCACTGACAATTTTTGGTTCACTTGTTTGAGTGGTAGTGTTTGCTAATCCAATGACATTTTAATGGTTTCTGCTTTATCACGAGATATTTATTGGAAAAATTATTTACATTCCAAATCATTCTGATAAAACAAATCAAAGTTTCATATCTTAACCCACTACATAGTATGTTGCATTATTTAAACATATCAACAAAAATATTTCATGAAATGAATGCATAGTTTGGATGAATTTTTATTTAAAATATTCAAATATATTCCTACCCTTGTGCACACTATTCCTATATAAAATAATTGATTCAATGTTGGCGTGCAATCGTGGTGGCTCTTCATTTTGACGAAGGGAAGTATCCTTTAATATGTCCGCTTGAGGGTCAGAAAGATTGATTTTAGGGCATACCTGATTCTTACAACTTAGAATCTGGGTTTAGTATTTCCTTTTGTTGAGAATCTGATCTGGGTTTGTTATTTTCAAGGTGGGTAGTTGTGAAAGTAGCAAAAAAACTATAGGTTTCCTTTTGTTAATGTGATTCTTCTTTTGGTTTGGAAATGCCATGTAGGATGCCTTGTGTAAACCTCATCTGGCTTCACCCTCCTCCAGCAATGACAAGTCTTATGGCAGCTGCAAATTCTAGGTTAGTAGATTGATAGGCTTGCTTGTTATTGTTTACAAGTACTGAAATTTAAATGCTTACATACAAATATCATAATCTGATGGATTTTGTTATATGTCATTTGCTTTGTAAGAAGTTAACTCTGCAATTTTCTCCCTGACATTGGACACTGCGAATCCAAATCTTCTAATATGATCCTAATGTCATTAGTTTGTATCAGAGGTTCCCTAGTAACGTCTCAAACTTCTTTCTTTTCGTCATCCATACGAGTCATGTCTTTAATATGTTTAATCTCTACATTTGAGATATCACCTTCAAAGAAAATAGTATTTGAAAGAATTAATGAAAACCATGCCATGTATTTCTTCAAACTTGGCACAGTATGTGCATGCATAAACATGCCTTCATGTATGGATTTGTTAAACAAAATGTAGGAATTATTTGTATTTGACTTTGCAAATGACTTAGTACAAACCAAGTAATATTTAACGATGATTGCATGGGATTTTTCTTGTTCTCCTTTCCTTTATCCTTGAAAACAAAAAAATTGGTAATGCCGCAAGCCCACAAAAATGCCTTCTTTGGCCATTTTTGAAATGGTTTGTTTGTACCTCATTTGGTTTGGATGGTCCATCTTGTATTTTTCCATTTGACTCTAGTTGTCCCTGAAATCAGTTCTTAATTGAAACTTGCCTGATATTTTTCCTAAATGATTGAAAGGTTGTTTGGCCACAATGATCTCCCATTTCCCTCTCTTCTCTACTAAGATCCAATGATCCATTCGTCCTGAAGCAAGAAGGTGGCCACAAGTTAAGACCGAATTTCATTGAAATATTTTGTCAAATAGTTCGTGATGCAGTCTTTTGATACACAATCTTGTAAGGTTGAAATTTTGATTTTATAATTAAAAAATTGACTGTGTAAACATCTGTAATGTTTGGGCACATCTAACTATTAATATGTTCTATTGCCAATATACACAATGTAAATTAACAAGGAGTTGAATGTTCAACATGGGTATAGATCAGGGGAGTTGCGGAATCGCCTTAGTGAAATCTATTGTCTCCATGGATGCTAAACCATTCATAATTCGGGCATGTCATAGCTAGAAATGGGTGTTGGTCTTTTATTAAGGGTGGTTTTGTTCTTGACTGGTCTCTTACTCATTCCAAACTCTATTTTGAGGTTGGTTACTTTCTTTTAATTGGTAACAATTGAATTATATAAATATCAACATTTCTAACTTAAAAAGTTTCAACATAAATATTGATATCTCTACCTTAAATATCAAAAAAATTATGACACTTTGTATCTTATTAATTTGCAGAGTAGCAATACAAATGTTGATATCTTTCTCATTCTTTTGTACACGGTTGGATAACAATTTCACTTTTTTGTTGACCAGATATATACAACTTATATTTTACAAAATATCATTTCCTTTCATGCTACATACAACGTGCTGGTTATGGCTACATTGTGCTCATTATGCGGATGAACCAATGCAAGTTGGGCCTTGTTGCTCATGTTGAAGATTGTGTTGCTTCCACTAAGAGCCTCGTAATAAATTTTCCATCTTCCTTTACTTATCAATGGAAGGCCTTGCTTTAGCTATTCTAAATTTTGTATTATGTGTTTCTGACATTTTATTGACACTTGGTAGTTTTTGGTATATGCAGCAACAAGGAACCTTCGCTGAAATAAGATATTCCCTTGTCAAATTACATGTGTCATAACTGATAAAGTAGGATTCCTCAATTCAACTGGGAATACAACCCTCCTGTTACCAAATGCTTCTTTGATTGCAAACAGACCTCTGACAGTCAAGGGTTAATGACATTTAGGCACCCTTTTGTATTTTATCTTATTTGATATTAATAAAATGTTTGTGGACCCATTTGTGGGCACAAGATTCAACTCAAATTGTTATCTTGAATTCTAATCAGGGACTCTATAGTGGAAAAAGATTAAACATTTGAAAAATATGACATAAAGAACACAAAAATATCAATAAACCCAAGAAAAAGAGGAGAGAGAAACACTTGATGCAATTATGTTGTTTGTTAGGTATTATGTGTCCTCCATTCTTGTCAAAAATCATTCAAGCAAATCATCATTTATGATGTCCCATCCTAGAGATTATTTCATCAAACATTCCCGACATCTAATGTTCTTATAAAGACACAATTTAAACACTATGCACTTTTATCCAAATGCTAGTTTTCATGAATACTCACATCTACAAATGATCAAAGTATGGACCTTCACAAAGAAAAATTTTAAATAATGAGCTAAAAGAAAAACATAGCGATTTTGTGTTCATTTTGAATGGTGTTGAAGATATGGATTTGATTGTTCAAAAAGTTAAATATGTCTTAACAGTTTTTTCAAATTCAAAAGAAAATATAGTTTGTCAAACGATTTCGACATGTAGAGTTTTAAGAGAGGATACAGGAAACCATTCATTATCCCCGCAAATAAATTAAGAGAGGATACAATCAATACACCAACTTTTCAATACAAATTTCAAACATCGGTGTAAAGTGGATGGTGTTTCTTGTATATGATTAATCAAAAGTATTCTAAGTAATACAACAGTGAATTGTTCACTATTATGAGGTGTTTACACTCTTGAGAAACATTAAGAATTAAAAAATGGGACACAAAAGGCATTGCAATATAATTTGTAAAACATAATATTAATGCCCAACAAAGATTTGAATTTGTATTTATAAGACCAAATGTCTTTACAAAAATGGGATAGCAAAGGAGTCCTTGCAATCACCACGATGCTCTATCCAAGTCCTCCTGAAATGTAACACGCTTTGATCGCCCTTTACGTCTGGGAGGGAATTCATCATGTTCATTTGTTGGTGGTGCACGCCTACGAATCACCATATTCTCAACAAAATCTATTGTACGTTTTAGAGAGGTACCATAATTATCTTTTACACGTTCAAAAGGTTGTGCATGGGGATGAAAAACCACACCATTATTGAAGATTGATTGTGCTCAAATTTTTTACAAGCATCTTCCACTACCTTCTCAAGGAAAATAAGACTTCTCCTTTGAACTAGTAAAGAAAGAAGAGTTAACATAACCACAAACCTTATCACTGCAACCATCAAAAGTGATACAATAACTGTTTGTGCCTCTAAGATACCGAAGCACCCATTTCACTGTTGCCCAATGTTCTTTACCTGGCTTTGCCATGTATCTACTGACAACACCAACTGCATGTGAAATATCTAGTCTAGTACTAACCATCACATACATCAAACTTCCTACTGCATTAGCATACGGTACACGAGACATATACTCCTTTTATTCATCATTACAAGGACACAAACCTGAAAAAAGTTTAAAATGTGAAGCTAAAGGGATATTCACTAGTTTCACTTTATCCATATCGAATCTCTAAAGTATTTTCTCCAAATACTTCTATTATGATAACCACAGCTTGCTTTTCATCTTGTCTCTGTGTATATCCATGCCCAAGATCTTTCTTGCTGCTCCCAAATCCTTCATATCAAATGTCCTAGCCAACTGAGCCTTTAACCTACTATGTCAACCATGCTTTTTCTTGCTAAAAGCATATCATCAACATATAACACCAATATAATGAACATGCCATTATCCAACTTTTTAAAGTAAACACAATGCTTATATTCACTTTTGGTATAATCTTGGCTCACCATGAAGGAATCAAACTTCTTCTACCATTGTCTTGAAGACTGCTTCAATCCATATAATGATTTCTTGAGTTTGCAGACAAACCTCTTGTTGTGATTTTGAATGAACCCTTCCAGTTGTTCCATGTAAATTTCCTCATCTAAATCTCCATGTAGAAATGTAGTTTTAACATCTATCTGCTCCAATTCTAGACTAAGCAATGCAACTAGTGCTAACACTATACGAAGAGAAACAATTTTTACAACTGGTGAAAAAAACTCATGAAAGTCAATACCTACTTCTTGAGAAAACCCTTTTGCAACCAACCTTGCCTTGTACTTCAAAAAAGTATCATCAGCACCTTTCTTCAACTTGTATACCCACTTACAACCAACCAATTTCATGTTCTTAGGAAGTTCCACCAGATCCCATGTTTTGTTTTTAATCAAAGCATAAATTTCCTCTTTCATGGCATGTTTCCATTTGTCACTATCTGAAACCTCTATTTCTTCTTTATAACAACTTGGTTCTCCTTCATTAAAAATTAAAGCAACAGAAGTAAGAAAATCATCATACCTGCTTGGAATTGATCTGATCTGTGTTGACCTTTGTAGAGCTTGCTATGGTATTTCATCAGTTTCTTGAGGTGTTTCAATCTACTCATCCTCCTGAGTGATTTCCTCATGAATATCCTGCTCATGACATCTTCATGATCTTCTCCCGTGGATGAATGTATATCAAATTGAATTTTTGTAACTGTGGTACATTAATCTGTTTCATGGCATTCTTATCATCTGATTTTATGAGTGAAATTTCATCAAATATGACATCTTTGTTTATGATGATCTTATGGGCAGTAGGATTCCATAATCTATACCCCTTTACACCATCACCATATCCAACAAAGACTAATTTCTGTGACTTAGGATCTAACTTTGAACACTGACTCTTTGGAATAAGTGCATAGGCATCACAACCAAAAACTCTAAGACTAGAATAATTACATGGTTGGCCTGTCCATACCTCTTATGGAATCTTGCAGTCAATTGTTGTCGATGGCGATCGATTAACCAGGTAACAAGCTGTAAGCAAAGCTTCTCCCCACAATTCCTGCTGCAACTTTGCATTACTGAGCATGCTTCTTCCTCTCTCGAGAAGAGTCATGTTCATGCGTTCAGCAACACCATTCTGCTGTGGAGTGTAAATAGTGGTTCTATGCCTTTCGATCCCTTCATTCTTGCAATAGTTATCAAATTCCTTAGAAGTAAATTCTCCTCCATTATCTGTTCTAAGACATTTAATGGATTTTCCTGTGCCTTTTTCAACTAAAGCTCTAAACTGTTTAAAAGTGTTAAATACATCAACTTTTCTCTTTAACAAATAGATCCATACTTTTCTTGAGTAATCATCTATAAAACTAACAAAATATGATGATCCTCCATACGAGAGTTTCGAGATGGACCCCAAAGGTCTGAATGAATATAGTCAAGGATATCTTTACTTGTATGTTTTCCAGGTTTAAACTTCTATCTAGCTTGTTTCCCATAAATACAATGCTCACAGAACTTCAAATCTATAGTTTTTAAACTAGGAAGTAGTTTACGATCAGCAAGTACCTTTATTCCTTTCTCGCTGATATGACCCAATCATTGATGCCATAAGCGAGTGGATTCACCTGCATCCTCTGATGCGACTCCCGCTTGATCAATTTCTGTCCTTCCTTCAAGTTTATACAAATTCCCAACTCTATTAGCTTTCATAACAATCAAGATACCTTTTGATATCTTCAAAACTCCACCTTGAGCTGAACCCTTATATCCACTAGAATCAAGAACTCCTAAAGATATCATATTCTTTCTCAAGTCAGGAACATGTCTCACATTTGTCAGTGTTCTAACAATCCCATCATACATTTTAATTCTAATACTCCCTATCCCAAAATTTTTACATATAACATCATTACCCATGTAAACTACCCCATCATCAATATATTGATATGTAGAATACCAATTCCTATGCAGACACATGTGATGGGATGCCCCAGAATCAATTAACAAGTCATACTGGTACCGTGAGACAATAGGCATAGATAATACCTCATCAACCATACATGAATCCTTCTCGGATATGTTAGTCTCCTTTGTAGAGTCCTCCTTAGATGCCTCTTTATGTTTCCAGCAATCTTTCTTGAGGTGTCCTGATTTGTTACAGAACCAACACTTCAACTTGCTCTTTTTTCCCTTCGACTTGGATCTAGTTGGGCCCTTCGAATGTTGTCCCCTCTCAGTAGTTCTACCTCTGGCCATCATAACTTCTGATGTCGAAGTTTCCAGAGAAGATCTCTTTTGATTTTCCTCAGATATCATAGCTCCAACAACAACATCAAAGCTAATAACCTTGTTAGAACTAAAACTAATAGAGGTTACGAAATGATCCCAAGATTCAGCAGAGAACTTAATAATGTTACCATCTTATCCTCATTCAAAATTTTGTCACCCGTGTTGTCCAATTTACAAATAAGAGTATTAAAAGTAT
Organism: Taxus wallichiana var. yunnanensis; assembly: GCA_018340775.1. Taxonomy (NCBI): domain Eukaryota; kingdom Viridiplantae; phylum Streptophyta; class Pinopsida; order Cupressales; family Taxaceae; genus Taxus; species Taxus wallichiana. The sequence continues at coordinate 401,259,171 of CM031239.1, read as the reverse complement.
TTAAATGTTCTAAAATTGTCATACCTTCCTTCATACGTAAATTATATAGCTGACGCTTGAGGAGGATTCTGTTCGTCAAGGATTTAGTCATGTACAAGCTTTCCGGTTTGTCGAGTCCTTCCCGTCTTGTTGTTTTAGACACGATATTGAATAATACATCGTCAGCCAAGCATAGGCAAATAGCATTGAGATTACGAGTTTCCATCTAGTTCCACTCATCATCATCCATACTCGTGGGTTTCTTCACTTTTCCTGCGAGTGCCTTCACAACTCCCTACACACATAGTATATCCTACATATTGACCTTCCATAACTCGAATTTATTGCTCCCGTCAAATTTCTCGATCTTGAATTTAGTACTTTGTGTCTTTTTCCATCACGCTTCTATACTTCAATTACTCTATCACAAATCTAGAAAACACCATAAGCGGCCCTTTCAATGCACCGAATGAATTTTCCCTTCAAACTCGCCCCTCATGGCCTCACTCCAACCTTTCTCTAATACCACTTGTTGAAACTTATACAGCCACAAAAATATTATGCATAGAAAAATATTAATGCGAGTAAACAAAATTCAATGGAAAAATAGACAAAAATATAGAACACACAGATTTATGTGGTAAAACCCTCAAGAGGGAAACATCCACGGAGCAACGGTATCGATTCTCTTATTATTCAAATCAGAAATTACAATCAGCATAGTTCTTCCTCTTACAACTCTCTTTTCTATACAGCCTCAATGGGCATACATGGATTTATATTATTCACATAGAACTAGAATTCATTAATGTGTTCCTATCCATATTCTAACTAAAGTTGTCTTGTTATAACAACAAGATAAATAATAGGATCTCAATCCACCAGAAGAGGAATCATTGTCATCTAATTTCAACATTTAATCTTTTGATATACATGTTGAATATGGAATTTTTCATGTGCACTTATCTTTAATAACTGAAAATTATGTACTTGCACTTGTAACTTTTGAAGAGTGTACTTTCCTTTTATATGAAAGATGTTTAGAAATAACTCCTTCCTTGTATAAGTCAACCACTAATATGTTAGAGCTTTCTTGAATGTTGCTTTATCATTCCTTTTTGGGAAACTATTTTTTATCATAGTTGTTCTGGAGTTGATTAAAACCTACACTCTTTAGATTTCCTATCTCAACCTTTATATTCTGATTCTTCCACTTCACTTCTTTGAAAATTTGAAACATGTACTCTTATCTTTGAATGTTTGAAATGACTTATTTCTTCTTTGAATGGAAGTAATCATGCAAGTTTTTGTTGTGATCTGCACTATGACTTCTTCTATTTCAAGATTATATACTGAAATCTGAGTAAAAATTTTCTTTCATACAATTATGTACTTGTGAGTTATTCCAATTTGATATAAAATAGGATGGAAGTCATTGAAATCTATTTTTATGCAATCTTTATCTAACAGTGAGGACTGTAAGACATGTTTTCATTTTCTCCTTTGCTGCAACCTATACCTGCACACTTAAGAAAATAGTTAGAAATAATTAGGATTTTTGGCCTCTCTTATGTTCCATAGTTTTTATTTTCTCTTTCTTTTCTGAAATGATTCTAGGAATCATATGTACTGCTGTAGAATAATGCTTTATTAACTTTATATATGTCTCTAATGTACCTTATGCTTCTAATATTTAGAAATCCATATGTATGTAGTTAGATAGTACATGAGTACAAATCAACCCCGAGCTCAATATTGATGTCTTTTATTTCACTTTTAGAGGTATACATGTAGTTGTTTAGAGCATGAAAGAAAGATAGTGCTTTGGAAGCGGAGATAATAAAATTGGAAGAAAGCCTGAGGTAATGATGGGTTTATTCTATACTCTTTTACTTCTAACTTCATGGATATGTACTTCTCTTTTCAGTAGTTGTGAGTTGCATCCCACGGATTGTGTTGAAAATATTGTATTTCTTCATGAATAAATAAAATTAATTTGTGTAACTGAGTTGCATACTTCTTTTTGCATTCAAATTTTATGCAAGATATTGATTGTATAATGAAATAAACAACTCAATCACATAATTAAATATATTTAAATTGTAAAAATTATGAGTTTTTAAAGTACCTGTAACCTTAATAATGAACTCTCTTTCTTGTAAACTTAAACTCTATTTTTTGTTCCCGAATTTAGCATTTCACTAAACTATGATTCCCGCCTCCATCAAGGCAATGCATTAGTCCTTCAGGAATTTTGTGTTTCCTTTCTTAAGACGACCATGGAATGGCAATATATGTGAGGTGTTACATTTTATAATAGCACACATAGCTGCAGACTACATGTAGTTAATCAATTACTATAACTAAAAAACATAATAGAACCGTAATGTTTCCCCCTAGTTAGGTCTATTTCCTCAATGCCTTCCATCACAACAAAGTTTCTATTTGACGATTTTTGCACAAGTGTAAAAATTATCAAAATTTATTGTGATCCTATAGGGAAAGCTTCCTGATATCTTGTAGACCAGTGCATCGCTCTTTTCCATTGGGCATGGAGTCAAAGCATATAACCAAGCCCGACTTTCCAAAAAAAAAACTAAAGGTGGGAAAGGATCTAGAAACCAAATCACATGTACAAATGCACTTTATTGAATTGAAAAACATTACAATGTGAATGGATTACACTTTTTAAAAGGGAAATCGTACTCTAACCAAAAACTATAGAATTTTCAATAACAATGTTTAAGAAACATACCATTCACATGAATGGGAAGTTTTTGTCCATTCAAAGCATTGAAAGCAAAAATGCATTGTGTTCTTTGCAATCTACAATCATGTAGGGTCCTCTCCAGTTGTATCAAACTTCATGTGGTTTCCTAGCTTTGCACGATCAACATCCCATTTTAACACAATGTCTCCTTCATTTGAAAAATTTTAATTTAGTCTTTTATCAAATGTTCCTTGATCTATTTTTTATTCTTTTTCATGTTCAGATTAGCTTGATCTCTTAGTTCTTGAAAGCTCTATTAATTCTACAAAACAAACTTACAATGGTTCATTCTCAATTAATTCCATTTGATGCAAAATCTAGTGTAGGAAACTTAACTGAGATGGGAATTCTTGCCTCTCCTCCATTAAAAAACAGATAATACGGTGAATTGGTAATTGATCTTTTAGTAGTCACTTTGTCAGCCCAAAGTGTTGAATTTAACATCGGATGCCAAGCTCTTTGGTTTTCTGTAGTGTCCTTCTCTCGATGATTCTCAAAATATTCTTTGTAGTACTTTTAACTAATTCATTACCTTGTGGGTAATAATTAGACAAGGTACTTAGATAAATTCCATGATTAATAGCTTAATATGTTGCCTTTGCACCAAGAAATGATAAGGCATTATCTGAAATGATAGTTCATGGACCACCAAATATATAAACTATATCGTCGTAAAATGATAAGATTGAAGTCTGATTATGTTCTTTCAAGGCTATTACTTTAGTCCAGTGTGTAAAGTAATCGGTTGAAGTCATGATCCACTTGTGTGCTTGTGATGAAGGTAGACTTATCATGCCAATGAAGTCAAGATCCCAATGCATGAATGGTTGATCCACTAAAATAGCTTGTAAGGGTAATGAAGGTAAACGTTCACTTACAACAAAGTAATCACACTTCCTACACTTTCTAATCCATTCGAAGCATTCCTTGAATATGTCGGGCCAATAGTAACCTTCTTTTATAATTTTTAAGGTTGTATTACATGCTAAAAAAGTGACCTCTTGTAGGTCCTTCATGAAATTCAATTAATAGTGGCTTAATTCTATCATAATCAATACATCGCATAAAATTCCATTTATATCTCTTTTAAACAACACACCATCAATGAAAACATAAGGTATAACTTGTAACCTAAAATATCTTCATTTATTTTTTTCTATACATTCTAGATAAGTTATGTGCTAGATGTATTTTACCAAATCAGTCATCCATCTAAATTCCTGAACTTCTTGACTAAGTTTCGGTTGCTGATTTTTAGTTGTACTACCACGATATCGACTTTTGATACGTAATTTCACATGTTTTTCTAGATCTTCTTATTCTACTACTATTGTTTTTACATATCAGCAATTAGATGTTCACACAAACCTTTTCCTTGAACTATTTTTGTAACACAGATGTCAACATCATACTCCACAACCTTTGTAATCCAGTCTGCTCTCTTCTCATTCAACTCTTTTTTCAAAAAGAATTCTTTAACACTTGGATGAGAGACTAAGACATGTATCTTATTATTGGAAATCATGTACTTGAAGTTTTTTAATCCTATGAATACTAAAAGCACTTGTTTCTCAAGAATGGTGTACCTTATCTCATAGTCATGCAAACTCTGTCCAAAGAAAGTAATTTGCTTCTCAATGTTTTCATAATTAACCTGAGTTAATATAGCTGAAATAGTCTCAGCTCCTGGAAGTGAATACATTGTAAAATTCTTATCAAAGTTTGGATTTATAAGAGTAGGAGCTTGTGAAATAGCTGACTTTATGGCCTCAAATCCTTTTCTCCCTTATCTAGTCCAAGACAAGGTGTTATCTTTCTTTAACATGGTTGTTAATGGCTTGACTAATGCTGCAAAATTTGGAACAAATCTTCTAACAAAGTTCATTTTTCCAAGAAAAATTTGTAGTTCTTTTTTATGATGAGGCAAGGATTACTGTGAAATAGCTTCAATTATGAAAGGGTCTATAGCTAAACCTTATCTCGAAACAAAATGACCAAGCAATTTACCAGCTTGATGTACTAAAAAATCAACTTTTTGGGATTTAAAGATATTCCAAACTCTCTACAAAGCTAAAAATTATGCCTTAAATTATTTAGATGTTCATAAGAATTATTTGAAAATATAGTGACATCATCTAAGTAAACTAATATGCATTTATTTAATAAGTTGTGAAATTCCATGTCCATTGCATGTTGAAGCATTGCACGACCTTTTGAAATTCCAAAAGGCATTCTTTTGTAATCATGAGTACCCCAATTTGTGGTGAAGGTTGTTTTGTATTTGTCTTCTACACACACAATGATCTGATTGTATCCACTATAACCATGAAAAAGATACAATCTATCTGAACCTGAAACTATTCTTAAAATTTGATCCATATTGGGCAGTGGATAATGATATTTTAATGAATCTTTATTAAGATCTCTAAAATCCACACATAGCCTAATTTCACCATTCTTTTTCTAAATAGGAACAAGATTATCTACCCAACTTGAATGCTTAACTGGAAAGATAATACATGATTCAATCAGTTTGGATAACTCTTTTCTCATTAATGGTTCAATATTTAGATTTACAGGCCTTTGTTTCTGCCTAACTGGCTTGGAATTTGGTTGTAACTCTATTGTATGTTGAGCTAAACTAGGATCAAAACCTCTTAGATCTTGGTATTTCCAAGAAAAAACATCTTTGAATTATTTACATAAATTGATAAATGATTTTTTTCAAATTTGAAGAACATACCTTTCCAATAAAAGTTTCTTTTCATCATCCATCAAGATCTCTTCGTAGTTATCTCAGTGTGAGTTGAAATATTGCCTTTATCCTTCCTTAACTTATCATCGAACCTAAAATATCTTCTAGGTGAAAAATCCTTGAGGAAACTTATTTGTCTTCAACTCGAACAATCTGGTCACCATAGAAGTGTTGATGTTTTTCCCGATTTATTGTAGATAATTCAGCTTCTTGTTGCATAAATCTAAAGATTTGTTCATCGTATTTAAAAACTTGCCAATTTTATTTGTTATCGTGTATTGAAGGTTTGATAATCAGCTGTATATGTGGTTGTACTTTGTCTTTTTCGATCTATTCTAGCACATCGAAGCTACAACAAATTACTGCAATTTTGTCTACATGCTTGCTTTTAGCTCTTAGAACAGTTGCATGTTAATAGCATCAAAATCATCCATTAAGTCTGAAACTTTATGTTTGTCAAATTTCATCAATGAATTCTTGCACACATTAAATATTTTCACTTTATTAATAACTAACTCTGAATACTCAAAAAATTGCAAATTCCTGATACCTCTTTTCCCCTCCTATTGTAAGCCATAAATTAATGCTTCATATTTAGTTACATTACAAGTACAAAAGAACTGCATACTTAAAGCTGAAAAGTACCTTTCATTTTAAGGGGAAGTAAGCATCAAACCTGCACCTTTTCCTTTCTTCTTTTTAGCTCCATTGAAGTGAATCTTCCATAGCCCTTCTTTTTTTCTATTTTGGATAGTAAAGGGATTGGTGCATTTTCTTCATGCAAGCAATAGATACTAAAAACATCTTCTTCTGATTCTTTGAAAGGATCATAAACATGTTCTTCTTGAGTATTTTCATCCATAAAAATTAGAAACACCATCTAGTGTAGAGATATGTGTTGTAACATCAAAATCAGATTGATCTAAAGCTACATAATTTGCTACAACGTTTGAAGAATGAGGTTCAATATGAAATCTAGCAAGAGGCTTCAATTTACGGTAATTTTAGTTCGTATCTTGTAGTAAAGAACAAAAATGACCAATCTGAACAAAGATAACCTTCTATCTTTGTTGTAAAATCTCTTGATAAACATAATGCAAAGTAGGGAGTTAAATCTACAACAATAACATCTTGTTAGATAGTAACATTGGGGAAAGCATGTAAGGTTACCTCCATATTGATAATGTCAACTATTAGGAAATTATATTGTTAGTGCTCCATTAGTAAATAATAATTACGTGAAGTAATTATTATATTGTAAGTATGTGTTAGTAAAACTGTTATTAGTTGTTATATAAAACAACAATAACAATTATATTTGGTTAGTGTGTTAGAAACAACTCACGTAAGTTAGTGAGTTGTTATAGCTACTTCTTATTATTTAGGAAGTATATTTCCTATATATTTGTATGTTCCCGAATAGAGAATTACAGATGAAATATATCAATATTATTGTGTAAATCTAGTCTCAAACAGTCATTTGGTATCAGAGTGATCTATAATGAGAGTCTAAACAATATCCATAAGGCCCACGTCCTTGAGTTTCATCCCATGGTCTGTGCACTTCCTGCTATCAATCGACCTATTTTCTACATCCACGCATAAGTTATTTTAGTCTAACTAGAGTATGTATTTCATGTTGCATGTTTGACTATACCTATTGTATGTGGATACTACATTTTGGAGCCTGATCAAATCAATTTCTATTTTGATTTGATGCATCACTATCACTGGTTGTATTCAATTGTATGTGGCTGTGATCACACTACATTACAGTTAGATCAATTTTTTTATTTACATTATTCAGAATTGATTTATGAAAATAGTCTAAGGTCTTTGTGGACATCTACGAAGATGGAAAATCTCTCAAGGTCTGATGAATGAAAATTGATTAATCTTTCCAAAAATTATGAAACAAATCAGTTCAAATTCCTATTTCTGCTATATTCAACGTGCAACTTCAACATTGGTGGCTCGTGGCTCTCATTTGGGAAAGGAAGCATATTGGTCTTGATCTTGCCACCAGCCCGACTTACCCTCTTAAGGCTCCACACAATACTATCAAATGTAAAATCCAACCATTTCAAACTCGATGCAAGTTGTGAGTAAGTGTATTCAATAAGTTATATCGAGTCATCAAACAAATGAATGGTTTGAGTTCTATGGGAATCTTGATTGCTCAGAAGGAGCACATATCTGCGGTCTTCTCTCACATCACAAGTCTGCATAGTCAAATCCTTTGACAGCTTTAGTGTTCTAATGAGAATCCTTCAAATTTAAGTTCCAAAACCTATCGTTACTTATTGTATTTCTACTTCCTGCCTTAGATCAGCTCATGCTTGGGTCAGTCATAGATACCTTCACATCAAATATTGTTATGCTCAGAGCCTCTCTTCACAACTTTTCCCTAACATTTATTTCTTCATCTAGTTGATCAATGTCTATTGAATACCATCTGATTTATTTGCATTCAACTTTTATGTTATAAACGTGATGCATGACGTCCACGTGGTCCATTGCCTTCCATCCACTTGCTTTGGATCAATTAGTTGTCAATTTGTTTTATTTGTGCCCATAGTCTACGGTCAAAATTTAATTTGGGGAGTAAATAGTCTTAGTCTTCCATTAAAGACCTCGTTTTGTTCACATAAATTATATGTGGTGTCATTATTTATTTCAGGATGGAAATCAAGTTTTGAATATGGTCAAAGTCATATTTAAAAAATATTTCATTATTTCTTAGGTCTCCATTGTTTATAAAGTTATTATATCCCTTTGTTAAATAGGTAGTCTTAGTGCAAATTTGTAGATCATTCTTATTCAATAAAAAGTCTAGAGTTATCTTGCGTGTCTTTTATAAGTCAAAATTGTTTTATGACATTTCTTGTCAAATATTGTCTAGTCATCAAAAGTCCATTGTGTAAGTGTCATCACTATGAAAGAGTCTTTGTTGTGACATTATATTGTGTGAGTCAATATTGAAAAATTCAAATTGTTAATAGTCAAGTATTGTTTTGTTATCGTCATTTAGGTGATTATTAGGAAAATTGTCAAAATTGTAAAAATAATTTTGTTTTGCCTTACGAACACATTTTCGGTGGAATCCCACGTTCAAGGCATGTTATTGAGTTTCATGATCACATCCGACTGAGGTAGCAGTATGAAACTGGAGGACGGAGGAATTGGAGGTTGGAGGTCATTCAACGACCTCTCGTCAGTTACCAACGACGGGGCAGCATATCAGCTTTGGTGACATGTGTGTGTGTGTGTGTGTGTGTGAAAATTGATTTTAGTGGTTCCAGCGTGGTATAATTTGCATTTTTCAATAAGTGGAAATTTCACATTGAGGGGGGGAACATGATCCAATGTTCCATTTCTATTATGTCAACTTTTTCTATGTATGTATGAGCAACAAATTTCAACAAAATTTCCTATGTTATTCCCTGCAATGAGATGTGATGAGGGCTGAGAATAGTACTTGGCATATCATGATGTGGTTGTAGGTAAACCACTTGAAAACCTTCATTTGTGGTTTGTGGCAAACCAATAAAAAACAACCATTCTTGGTTGTTGGTAATCCATTTGCAATACCATCACTTTGTGGTTTGTGGTAAACCAATTGCAAAACCACCATTCTCGGTTTTTGGTCAACCATTTACAAAATCATCCCTGAGGTTTTTGATCATCCTGTGAAAATCCCGGATCATGAGCAGGTGCAAGTACAAAGGTAGGTTTTCCCCATGTTCGAACTAAGGGGGAAATGTTAAGAAATTATATTGTTAGTGCTCCATTAGTAAATAATAATTACGTGATGTAATTATTATATTGTAAGTATGTGTTAGTAAAACTATTATTAGTTGTTATATAAAATAACAATAACAATTATATTTGGTTAGTGTGTTATAAACAACTCACGTAAGTTAGTGAGTTGTTATAGCTACTTCTTATTATTTAGGAAGTATATTTTCTTTATATTTGTATGTTCCCGAATAGAGAATTACAGATGAAATATATCAATATTATTATGTAAATATAGTCTCAAACAGTCATCAAATGTGTTGATTGTTGTTCCATCTAGCTGCAACATGCTTTTTTCTATAGCCTCATACTTTGTAGGCCTAATTTTTATAATTTATTTTGGCATAACTATGTTGTTTACACCACTATCAACAATGCGATTTATGAACTAAATGATCTCCAATAATTAGATATAGATAAAATGGTGGTGAATTCTTAATATCATGAGCATTTTAGACCTTTTGAACCATCCATTTAACCTCTTTCATGTGTTCTTGCTCCATTATTCTAAGGACCATGTCTTCTTTCTGAGCTTCCTTTTTATTGGTTTTGATGAAATCTACAACTGGGGCAAGCTCATGAGAAAGTAACTCCTAATTTCCTGGAATACTTAGAGCATCCCACGGTGAAATATTAATAATATTATTTTTATTGTCTCAACAATATTAAAAGAAGAAACTATTTTTGAAATAAACTCTACCATTTTAGCATAAGCTTTAGCAAAAACTAACTCTACTTCAGTAGCTTTTGAAATCTGAGGTATGAAGAGTACTCTGGATTAGGATGTAATTGTTTTTGCTGCACTTTTTGAGCTGAAATGCTTGTTGTTGTTTGAGGAACATCATATTTGTTTACCATTTTTTACCTACACTTGTTGTTTTATCAGTGACTATGGGAAGAACAAGTCTATTTTGTTGTTTTTCTTTATCCTGAGCCTTTTCTTGAGACCTAGTTTTTTTCTTTATCAGTGAGTGTGGTAATAAAATCTTCCTCTCCAAAGATGACTTGAATCTATTTTGGTGGTTTATGACTATGAACTTCTTACTGCCCACCCTCTGTTTGAGGCATGAATAATGCTTCAGGTTGAGGTTGTGCAATAAGGCTTATATTTAAGAATGCATTTGGAAAATTGGAAGATGAATGAGGTTGATTACATGGTTGACATAATTCTTTTGAAACCCAGTTAACTGGAATAAGAGCACTAGATGAACTAGGAGCTTTTGGGTCAAATTGCATTAGCTGATACAACTGTCTATAGTTCTAATTTTTCTCATAAGGCTTCCTATTCTATTTATTGTGTTGATTTTGCTGATAATGAGCTTGATAAGGCTTGCTCGGATGAGCTAATTTGTTCTCAATTGAAGTCAAGTTATTACCCATATTCTATAAATATTTAAACACACCATCTAATGGATGTAAAACAATAGGATCTATAATTGTAATAGGCTACGGAATAGGTGAAAAATCAGCTATAAGAGGAATTGAAGACCTTGGTGTTAATTTACTAGCTTGAATAAGGTTGTTTTCATCCCTAATGGCAATGCCATAAGATGTTGGGAGATTATCTCCTCCCATACACTGAGTCATGGTTGAAATATCATTGTTTAAGGCTCTGAGGTAGTATAGAAAATTATGATCAACTTAAGGCTTAACACTAGATGGAATTATTTCCCAAGTTCTAGTAAAACGGATGTTGAAACTAGCCATAAATTCTTGAGGAGATATTTTAATTGTAGATAACTTCTCTATGAGATATAAATGATCAAAATGGTCTTCAAATTGCTTAATTATATTCTCTCATAACTCATCCCAAGTTCTTATGCTCCCAATTTCTAAGGTTCTATACAATTGTAAGGATTGTCCTTTAAATGATGCAGCTATAATTCTTAAGGCTACATTTTCATCAGTTATATTATGGCCAACAAAAAGGGCTGCAACATCTTTAATGTGCTTTGTAGGAGTAATCTGATTTTCACCAGTGAATGAAGGTAACATTTTCATGGCAGCATTGGGAATATCATGATAAACTTTAATTACTAAAGGGATGCCATTAGTAAAGTTCATAAAACTCCTATGTGGTTGAATAGCCATTGTAATAACTAGGTTTTGAACAACAAGATTAATACATGGTGAATGAAGATTAGGAGGAGGGTTGTCAAAACCGAGCCTATTATAAGGTAAGGTATTGCCAACTCTTCTTTTTCTTGCAAAATTCAAAGGTAAAGAAATAAAATCAGCAGGAATTCCTCTTACTAATGATCTTGTAGTCACTTTAGGAATGGAACATGCTGCAAAAATGGTTTGAAATCAGCCTTACGGAGTTACCAAATAAATATTTTGATCTTTAGAATAAATTGTCGCATCTTGTTGCTCCAAAAGTGACTTTATTTCAATATAAATCTACTATAGTTTGTTATAATGCACTACAGATTTGATTCTTGGTCCCACCAAACATGCCAAAAACTATTATCTCTCAAAAGTGCACCCTTGCTGAGAGATGATTGTATGGGTTCTAAGATTTCTCTGAATCTCTCACTTTTGTAGATACAATGGAAATACCTCAGTTCTGTGGGTATACCTATTCTTGAGGTGATTCTCTGGTATCATGGCCGGTTCTTTTTTGATGTATCCTAAACTAATGATTTTTTGGGTTTTAAGGGCAAAAAGATGATCGTAAATGAATTTAAAATGGGGTGATACAAAAAAATTGAGATTTTTGATTGAGTACATGTACAATCAAATTGAGAATGAATTTTAGATGCACAAACCAATAGTTTTCAGTAGCATATTAAGGAGAAACACTTTGTGTATTGAGGGAACTAGTCACAACAACATAATAAGATAAACATACACACTAATATTATGCAAAAATTACTAAATTTGCATCAAGGTAAGATTATTAATTAGGGAATTTGACATTCACGAGAATTAATGAGATATACACACCACTACAAATAATTGTAAATGCATAAATCAATTCTCATTCAAGAGGCAAAACTGTAAAATTTTCTTCGCACTCCTATGTCGAGAAATTCTTCCTTGTGCCTTGTAATTGCACACAATATATAGCAAGAATATTCACCCTAACCTTTCCCGAAAAAGACTACAAATTTGTACTTGTCCAGACATTCTATTTTTATCCTTTTATCATAAATAATAAAAGAGATAAAAATAAACATGTTGATTACAATGAGGCACTTAAAAGCCTACTTACAAAAATATACTTTAGTTAAAGTGAAGTTGAATTTTCTATTTAATTACAATAAAAACTTTGGTGAATTAGCTAATTTTAGCCACTTTCTTTATTTGCAAGTCTTCTTCTATAAAATGTATGTTGCTTTCCTTTTATAACCTACTACATGATATATAACATGTCCCTGTTACTCGCACCGATGGAAACCATGCAAAAATATAACTCTATGTAAAATATGCAACCTCATTGTGGGGACCACCTGTAACTTTAACCTCCATAAGAACATCTTGGTATGTGCATGGTTTGAATAATGTTGACCACCTTGTGATTACATGACATACATAGTCCCTCTAATGATGGCTCGACCATTTTGATTAAACATGGCATGCAATATATAATGTTTTAGGTCTCTTTGAATTTTTGCATGTCTTTTGATTTAAACATTGAAAGGAATAAGGTGTATGACATTCTGGCTCCCATAAATACATGTGATAATGAGTTTTCAGGATTTTGTTGGTATAATTAACATAGACTAAATTCTATTTACCTAATTATTTTGGTTTGGAAACATGGCCCCTCCAAAGATGACTCACCCCTTCAACATTATTGGTGGTAATTGATTGTGATTTTCCCTACATAGATTAGGGTTTGACTATGAGCTCTTTGTTGGTATCCAAATTGATTCTCCCTTGGAAATTGAGAAGCATCATAGATTTAGCAAGACACTGAGAGACAGATAGATCATATTATAAGTCATTTTGTACCTAGGAAGGGGATTTTTCTGACTCTTTGTCACTCAGGCATCGGAGAAATGGATAGCACCTTCATTAAGGATTTGAGCTATCCTCACTACTTTGGGTCATGCCTTCTGACTAGGGTGAGAGGACCCATTTTGTAACCTCTTTCGATGAAGGAGAATGAAGATATCCTTCTTTACACAAATTTGAAAGGAGACACTAAGAAAATATGATCAATGCACCACAATTTAACTCTCACGAATTGTCACTTCTAAAGAATGGTGATATTTTCTAAACAGGGCTAAGGTTACTAAAGACATTATGGAATCTTAATTGCTTCGCATATTTTAGTATTAGGAGTTATTCATTTGTGGACATACAAGGCAAAACAGTGTAGTTCAGGTGGGATTCATTGTTCTTGAATTATTTTGGTGGGAGATTAAGTAGGATACACTTGATTTTTCCAAATCTTTGAGAGATTTAACAATAATTGGAAATATAAATGACATAATGCTTCAGAAAAGCTAAAATATTCCTTCAACTAGAGGGTGTGCATCAATGGAGGCCTAGATTTATACGGTTTCACACAATCTCCAATAATTTAACATGAAGGCTCGAGCTCTACAGAGTCAATTAAACATCAAATACCCTTGGTTCCTCATGCCTAAGATACACTCAAAGGCTTATAGAAAATATTTATCAACAAAATGATAGTAAAGTGATTTTAAATTGTGTATCTCATTACAGGATGAAGGCTCTTCTCGTAATGAAATTGCAAATGCCACTAAACTATTACAGGGATTAGATCCTATTTTATTCAGAGGGACTTTAATCCAAGATTGCAATAGGAACAAGAAAAATAAATTGTAGAAATTCTGAAATAAAGCAAAAACATATTGGCCCAAGATTAACACAGATTAATTTGAAGTTAATTAGATTCATCAGCAGTGGAAAGTTTCTTTGAACAATCTCAAAGCTTGTCAATAGTTGTACACTTGCAACCAACTTGATGTGATTGAAATATAAAAATCAGAAATCAATAGGTTTCTTAGATGGTCTCTCAGGAAGATGGGCTCTCTCAAATTTTATCTTAAAAATTCAACCCCCAACCCTTTGCAAGAGTATTCTCATTACATTTATACATTTCACTCACTCACTCATCCCAAAGTTTCTCCCCAAAAATAATAATATTCGAGGAATCCTTTGCTTGTTACCAATTTTCATCAGAAAGTGATGTTTAACAAATTCATACCCGAAAGCTGCCAGGTGGAAAAATCATGAATTGATCACATTTCTCGGATCATCGACTAATGACTGGGATTCCATGGCACAACTTTTTGACATTCCTTCTAATCATTTTTATTCTTTCATGCGAAAAAATCCTGTTTTAATCATTTTCCGGTGGCTCTATATAGCCGGATCTGACAGACAATCCTTTGCATCCTCGAGGAAACACCTTTTTCATCTTTTGCACTGTAACCTCCATCATTTCATCTTTTCCCATTCTTTCCTCTCGTAACTCTACTCTGCATCTATCTTCTCTAGTAATTTTACATTTTTACAAGTGTCTAAGCAATTCCATCTTCAATATATCAACCTTTACATTCCTTGGACTCACAAAAATATGTTCAATTGTACTTTGTAGACAAAATGACAAAGGGTTTCATCAAAAAATGATGAAAAATAATGCATATTCGCATCTCTAGGAGTCTTGGAGGAAACAATGGTGGCAAAATCAGATGTAATGCACAATAACCATCAATTTTCCCCTTTCTCAACTTTAGATCAGAGCCTTCCACATGTTTCTTTAGCGCAACTTCAAAGGTGAAGTATAGAGGCAAGTTTCCAAACAAGTGCAGGCCTTCCATGTGCCTTGGGCCCAAGAAAATTACCTTTTCACCTTTAAAACTTTTGAGTGTAAAAGGATCTAGCAGAAGCCTCCATGTGTCTTACTGGCGCACTTTTGATATGGTGCCTAGAAGTAGAGACCCAAAAAGTGCGGGCTCACCACATGTCTCAGTCCCAAAAAGTTGTTGAAAACATTTAAGGACCAACAAAAGGCGCCATGTATCTAGGGTCTAAGAAAGCTTCTTTAGCCGTTGAAAAGTATAAGCAAAGGAAGAGTGAGTAGAAACTTCCACTTGTCTCCATGGTGCCCTTTAAAAATAAAATTCATGGGTAGGTCCCCAAACAGCACAATCCCTCCATATGTCCCAAACCTTATAAAGTAACTTAAAAGTTTAAGTATAAAGAGGAGCCGATGGAGGCCTCCACGTGTCTCCTTGGCACAACTTTGAGATGGTGCTCAAAATTGGAGACCCTAAACAATCATGGGCTCACCACGTGTCTTCTTGGTCCAAAAAAGATGCATCGGCTGCATGAAAAAATGTGTAAGTCTAGGCATGGCCAGCGGAAACCTCCACGTGTCTCCTTGGAGCAACTCCAAAGGTCAAATGAAGAGGTGAATTTTTAGATGAGCACAGGCCCTCCACATCGACAAGACTTGAGTTGAAGCGGGAATTAGAGCTTCAAAATACCCCACCGAACCACATTTAATCATAAAGGACCATGTTTTCATAGATGTTGAGATATAAATCGATGAGGAAAACACACCACAAAAACGTAAAATGTAGGGAAATCACCATTAGCACCTGGAAATGAATCTTTATTTAAGGATAGAGAATTTGGAAATGAACCCAAATGTGATCCATGACCATGGAGAAGGATATTTCAATAGCATATAAAGTAATAAAACTTTTCACGCATCCATTCGGGAAATAGAAAAAATGACACACAACCTATAGATTGAAGAATTTTTAGAGAAAACAAGGTGAGATCAAATTGAGCACCAACATCGGCTGCGACTTGGGGATGGAAAATCCCAATGAGTTCCACAAGAATAAATAGTAGACCAAGTGTAAAAAATAAACCATTGGGCAATGGAGTCACGAGCCAACCTTCCAAGAACAAATTGAGAAACCAATAAAAACGGCCACCAAGGACTAGGATGAACCAAAACAGAAAAACACGAAAGTAGAAAGAAACCAAAAGACTATACATTGTACAATGGTGCATACCTTGATTCTAAGAAATCAATCAAGGAAATGTTTTAAATGCTTGCCATTAACAAGCAATTCAATTAACTCCCCATCTAGGTCTTTTAAGAAGAAGGTATGTTCACCAATTCGAATGTCAATTAAATAAGGTCCCATCCACAATGCATCATCCTTTCCATGTTTTCCCTTATCCTCGTGCCTGTTATCCCATAATAGCACAAGATCTCCCACACTAAAATCTCTTGGCATCACTTTCTTATCAAACAACTTCTTCAATTTATCTCTGCATTTTACATGCCTCTTATGGGATACCCTTCTTTCTTCATCTTACTCAACAATCTAATTGATGCAAGCATCATAGGGACTAATCTCTTGATCTTCCATTTGTTGAAGAAATTGAAATGAGATAATCATATATGCAGGTCGGTAGGGCTTGAGTTCCATACACCAACTCAAATGGGATTTTTCTAGTAGCTTGTTTAACAGTGATTCAATCAGCCCAAACAAAGAAACTTCAACTGCTCACCCCACTTCCTTTTGTTCAACTCCAAAGTTCTTCTAATTATCTTCAACATATTTTTATTTCTGGACTTTTCTTGTCCATTTCCTTGAGGATTATAATTGGAAGCATATGTCAAATTGATCCCATATACAACATTATGAACAACTATTTTGGCGGGTACCCCAAATCTGCAAATGATATAATTCAAGATAAAATCCATGACAATTTGGTGAGCTGCCTTTTTGGTGGGGATTGCCTCCACCCACTTGGTGAAGTAATCCACTTATGGCTCACACAAACCATTGGTTCCCAATCTATATGTTGATTAGCAAATTATCCTTGGTTTTGCAAAAACCTTTGCACCTAGGCATCGTCTTCGAACACTTTCCAGTGTTTAACATTATCAGGAATAGATGGCCTAGTCAATACCTCAATATTATACTCACAATAGGGGATACAATATAATTTTCAAATCTAGACCCCAATACGGCCAATTTTTCTGCTAGAGTATTGTACTTCCTATCATGATGTATTATGTTGAAGGAGTCAAACATCTCAATGAAATCCCAGATTGCATGCTTATACTACTTCATTCTCTCGAGTTTTTTTGCATACGCTTTTCTAACTCCGCTTGACAATTAGCTATAAATCTCCTTTAACAATGATATCTCTAATACCATATTTCCAAGCAATTATTAAACCCAATAGTAGTGCTTCATATTATGCAATATTGTTAGTGCACTCAAATTTGAGTTTAAAATAAAAACAAACTCTTCCTAGCCTAGTGATATCAGAACAATACCAGCACCAATTCCAAATCTAGAGCAAGCCCCATCAAAAATGAAGTCCAAGAAGAACCTACTTAATTAAGAGACTTGCATTGATCAATTTTGTGCTCTTTACCATCAACAAATCCAACAAAGTTATAAGCATCAATGTGAGTGTATAACACTTCATAGGAAGAATTATTGGGATCCTCAATGAGATGTAGCATCTTCTTTTCACCATATAACTTTACAAGTTTGACCTCAATAGGTATACTGGCAAAAGACATATCCAGTTGCATACTCCCACCCAAACTAGTAGCCCATTTTCTTGATAACAACATTCCCCATTTGGTAGGGAAATCAACAATAACAACATCTAGTTTTAAGTTATTGCCTGGGTAAGCTACAATTTGAGTGCTATCAAACCCTTGACACATCCAACAACTGGCACCTCTCCAGAATTCATGGCAGTGCACTTCCCATAAGCTGTTGTCACTTTGATATCTAATTCATTCATGACCTCAAGAGGCATAACATTGCATGATGCTCTAGAATCAAACATATAGTTGTGTAACAACCTATCCCTAATAATCAAAGTAGTGAAAAATGGATCTACATTTAGTGGGACTCAACCAAGGATGTTCCCAAATATACTTCAGGTGGTTCACCTAG
This sequence comes from Taxus wallichiana var. yunnanensis, assembly GCA_018340775.1. Lineage (NCBI taxonomy): Eukaryota > Viridiplantae > Streptophyta > Pinopsida > Cupressales > Taxaceae > Taxus > Taxus wallichiana. The sequence continues at coordinate 401,240,942 of CM031239.1, read as the reverse complement.
TTCTTCCAACACTTGGGGTTTTTCCAACTCTGCAATGGTAGGAGGATTCTCAACATTGTTTACATTTTTTCCTTGGGTAATCTTTTCTTCTTTCAATCCTAAATACTCAAAGGCCCTTTTCTTGTGCTCAAGAATCCTAAGCAGCTAAAAATTGGAACAAAAATCTTGATCTGACTCAAGACTTGGGCAATGTCATAAGGAACGTATTTGGGAAAGGAAGCATTTGGAGGAAGACTGACAAACTCATCTGACAACAAAGGATTTTTCATGGTCTGAGCATGGGCAGGGATACCATTTCTGTTTGGGGAAACAAGGCCTTTTTCATATGTATCTTTCTTAGGAGTTTCTTTTGAGATATTGGTGAGAACTAGAGTTTTTGGTTTGGCCTGAGGCCCTACCCCTTTGACAACTTTACTCCTAGTGTTATATTCCTTTTCTTGGGAAACCACATCATTCATTAACAACTACCTATCCTCCTCAGAAGGGATTCCTCCATCATACTTTTTAATCATTAATTCCCTTAAGTACTCAAAATCATTAATAGGTAATTCAAAAGATTGTACCATATCTATTTCAAAATCATGAGAGGGAGGAAGGGGTAATACCCAGTGGATGCAATCCCAAAAATCTATAGTAGATCTGGCACTGATTAATTTAGTTGAAGTTCCTCCTTATCATGAGATTTTAGGGCACCCCATCATGTACACATCATCATCTCCCTCAATTTATTTTTCTTCATCACATGGGGCATGTGGTAAGAAACATCTGTCACACCACTCAATTTCATTGGTTTCTTCCACAATAACAACTTTCGTAGTTAAAGGATCGGGCACCAATTTTTTTTCCCTGGGTTGGGGTTGTCTATTTTTTGATCCCACAAGTCCCTTACCTTTGTCATCAAATCTCTAATAACCCCTAGGATGATTTGCAAATATTTCTTGACCTTGTGCCTTATGCTTTGACCTTGGGAACTTTGTCCAATCCCCTTCTCTCCTCTGGCCAATTTATAGGATATTTCCTTGATAGCTCCAACCAATTTTTTCACAACCTCTTCTAGATCCACATACTTACTTGACTGAGGCTTCTCTAGATTTATTAGCTTGATACCTTCCCTCTTAGGAGGCTTACCAACCATTTTGATATTTTTTTCAATCAGAAAGCCGTGGTGAAGGTCTACCTCAATGTTGCTTAGTTCTTATCCCTAAAATAATAGGAAACCTTCTTATCAAAAGCATCAGAGTATTTTATTAAACAAGAAACATCACTTGGCCTTAGGATTACAGGTAGCCTATTCAGGGTCTTATTGAACCTTGTATTGAAGTCATGAACAAACTCATTAGGATTCTTCTTAATATTTTCAAATTATGATAAAATAAACCTAGGGTCTATTTTATCTCCATACTACAATCTAAATTCATTCTTCATTTCTATCCATGAGTTAATGGAGTTTTCTAGAAAATATTTATACTAGTCCTAAGCATCCTCCTCTAGAGTATGAATAAATAACTTTATGTACACATCCTCAAATTCAATCTCAAAGTCTTCCATCATATTGAAAAAATTCTTTAAGTTCTCGATCATAGGTAATAACATTATTTCCTTTAATTTTAGGAAATCTATTTCTAACAACTTGGGTCACATCATTTGGATATCTAGCCATACCTCTGAAATCTATAGGACCAAAAGTGTTCACAAAAAATGGAGGTCTAGGTGGGGGCTGGGCAATATTGTTTTGGGGAGGTGATATTACAGGAGAAACAAAATGATGGGGAGTGAGGGGTTTGTGGGGCACACGAATGCAATTCTCAAAATAAATGTTCTCTTAAAACTCGTTTTCTTGGAAGATCCTATCAAAGCATTGGAGAACATAGGGACAAAATGAGACGAAATTTTTTCAAACACAAAATAATGCCCCTCTCCGTATGGAGACTTTAGATCTGAAAAAAGACTACCTGATCCGAAGCACTTGAGGAAGTATGGTGATATTTAATGACAAACTGATCAATTTTAACAATTGATAACTCATTTCTTGATTTCTGATCTCTAACAACTTTCCAGATTCTTCTTCCTTTAGAATTTGTCTTTCCCAATTTTGGAAACAACCTTCTAGTAGGGTCTTCAATGAAGAGAGATCTTCTTCCTTCCATCTTTTTAAATATTATTAATTAATTTGAATAGGTAAAGGTTAAGACATTGGCATTTATCAAAAGTTAATTCAAAATGGAGTCGCCACTAAGGATTTTCACCTTAGTTGTGTAAATGCACTAAAATTGGTCTGTAAAATGTCTTTCAACACTAAATTCATGCAAAGCTTCACATATATGACCTTCCTTTACCCGTATTTAACATTGTTGATGTAAACATAGTGTAAAAACCAACAAAGCTAGAAATATTGCATGCAAAAATTGTAACTTTGCTTAATTCTTACAAATGGGGACACAGGGATGATGTTGCAACAACGTTATTGCACTTTAAAAATTTTAAGACGCATTTACAAAGGTCTATATGTGTTGTTAATGGTGTTCAAACTTTGCACACACCTTCATGTCCCCGACAATGGCATCAATCTGGTGTTGGTATCCAAATTGATTCTCCCTTGAAACCGAGTAGCATCACAAATTTAACAAGACACTGAGAGGCAGATAAATCATATTATGAGTCATTTTTTCCAGGAGGGGATTCATTTGACTCTTTATCACTCAGGAATTGGAGAAATGAATAGCACCTTCATTAAGGATTTGATCTATCCTCACTACTTTAGGTCGTACCTTTCAACCAGGGTGAGAGGACCCATTTTGTAACCTCTATCGATGAAGGAGAATGAAGATATCCTTCTTTGCACAAATTTGAAAAGAGACACTGAGAAAATATGATAAATGCACCACAATTTAACTCTCATGTGTTGTCACTTCTAAAGAATGGTGCTATTTTATAAACAGGGCTAAGGTTACTAAAGACATTATGGAAACCCAATTTCTTTTGCATATTTTTGTAGTAGGATTTATTCATTTGAGGACATTAACGCAAACAGGGGTAGTTCAATTTGGGATTCATTGTTCTTGAATAATTTTGGTGGGAGATTAAGTAGGATAAACTTGATTTTTCCATATCTTTGAGAGACTTCACAACAATTGGAAAGCTAAATGACATAATGCTTCGTAAAACCTAAAATATTCCTTCAATGAAAGGGTGTGCATCAATGGAGGCCTATATTTGTAGGGTTTCACACAATATCTAAGAATTTAACACGAAGACATGAGCTAAAGGCTTAATTAAACATCAAAGACCCCTTGTTCCTCATGCCTAAGATACACTCAAAGGCTTACAGACAATATTTATCAACAAAATGATGGTAACTTGATTTTAAATTGTTTATCTCATTATAGGATAAAGGATCTTCTCATAATGAAATTGCAAATGCCACTAAACTATCATAGGGATGACATCTTGTGTGATTCGGAGGGACTTTAATACAATATTGCAATAGGAACAAGAAAAACTACTTATAGACATTTTGAAATAAAGCAAACAAAAATTGGCCCAAGATTAACATAGATTAATTTGAAGTTCATTAGATTCATCAACAGGAGAAATTTTCTTTGAATAGTCTTAGAGCTTGTCAATGGATGTACACTTGCAAATGAACTTGATGTCATTGAAATCTAAAACACAAGAAATCAACGGAGTTTCTCAAATGGTCTCTCGGAAGATGGGCTCTCTCAAAGTTTCTCTTAAAATTTCAACCCCCGACCCTTTTCAAGAGTATTCTCATTGCATTTATACATTTCACTCATCCCAAAGTTTCCCCAAAAATAAGAATATTCGAGGAATCCTTTGTCATGCTACCAATTTGCCTCAAAAAGTGACATTTAACAAATTCATACCCAAAAGCTGCCAGTGAAAAAATCATGAATTGATGACGTTTCTTAGACTCTTGACTAATGAATGGGATGCAATGCCATAATGTTTTGATAGTCCTTTTAATCATTCTTATTCTCGTCATGTGAAAAATCCCGCTTTAATCATTTTTGGTGGCTCAGTATAGCCGGATATGACAGCATCCCTCTTCATCCTCGAGGCAACAACTTTTTCATCTTTTGCACCTTCAACATCCATCATTTCATCCTTTACCCATGTTTTCATCTATAACTCGCTCTCCGCATTTAGCTTCTCTAGTAATTTCCTATTTTTGTAAGTGCGTGAGCAATTCCATCTTCAACCTTTACATTCCTTGGAATCATAAATTAAGCTTTAAAATCCATTCAATTGCACTTTGCATACAAAAACGACAAGGGGTTTCATCAAAAATGATGAAAAATAATGCATATTCGCATCTCCGTGAGTCTTGGAGTAAAAATGGAGGCAAAATCAGATGCAACGAACAACAACCGTCGATTTTCTCCTTTCTCAACTTTAGATAATATCCATCCACGTGTTTGCTTGGCGCAATTGCAAAGGTGAAGTACAAAGGAAAATTTTAAAGCAAGCGTGGGCCTTCCACGTGCCTTGGGCCAAAGAAAATTGTCTTTTCACCTTTGAAAAGTCTCTGTATAAAAGGAGCTAGCGGATGCCTCCACATGTTTTACTAGTGCACTTTTGATACGGTTCCCATAAGTGGAGACCCCAAACAAGTGTGGGATCACCACATGTCTCATCTCGGCACAGTTGTTGAAAAATTTTAAGGACCAGTGGAAGGCACCATGTGTCTAGGGTCTAAGAAATTTTCTTCCGCTGTTGAAAAGTTTAAGCAAGGGTAGAGTGAGTGGAAACTTCCACGTGTCTCCATGGTACTCTTTCAAAAATAAAATTTAGGGGCAAGTCCAAAAATAGGTGCGGGCCCTCCACATATCCTAGACCTTAGAAAGTTGCTTGAAAAGTTTAAGCATAGAGAGGTGTCGGCAGAATCCTCCACATGTCTCCTTGGCACAACTTTTAGATGATTTCCCAAAGCAGAGACCCTAAACAAGCGCAGGCTCACCATGTGTCTTCTTGGCACAACTGCTAAGGTAGGACTAGGAGGTGGATCCTCAAATGATCTTCGGCCCTCCATGTGTCCATGGTCTGACAAAGCTACATTGGCTGCATGAAAAAATGTCCAAGTCTGGGTAGGGCCATCAGAAACCTCCACGTGTCTCCCTAGCGCAACTCTAAAGGTCAAATAAAGAGGAAAATTTTCATATGAGCACAAGCCCTCCACATGGACAAGACTTGAGTTGAAGCGGGCCTTAGAGTTTCAAAATGCCCCACCGAACCACATCTAATTAAAAAGACCACATTTCCAAATATGATGAGATATAAATTGACGGGAAAGAACACCACAAACCATAAAATGCAAGGAAATCACCATTAACGCCTGGAAATGAATCTTTCTTTAAGGAAAGAGAATTTGGAAATGATATAAGGCCCAAATTTGATCCACGACCATGGAAAAGGATCTTTTAACAATATACAAATGAAGAAAAAAATTCACGCATCCATTCGGGGAAATAGAAAAAATGACAGAGCCTGCAGATTGAAGAATTTTTAAAGAAAATGGGGCGAGATCAAACTAAGCATCAACACTCTCCATGTTGCAATTGTAATTTAATCCTTGGCTTTATGTCGATTAAAAGGAAATTTGATTTTTTTCATCAATCTTTTTCCTACGAAGATTTATACCATTGATCATTTTGTGGCATTATGATTGTAGTAATTGTATATGGTTTTCAAAAAGTATTTGATCCTGAGACATTTTATTTTGGTACTAGTGAACTCCCACCATTGATGAGTGTGTGACAGTTATTGAATTTTGATTGATTCTTAGCCTTTGATCCTTCTAATTGTGAATTGGGACCGTTGATCTTCTTGGATGAGTTAGTGAAACTTTTCGATGAAGAGATCAGATATAACACTAATAATAGTTCATTTCCTATACTTGATGGAAAAATACAAGACAAAGCCCTAGCAAAGCCATGGAAAATATTTGTTTCACTGCCATTTTTATGCTTTGTGTTGCTTAGTTATCTGTATTTTTGGTCTATGCACTACGCTATGAGGTATATTAGCTCGTTACAATGCTCTGTATGAAACATTTTCAAAAGTAGCCACCATTGTTACATCATGAACCTTCATTTTCTGGAGAATACCTTCTGAGTTTGAATCTTGACCACGTTAATCTTGAAACTTTGAATAGTCTATATCTTCTTTTTCATGGTTATCTATATCTCATTTCATTGTGAAGCCTTCACCTCTTGATGTTTCATTAGTTCTTGCGAGTTTAACCTTCTCTTTTACAGTCTTGAAAAAAATGGTTTCGAGCTACTTTTGATTGTTCTCTACAGTTTACATTATTAACGACCCTCTAAATTTACTCTTTGACAAAGAAGTCATGAAGGTGAGCTATAATCAGTTTTTCTTGATCCTTGGTCGATCATTTGTTTATCTACCTGCAATATAGTTAAAACCCTGTTGTTTTTTGTTATTTTTCGATGGCTCCTCTGTGCATGGCCATCATTTGACTTGGATTGTTTGATTTTGGGTGCCCCCTTTTCACTTCTTCTAAAGATTTGTCTAGAGTTTCAAACTTATTCTATGAATCAAGAAATCATTTAAGCCATTATCTTAATTCCTTTTTTAGGACCTTGCTTTGAGATAGATGTTTTCATTTGAGAGGATCATTATTCGTCTTATTTGAGATTTTATTTGTAGCTTTGTTGTCTTGATAGCTTTGGTGGAATTTAAAGATTATCTTCTTCTTTTTCATACTCTACCTTGCAAATGCTACTCGTGCATAATCCTTCAAACCATTAGTTCATATCAAAGCTTATTTATTCTATGTAGTATGTTTCATTGTCCCATGAATCTTGAATGCTTTTAGATTTACTCAACCTGGGTTCATCTTCTCTACCCACACTATTACTAGCGAATAATTTTTTTTCATATCTTCAGGGATAACAATATTGAGTATTCCATTGTTTATCATGAATTATGGATTATTAGCTTTGGTGAAAAACTAGTGCATTTGAAGCTTGAATCTCTGAACATGCATCACTTTCCAACTATATTTGATTAGAAACTGTACTTTGTAGTTCTCCAAGCTATGCAATAAAGTATATTTATTTTGAAATATGTACCTTCAAAATGCAATGTTATATTGATATTGTATTTGTTATTCATAGAAAATCATTGGGATTGTTAATCAATTCCTACAGTCCTATGATCTTGATTTGCATTATGCAAGGCATCCTAATTTAATGCTTATGTAATTGAATAATAATCCAATACAATATTGTTGTAACATGATAACAAGTTGTTTTTTGAGTTGTAATCCCTCTTCCTTACATAGTTGTGCTAATTAGCTTATTATATCCTTGAGTGCTTGTCACTCTAATCCTTTTGATATACATGCTCAAACTAGAATTTTTTTCATATGCACTTATCTTTAATAACTGAAAAAATTGTACTTGCACTTGTAACTTTTGAAGAATGTACTTTCCTTTTATATGAAAGATGTTTAGAAACAACAACTCCTTCCTTTTATAAGTCAACCACTAATATGTTGGAGCTTTCTTCAATGTTTGTTTATCATTCCTTTTTGGGAAACTATTTTTTTTCATAGTTGTTCTGAGTTGATTAAAACTTGCACTCTTTAGCTTTCCTATCTTGGCCTTTATATTCTGATTCTTCTGCTTCACTTCTTTGAAAATTTCATACATGTATCTGTTATCTTTTAATGTTTGAAATGAATTCTTTCTTCTTTGAATGGAAGTAATCATGCAAGTTTCTCTTCTGATCTGCACTATAACTCCTTCTATTTCTAGAATAGCTACTAAACTCTGAGTTACATTCTTCTTCCATAAAATTATGTACTTGTGAATTATTCTAGTTTGATGTACCATAGGGCGGGAGTCATTGAACTCTTGTTCTATACAATCTTTATCTAATAGTGAGGACTGTAAGACATGATTTTATTTTCTCCTTTGCTGCAACTTGTACCTGCACACTTAAGAAAATAGTTAGAAATAGTTAGGATTTTTGGCCTCTCTTATGTTCCACAGTTTTTTATTATCTCATTATTTTCTAAAATGATTCTGTGAATCATATGTATTGCTTTTGAATACTGCTTTATCAACTATATATCTGCCTCTGATGTACCTTATGCTTATGATATTTAGAAATCCACTTGTATGTAGTTAGATAGTACATGAGTACAGATCAAACCTTGAGCTCAATATTGATGCCTTTTCTTTCACTTTTCAGGTATACTTGTAGCTATTTGCATGAAAGGAAGATAGGTTTGGAACTAGAGATAAGAAGATTGGAAGAAAGCCCAAGGAAATCATGGGTTTCTTCTATACTCTTTTACTTCTAACTTCATACATATATACTTCTTTTTTTAGTAGTTATGAGTTACATCCCATGGCTTGTGTGGGAAACATTATATTTCTTCATGAATAAATAACATTAATTTCTATAATCGACTTATATACTTCTTTTTGCATTCATCTTTTATGATGGATATTGATTGTATAATGAAATAAACAAATCAATCACATAAGTAAATGTATTTAACATGCAAAAATTATGATTTTTAAAAGTACCTATAACTTTAATAATGAGCTTTGTTTCTTGTAAACCGTAACTCTAGTTGTTGTTCCCATATTTTGCATTTCACCTAAACTATGATTCATGCTTCCATAAGGGAAATACATTAGTCCTTCGGGATTTTGGGTTTCCTTACTAAAGATGAGCATGGAATGACAGCTTATGTGAGGTCTTACATTTTGTAATAGCACACATAGTTGTAGACTACATGTAGTTAATCAATTGCTACAACTAATAACATAATAGAATTGTAATGCTTCCCTAGTTAGGTTCAATTCCTCAATGCCTTCAATCGAAATAAATTTTTGAGTTTACCATTTTTACAGTGCAAAAATTATCGATGTGGCCATCGAAAATTCTCCTTTTATGCTTTTATATGGAAGAGAAGAAATACTTCGCTCTCCTTATAGTTTCCTTATTTGGAGTTAGCTCATCAACTTGAAGTTATGGAGAATGATCCTCTGACAACAAAGGTTTTCTACGAAATCATAGATTTGTAAGAAGTAAAAATAAGGCTATGAAGACTTTGGAGCAACATCGGGATCAGGTTAAGAAATAATTTTACAAGAAGGCTTCTGATAGGAATTTTTAAGAGGGAGGTTTAGTTATAAAATGGGATGAAGATAGATCCCAACTAGTAAAGCATGCCAATTTTGACGCTCTCTCGAGCATTTCATACATTATCACGAGTTGCGAAAGAGGCAAATTCATTTTGTCTTTCCAGGTTCAATGCGGAAGAACTACCCATTAATGTGAATCAGATACATCTCAAAGCTTGATTTTGAGTTCATTTCACCCCTTGTATAGTTTAGCTAGGTGTTTTCCTCCATGTGCTTTTACACATTGTTGTGTGTTGTTGTTCATTTTGATTTCCTTCTTGTTGGGTTTTGTGGTCAAATTATCTTCAATATTCTAATGAAGACACTATGCCCAATGAATTTTTTAAGGCTAATAGAAACATGCTTAGTAGGAAATCATCCCCTAGAGGTCGCGAAAAATGTTATCCATTTTCGTCTCTTGGACAAAATCCGACCACAGGGGGATCTTCATGCTAAATCTTCAAAATTGGTGTACCAAATTTTTCAAAGTTATTTTATGCCTCTATGATGACCTGATCCTGAAAGAACCCTTAATAGGTTTCAGGGGCAATGAAAAATTATAAGAAACCTATTGAAAGAGTCAAAATTAAGGTTTGAACTCAAACAGCTCACCGAGCAGCTCGGCAAGCTAAGGGACAAGTTGTAGGTTATCGAGCTACATTGAGAACTCGGTTTTAGCTCATTACTTATACATGTTTACCGTGCTAAGAATCGAAACGAATACTACAGGAGTGCGAGATATAAACAATGAACGGTGCAAATGCCATGAATATGAGCTCGTCATATAGGAGTTTGGAAGGATAATTCTAGTTATGTAAGAATACCTCGGGTGAGTCGTTAAAGGTAGGTAGGTCGTGGGGGTTTGTGACTTGGCTCAGTTGATGGTCATCTCAGGTGAAGAACCATGAATAATAGAGTTTTGAGTAAGATCAAATCTTGGAAGCCGCCTAAATATGTAGACACGTCAAGCCAACCCTTGAGTTCACCAGCCTCCCAAACATTTCATCCTTGGATCGATAGGTTTTTTTCTTATATCAGATCGTATGGAACGGCTCGCAGAGGATATCTAAATGACGAGCTCATTTCAGAATTACAGGTTAAGGTGCTTCCAATGTTGATCAAAGTGAAACGATCAAGTGGGACAGAGTTGGCCGAACCACGATTAGATTGTCTTAGGTTCATGTGAAAACTCGTTAATATCCCGAGTCGAACGTGACAAATGAAATTAACTTTAGTTCGAACGTTGCAAAATGAGTCGTCAGCCACGGAATAGAGTGGATCAACACAGCATGGGAGAAATCAGTGGTCTCACAATTTAGGCCAAGGTTGGAGTTTGCACGAGCTCGAAAAAGGAATGAGTTCAAACTCGCAGGATAAGGTAGTTGGAAAACATGGTCAGGAGATTGTATCGTGGACAACTTGGTGGTAGAGATCAATCAGACGAAGAATAGCTCAGGCCAATTTACAAAAATTTATAGCTTGACACTTTATCCACCATCACGTTTAGATAATCCGCCCACATGTTAGGATGGTTCCCCGTTGTGTTGAAATACCAACCTCGAACGTGCAAGACTTAAGCTTGGAGATCGTAGAATAAATGATGGGGCCCGACATATTGCAATCTCGGTAGTACAGTTCAAGTGGAGAACGTTGAATTGAGTCAGCATCAATAGTTCAAAGCATGGCTCGTGGAGCAAGCCATGTGAGCTTCGAACAGAAGTTGAGAGGTTTCACGACTAGAGACGTGTCAAAGAGATGTATCTCGACTCAGCATGTGAATAAATCCTTGATGTTTGAAGGAGAACATGAGCTCGTTGTGCATTTGTAGGGTCGGCTCAGAAATGAAGTAAGCCACAGTAAGCAGAATGTTAGGTCGGTACATTTCTAACGTAGAGCAAGGTGGATGAGCTCGCAAGGATCAGTGGACATCGGCAAGATGGAAGCTTACCAGATGGCCATCGAGATAGGCCGATGCAAAGATAACTCATTTTAGCGTAGAAGGCCGATGCACAAGCTCATCATAATGATGCAGAGGACAAATCATGAAGGCAGAGATTAAGTGAGCCAACTGTAGGAGGTCAAGCTAAACGGATGCTTGGGAAGATAGAAAGTTGGAGCAAGTTCATGAACACAAGGATGGAATTGTAGAATAGCTCGAGGCCCGTGCATGGCTCTATCGCATGAAGGATAAAAATTTCTTGGGCGAGCTAAGAATCGAGCAAGGCCAAGCATGAAGAAAAGGGCTGAGTTGACATCGGCGTATAGTGATGTGTTGGAGGAAACGTTCAAGCTCAAGAGATAATCTTGGCGGAAGATTTTGGAGCTCGTGGGAATTGCGGAGATTGGGAGCCAACTCGTCAAGGTGGTGCATGGAAAATGGCATAAAATTTCCCGCTTGGCACTTTCATAGCATGAGATCCATGTCAGACTTGGCATGACAAATGCGGAGAACTTTGAGCAATTGGTCATGGGGACGTGTGGTGCATTTGGACTGAGTCATTTTGTGAGCTCAGGTCTGCCGATGAGATTTGCCAATAATGCGGCGAATTGCGGCAAGCAAGCCAAGGTATTCACCGAGTTATTCATCGACTAAGCGGGACGGTCGGCAGATATGTAGCAACTCATTGAGAATTTATTGCCTATTTTGTAGGAGATAAGGCCACGCATAATGCAGAAGCTAGTTCTAGCGAGTTATAACTCAATGAATCGGCGGGAGGTCGGCCTTTATTGGGCAACTATGACATTATGTGTGAAAGGTATACGCCGACTAATGTGTAAAGAGGCGAACATTTTTTTAGGAGAATGTGGCGAGTCATTTTCCGAGCTACATGGAAGGTTGCGTTTCACTGGGCACGTGGAGTTCATCAAAGCAAAGCCAGAGATAACAAGAACTGTTAATGAATAAATCGACAAATGTAAAGTGAGGACGGTTTGATTAAAAGCTTGGTCAATACAAATTGCAAACATGCCATGAGAAGCAAAGCATGCAAAACGATAGTCAGTCGATGTAAAATGTGGCATAGTGCCCGACCAATGCAAATGTATTTAAATATCATTCAATGAAAAATAAAGGTAATGGTTGTTAAAGAATTAATGCCAATACAAATGTGAAAACGCACTGAGATTGAGGGGTGAAAACTCGCCGTGGAAGTAATAAATAAAACGGCAGTTGGAATAGGTAAAGCATTTCCCGCCAAAGTAAAATAGAGGGGCTTGTTAGCTCGCTCGGTGAGCTCACCGGTGAGTCATTTGCAAACCAAATCAAACCAAGGATCTCTGCCAAGGATATTGAATTTTATTTTTATTAGAATATTTTATTAAAAATAATATTTTAATATACATTTTATTAAAAAATATTATTTTTAATTAAATAAAGAATAAGCTCAATTTTTTTGAATTTATCAGGGATGATGGATAGGTGCAATTAAATGATGTAATTATCATGAAGGACATCATGTGCCCTTATTCATGCCCTAGAATTTAGGCTTTCTCCATCCTTTCTCTTCAAGGAGATTTTCTATAAATGTAAAGGAGAAGCTCATTCCTAGGTGTTGGACAAGTTAGACATCTTGGACAAGTACACATTTTTAAGAATCCTCGTCCTTCCGTAAGTTAGATTTGTGGATTGGGGAACTTTGAAGCCTCCTTTCCAAGACTCAGTAGTGGCAGCTATTTCCTCTTCTCGAATGTAATGATGAATTGTGCACATTGTCGAAGTAATAAAAGTGTGTATTTTGTGACTATTGTTAGTCCTTTTATCATCTTATATATTAATTTATGTCTTTCTCATGCTTATAGGTACAATGTGCAAGTTTAAGTTTACATTGTAGGTTCATGGAGTTTTGTGCTTATCAAGTGGTGGATTTTTGCATTTAGTTGAGTTGTGGTTCTTGTTCGCCCTTCTCGCCATTCTTCTTCATTGGAAGACCAAAAGATTGTTTTTGTAGTTTAGTTTAACAAAGGGAACACATGTGCCTTAGTTTGTGGTATTTTTTTAGCCTTTCCAAATTATAGTAGGTGAATTTTTCTTGTGGTGTACAACACCATCTTCAAATTAACCCTTCCTGAGTCTAACAACACCCTTTATTTGGTGCATCACCATCCCTATTATAGTTTCATTTCTTACAAATCTCTTTCCATAAAGCCCATGAAAATGTTAGTATAGGTTTAGATCAAAACTTTATTGCACTACGATTAGTACAACACTTAGTTTAGGAAGAGGAAGCCAACCTTCTCAAGAGGTTCACCTCCAGTTGAAGTCCCACAACTTGAGAGGTGATCCCATATTACCCAATCATACCGAACACCCTATTCACATTATGGCCATTTGGAGGGTGCAATGATTTGGTGATAAACAATTCTAACAAAATACAAATTAAATATAATAATCTCCATCTATCAATGTCTACTGATCAAATATGATAGAAAAGTCCATGCCTCATATCCAAGATAAGAAAAAACATAGTAAGATCAATGTCGAAGAGTAGTGGGCACTACATTCCCCTCCATTTAGAATCGAATTTATATAGGAAGTCATGGGAACAAGTGTGGGAACTGTTCTCTCAAAGGTGTGGCGTCCTCCGATGTAGTTTTTGTCTTATCGTATCGATCCCACTAGACACACACCTAATCAATCTCTGGGCTTCAAAAATGTGCACGAGATCTACCATCACCTTCCCTTGCTCCTACACCTGCAATGTGATCCAATCCAATACATGTTAAGGATATAGAATGTATCTACTAAGAAAATAAACATGAAACACATCTTGGACACGAGACAAGATCGGTGACAAGATTAGACAGTAGGCTAAGGGATTGATCCCCTCAAAGATCTCAAAGGGCCCCACAAATCTAAGAACAAGCTTAAATCCTTTTCCATAATAGAAAGGGCTCTTGTGAGGCTTGACATGAAGAAAAAATCTTCGTTCCCACCTCAAAATTGTGGTCAACTCTCCTCCGAACCGCATACTTCTTCTTCCTATCCTAAGCCTCATGTAATCTATTTCTAATCATAACAACCTACTACTCCATATCATGTGGTAAAGTTGGCCTAAGAGAAATTATATCCTCTAACATGTACCAACTCAGTGGTGTCCTGCACTCTCTATCATATAATTCCTGAAATGGATCCATATCAATATAACTCGAAAGATGTTGTTAAAATAAAACTCAACCAGGTAAAAATGCTCCTCCCATCTCGACTAATGATCCATGACATACATCTAAAGCGTGTCCTCTAAAATTTGATTCACCCACTCTGCTCTTTCCATTTGTCTCTTGGTGAGACATTGTACTTAAGTTTATATTTTTCTTGAGAGCATGCTACATGGTTGTCAAAAAATCAGAGTTGTACAACGGATTGTGCTTTGACAAATGATCTTCCATGGAATCCCATACAACATCACTATATCATCTAAATATACTCACGCTACCACACTAGCTATATAGGTTGTCTTCACCAGAGAAAAATGAGCCACATTCGTCAATCTATCCACCGTGACCATGATCACGTCATGTTGATATCTCAATGTAGGTAGACCCACTATAAAATCCATGAAAATGGTGTCCCATTTCCACTCTAGTATCACATGCAGGTAGAGAAGGCCAGCTGGATGTTGATGCTCATCCTTCATCCTTTCACACTCTAAACATTGAGACACAAAATGAGCTACATCCCTCTATAGTCCTCTCCAATGGTACAAGTGTCTCAATTTGGTGTGCATCTTCTTCACCCTTATATGGATGAAATAAGGTGCACGATGAGCCTCTATCAAAATATCCTACCTCAAACGCTCTATTCCTAGGTACATAAATCTAACCTTTGTGTCGAGAAGTCCATCTGGCTCTAGTGTCAATCCCTAAAACTTCCCCTCAAGGGGTCTTTAAGACTATATCTCCACTCTAGCTAAAACGTAAAAGATGTCCTTTGGAAGTAACTATAAGATTGTGCACATCAAATCTATCTCAAATGATGTAGCCATAACAAAATGCCTCCAACGACTCAAAGCATAGGAACAACATTCTCCTTCCCCTTCACATGCTCTATCTCCATATCATACTCACATAATAGCTCCATCCAATGTCATTGATGGGTGTTGAGATTGGGTTGTGTGAAGAGGTATCGAAGGCTCAAGTGATATGTCCTGAGAATGAACCTCCTGCCTAAAAGAAAATTTCTCCATCAAACGAAAGAATGCACAACTTCTGCAAGCTCAAGGTCATGAATTAGATAATTGATTTCATAATCCTTCATTTTACAAGACTCAAAAGCTAGTACACGACCATACTACAATAAAACATGTCCTAACCCTACCAAAGAAGCATTTGTACACACGAAGAAATTTCGCTATTGATCTACCACTACTAGAATAGGTATTGTCAGAAGGAATTCCTTCGTGTCCTCGAAGACTTTCTTAAATCTATCTAACCATACAAAATTCTTCCCTTTCCATTTTAGGGAAGTGATGAGATGCGCAATACGAGAGAAATCCTAAAATAATATAATGCAATAACTGTCAAACCCCATGAAGTCACACACCTCAAAAATTTGTTGGTAAGATGGCCTATCCATGATAGCTCTAATCTTGGAAGGATAGAATATAATACCTTCCCTAGAAATAATGTGGCCTAGATAATCGAACGTAAGACTTAAACAATGAACACTTCTCCAAGTTCCAATAAATTTGTTTCTCACGAAGACATTGTAGAACCTGTTGAAGGTGCTCATCATGCTCCTCATGCATGCACGAGTATATCAATATGTCATTAAGGAATATTAAGAAAAATCTATCTAAAACTTTCCGAAATACCCTGTTCATCAAACTTATGAACATTAAGGGGACATTCATCAAACCAAATGACACAACTGTGAACTCGTAGTGGCCATATCTTGATTGAAACATTTTCATATGAATATTAGTCTCCAAAATCCTCAACTGATGGTAACCTGACTTAAGGTATATCTTGGAAAACACTATCTCCCCTTTCATCTGATCAAATAAATCATCGATGCATGGAAGGGGGTAACGATTCTTGATCATTACTTTATTCAACTGTTTATAATCAATACACAAACACATTGATCCATCCTTATTCTTCACAAAAATCACCAGTGCACCCTAAGGGGATATACTAGGATGGATTATACCTTTCTCAAGAAGGCCCTCCAGCTGCAACTTGAGATCACAAAGCTCAAGGGTAGTCATCCTATATGGTGCACGTGAGATCGACACCGCTCTAGGAAAAAATCAATATGAAAGACTATCTCACATGGGGAGGTAGGCTAAGTAACTCACCGGGTAAGACATAAAAAAATTCACTCAAAATATGATGATCATTAAGTGATGGTCCATGAGTCTCATCCTCTGATCTGTCACTAACAATAATAGCATATATATGGCATCCACGTCGTGCACACCGCATGAGCTGCATAGTGGAAATAGTGAAAATAGAGATGGATCTCCTATCCTTAACTGTCACTGAATCTAACCCCAAATCATCTACACAAGTCATAAATTTGTTGTAACACTCCACTCTAGCTCTATGTGCAGATAACCAATCCATACCCAAAATTAATCCATAAGAACCCAAGGGAAGGATGTGAAGATCCAAGGTCGAATTGAAGGGTCCTAGGTCAACTACAAACTCCTTGAATAAGGATTCCACTATGAGCTTGGCTCCGAAGCCATCTCAACATCCCAACTAAGGCTCTACCTAACTACCCCCAACCCACATCACTCTACTAATGATGTTGTAATAAATGAATCAGAATATCTAAAATCAAACATTATAGAGGTATGGATATAACCAATTCTACTTGTAGTCTCTATCATTGTACCATGATCCTCTCGCCTAGCGGTTCTCGAATTTTGCTTAAATATTGTGATCTGCGTGCCATGTCACCAACTGTATGCTCTAAAACAGGTCCCTTACCCTTATTATTAGGGTTTTGTGGACACTCTCTCTAGTGATTTCAATGTACATCCCATCTATAAAAACTATGAGGATCTCTCCAAAAAGAAGTGGCTCCCCTTGGTGCTCTAGTGTTCTAAACAGTGTATCCCGATGATCTTCCATGGATTTTTGTGGCCGTTGGTGACCAACTCGAATGACCGAGCTCTAGGTGCTCCCTTAGTCCTAGTGGGTCCTCTAGGAGGAGTCACCATAATTCATCCCCTTTGTACATCAAATATATATCGGGGTTTAAACGGTGAATGGGTCTACTACTACTTGTTGTGGGCCTAAAGGAAGATTGTGTTGAGCCATGTACACAACAAGGAGGAGTAACTTTCCCCATTGACCGATTGTCCTACATTTTCTAAATATTTCTCCCACTCTATCTCTAGCCTATTAAGTCTTCCCCTATTTTCCTTTCGCAATGTAGGCCTTCTCAATGGCGTCAACTAAAGTCTATGGATAATGCATACACACTACCCCTCCCAAATCCAAATTTAGGCCCCTGATGAAACTGTGAATCCTGACCTACTCATCCTGTATGTACTCGACATACTAAAGCAAGTCCAAAAATCAACTCTCATACTCAACCACTATCATAGATGCCTGTTGCAAATCATGAAACTCATCAATCCTCTACTAATAAACCATCTAGACAAGTAACGGATCTAGAATCATTCCTCAAAGAGCTCTCAGTAACATTCTTTGAATCTAGGTGGAGCTTCTACTCCTCAATCCTCCACCAAACTCATGCTCTGTCTCTCAAAAGATGAATTACAACACAAACTTTCATGTTGCTAATACATGGGAATATCTTAAAGCATCCTCTCAAGCTAACTAACGAAGAGTTAACCTAAAATCCACATGTGTTTCAAGAAAAATGAGATGATTGAAGCTTCAAAATCTCTCTGATATGATCTGTTAATCTCATCTACCTACCTATAGGTCTCTCACCATGGCCATCTCTCTATCTAGGGCTCCTATATTTCTCTCTATGTCCCTCATCCCTATCGCCATGCCCTCACGGTCATGAATCTAGTCTCATTGACCACATATGGGATTACTTCACTCTATGTTCCTCATTGTACAGTGGAGGGTGTTGAGCCTCATGTTATGTCTCTCCATCATGTTGGATTGGTCTTCCACCTACTGCTCCACCTCGTATAGCTGCATTGATCTCCTTCATGGTCTATAGGATCTGTGCCAATATAGCACCAACTACCAACTTTGGGGGTGATAGATCTAACTTGATGTGCAATAAATCATCATCTAGTTTGCGGGACCTGCACATACAAGGTGAGAGTTAGTTCATCATCATCTAGGTTCATTTTTGTTTTCTAAGTTTTCTACGTTTTCAGATATTCACAATGTCATGTGTTCTAAGCTAGAGTGGTGCTAAGTTTATTATTTGTATTTCCATGGGTTCCCAATGGTCCAAGAGTTGAACCCACGGCTTTGATACCAAGTGTAACACCCACATTTTTTATGCACAAAACGCAAGACAAATCTCTACACTTAATTAGGAAAAAATACGGAATAATTTGTTTTTTTTTTGTTTAAGAGTTCCAATAAGATACTATAGACTAGGTTTAATTATTTCTTGTTTAATAAATTTCACACATTTGTAAAGTTGTCGAATATTAAATTAATAATTATCATTATTAGTTTACACTAAGACCACTTTAGGATAAATTCCTTTCTAGGGTTTTTGTTAATTCACCTTAATTAAAATATCAACTAGGCCAATATTTCCTAAGTTATTTTAATTCTTACTTCTCACAACAATTAACAATATTGTCCCTCATGAGGTTATCTATCTAAACATTTTAAATTCCAATTAATTAACCTTTAAATTCATTAGCTAAGTTACCCCTTTCACAATTATTATTTAATGAACCCTTACAATTCCAATGACATTTATTTACTTAACATTCTAAGGCTAAAGTTTCCACTTACCCTAACCATTAAGTGGCCCCATTCATTAGATACCCATACCTTAATTAAAATTACCCAACCTCATAAAGTGCAACAACATGAAATGTGTAGGGTTGATCCTCAACCTTTAGATTAAATGGATATGCACCCTTAGATCTAGGTATTTTCAAATGAACCCTAAACATCCTTATGGGGTCTTCTTATTATTTCTTTAACCCTAAATCATTCATTTGTTCCATTTTAATTTGCAAGTTGGAGGAGTAGAAGCCATGGAAGAAAGGAGTGAAACCATGGAGAAATTTCTTTAGATCTATTTTTTAAGTGAGGAAATATTCCTCTACTCCTTTCATTATCTAGTTTATTTATTGATGGGTTTTCTATTACGAGGTTCCATATTCATTTATTGTAGAGATTCCACCATAAATTTGGTTTTTCTATTTGGTTATTTACATTCTTTGAGTTCAATATTTGGGGAAAACCCCATTTCATTATATCTATGAGATTATACACATTTTTCTTCCCATAAATGGATTTACATGCTCAAAAAAAAAAATTTTTTCATTTACTAGTTTTTTGGTAGTTCTATTTGATATTTGTAAATCTCGTGTTTTAATTAAATTCATTCCAACTTTTACACATTTTTAATTTTTCTTTTTCTATCAAAAGTGATGAAACCACCACCCTAAGCAAGCCAATGGTCCCGTGACCTCCGTCCTATCTGGGTGACAATTCTAAAACCCCGCTTTGGGAAAGGTGTAGTTCTTAAACCGATGCTCTACATAGGGTTGTGATTATGTTTCCCGACAACAAAACCTCAATTTCATACATTTTCCAAAACAATTTTTACTGTATTGGTTTCTTTTGTGATATTTAGATTTAATTATGGTGCCTACAATCAATAATTGATAGGTTGATGTCATTTCTTCATTTTAAACTAACTCCAAGATAATCAATCAAATGTATACACCATCCCAATTACATTGAAGTAAGGTTCATTGTTTCCTACTTTAGTTTAAACATATTGCATTTCAACATCTTCATATTTTGCATACAAGGGTAGTTCCATACCAATATATTTCAACATTTCAATATACTAACTCTTACTATCAAAATGAGAATGTGTCTCTTTTCTTTTCACAACAAGAATGATATCCATTTCAACAAGGAAAATCAAGTATAACTTTCATACATTCTTCCAATACAAACACAACCATTTCACCAAAGGAAAGCACAAACAACTATGATTTTATTTCCAGATTTTAAAGAAATATATTTTTGATAAATTAATACTTTCAAAGGTTCTTCTTTCCCCAATTTCCAATGCAACAACATTATGGGGTCTACTTATTATTTCTTTAACCCTAACTCATTCATTTGTTCCATTTTAATTTGCATGTTGGAGGAGTGGAAGCCATGGAAGAAAGGAGTGAAACCATGGAGAAATTTCTTTGGATCTAGTTTGCAAATGGGGAAATCTTCCTCCACTCCATTCTTTATCCAGTTTAGTTATTCATGGGTTTTCTATTACAAGGTTCCTTATTTGTTTATTGTAGAGATTCCACCATAAATCTGGTTTTTCTATTTGGTTATTTACATTCTTTGAGTTCAATATTTGGGAAAAACCCCATTTCATTAGATCTATGAGATTATACACATTTGGGTTCCCATAAATGGATTTACATGCTCAAACAAATGAATTTATTCATTTACTAGTTTTTATAGTTCTATTTGATAGTTTTAAAGCTTAGATTTTAATTAAATTCATTCTGGATTTTGCAGAGTCATAATTTTTTTTTCCATTAAAAGTGATGAAACCACTGCCCTAATTAGGCTGGTAGTCCTATGATCGCTTCCCTATCTGGGGTATGATTCTGAAACCGCCTCTCTAGGAAGGGCTCAAGTTTTGAAACCACCGCTCTGCATAGGGCGGTGGTTTTGTTTCCCGAAAATAGAACCTCAATTTCATTCATTTTCCAAAAAAATTTATACCTAGGTTGGTTTCTATGGTGATATTAAATTTAATTATAGTTCTTACAAACAATAGTTGATTGGTTGATGTCATTTATTTATTTTAATTTTACTCCAAGATAATCAATCAAATGTATACACCATCTCAATTACATTGAAGTAAGGTTCATTATTTCCTACTTTGGTTTAACATATTTCTTTTCAACATCTTCATATTTTGACTATAAGGAAGTGCCATACCAATATTTCAAATTTTCAATATACTAACTCTTACTATAAAAATGAGAATGTGTCTCTTTTATTTTCACAACAAGAATGATATCCATTTCAACAAGGAAAATCAAGTATAACTTTCATACATTCTTCCAATACAAACACAACCATTTCACCAAAGGAAAGCACAAGCAACTATGATTTTATTTCCAGATTTGAAAGAAATATATTTTCAATAAATTACAACTTTCAAAGGTTATTCTTTCCCCCTTTTCCAATACAACAAAACTTGAAAATAAAATTGAGAAGAACTCATACTTTTACAATAATACAAATTTCAACAAGGTAACAATACACTTTATTTTTTCTCAATGAGCATAGTTCATTTTCTTACAATACAAAAGCTCTTCTTTCCAACAATATGAAAGAATAATTTACAAGATTACAACTTTCACTTTTTTTCAACATTGAAACAACATTACAAAGGTGATCCTTTTTCTCCAACATGGCATGACTCCTCCAATACTCAACTTCAAGCACACAAAAAAGTAGAGTAGTTAATGCTTTCCACCCAACCTATAATCCAATGAGAAGGAGAATTTTTCCTCCTAATTAGTACCGATCCCCAACAATGAAGAAATGACGGGTATTACGCAACCATGGAAACTTTAACAAAACTTCCACAATAACCATTTACATAAAAAAATCACATACAAGAACATTACAAAAATAACAACATACAAGTTTCCCGAGAATAAAGTCTCAAATTCTAGCCAAGGGAGAGAATAAACATGGGGAATCACTTATGCCTCCCAAAGGGTGTAGGTTTCAACCTTAAAAATCCTTGAACACTTCATTCACACAACCAAAACACATGTCTTATCCCTCCCTCAATTTATGATATGTCTTCCTCAACTCTTCTCCCTCCCTCAATAAACATATCAAGATAGATAAGAATTCTTTCGTATTATCATAAGGTGGGGCACCAAACCCTAAACTCACTCCAAATTCATAATATAAACTCTTATCCCTCACTCAATAAGTCCCTATTTTCTTCCTCCTACACAACCTTAAGGCCGTTTTATTCCCAAAACAAAAATAGACAACATTCACTCATTTACATTCAATTTGAACAAAAAAAAATACATGGGTGAAGTCCCTAATTTTCCATTACAAGAAAACTTTGAACCTCAAGCACAAGCTCCAAGATTTCCTAGTCCAAACAAGATCTAAACAATCTTCCAAGCTTCAAACAAAGGATCCAAAACTAAGCTCCTCTAAAATGCAATATTGAAAATAAAACATCTGACCCCAAAACCATCAATAAAACTTGAATAAATAAAAAAGAGAAGAAGAGGTTGAGGTGGCTCCATGTACGATGCCACATCACTTCTCCTCAACTCAACATCACATGGTCAAATCCCAAACCCAAAGCTCAATAAATTGGTGGGTGAGAAATGAAAAGTTCTCCTTACACACACAAACCAAAAGTAATACTCCAAAGGAAAAACTTAAAATCTCTTATAAGGTGCTATTATTTCACCTTTTAGCCTCCAAAGCACATAATGGGTCCTAATTTTGACCCCTTGCCCCATAGGTATAGTTGGTAGATGAAATTAAGAGGTGTGGGACAAGCTTAACTTGTCCAACAAGCCTCTAAAAATGGACCTTAAGCCCAAATCTGAGTTTTACATGCAAGGTTGAGTACACAACACTAAAAGCAATAAAATCCTTTCAAATCAATAATAAAATCAAGAACAATGTACCAAAATTAAATACCCCTTTGTCACATCCCAAATAAAAATAATAATCAAGATTAATCAACTTAAATAGATCACCTTAACTAATACTAATAAAGTAGATCACATTACAATAATAAATCTTATATACACAAATACTTAAAACCAAAAGAGAAAACAACACATTTACCCAAGGTCACATTTGAGGCCACCCCCCAATGGGGACCTCTTAAAAATTATCAACAACATAACAACATACACAAAAACACAAGTTGCCAAGGTGACCTATTGTCAATACCCAAAATTCTTTCACTGTTGGTCTCCTATCCCCTTTTGTTTGTTGTGTTATAATTTCTAAAATCAAAGCAATACCTCTTCATCCTCATGGCCATATCAATGACATCAAGAAAATAAAATGTATATACATGTATCAATTCACATCATCAAACAACACAACTAAATCATCACTAAAATCAAGCAATTTCACCAATTGTTCACAATTTCAAAATATCTTAATTCTATCATTTCATCAATCAACAATAAGATCACAAGACTAGCTAGATCATCTAACAAAATCTATGTAGTAAAATCATATATGTCAGTACATATAGAATGTAGTAACTCTAGCTCATTATTAATACTTGAAATGTCAATCCATGCATATAATCCACACTATGAGTCACCACATATCCGTAATCAAAATATCTATAATGTCTAACAAAATACTAATCAAATATAATAATGTCCATCTATCAATTTCTACTAATCAAATATGATAACAAAGTCCATGCCTCCAATCCAAAGTAAGAAAAATCATAGTAAGATCAATGTCGAAGAGGAGTGGGCAATATAGAGGCCAAAGATGAAACATCTAAACAAGCCAAAAGAAACCAAATGTAGGGAATAACCAAAAGGACAAAGACCAATACAAAGTACACCCACAAAACAGCTTGACCATATGCCCAAGGGACAAACCTAACTACCATTATCTTTCCCCTATGAGTTCTAAGTCTCATGTTTAGAGGAAAATTTCCAATTTTTCCTTTCTTCTTGTTGTTCACTACCTTCCATCTGTCCCCCCTGTTGGTATCCAAATTTTTTCTCCCTTTCACGCCTAAGGTACACCCAAAAATTTACAAACAATCTTTATCAACAAATGACAATGAATTGATTTTAAATTTGTTTATCTCATTAAAGGATGAACGCTCTTCTTGAAATAAAATTGCAAATGCCACTAAACTGTCACAACAACGTGATCCTGTGTGATTTCAAAAATATTTCAAAGTACGATTGCAATAATGTAATGTAAAACTACTTGCAGACATTACCAGTAATAAGGCAAACACTAATTGCTCCAAGATTAACACAAATTAATTTCCAAATTGTTTAAATTCATCGGCGGGAAAAGCTTCTAGAGAAATATCGGTGCTCGTCAATGGCTATACATCTCCAACCAAATTGACATGATAGAAAATCTAACAGAAGAAAATAACAGGTTATCTTGGATTGGTCTCTCAAGAAGACAAATTTCTCAAATTTTCTTTTAATAATTCAACCCCCGACCATTTTCAAGAGTATTCACATTGCATTTATACATTTTACTCACTCAATTTCCCCATCAAAAGAGAAGAATGTTCAAGGGACCTTTGCTTGTTACCAATTTGCCTCAGAAAGTGACATTTAAAAACTTCACATATGAAAGCTACCTAGTGGACCAATTGTGAACTAATCACATTTCTTGGGCCCTCGACTAGTGACTAGGATGCCACGCCAAAACTTTTCAGAAATCCTTCTAATCATTCTAATTCTGTCATGTGAGAAATCCCCTTTTTAATCATTTTCCGGAGGCTCTACACATTGGATATGATAGGTAATCCTTTTCACTCTCGAGGCAACACCTTTTTCATATTTTTGCCTGCAACTTTCATCATTTCATCCTTTTCCCTTTCTTTCCTCTGCAACTCTATCCCGCATCCAACTTCACTTTGGTAATTCCCATTTTTGCAAGTTCTCGAGAAATTCCAAATTCAAAATATTGATCTTAACAGTCCTTGGACTCAAAAATTAAGTTCTGAATCCATTTAATGGCACTTTGTAGATAGAGACAACAAGGAATTTCATCAAAAATGATGAAAAATAGTGCGTATTCGTGTCTCCAAGAGTCTTGGAGCAAAAATGGTAGAAAAATAGATGCAATACACAACAACCATTGATTCTTCCCCTTTTCTACTTTATATCATAGTCGTCCATGTGTTTCATTGGTGCAACTATAAAGGAGAAGTACAAGGGCAAGTTTCCAAACAAGCGCAGGCCTTCCACGTGCCCTGGCCCAAGAAAAATACATTTTGGCCTTTAAAAATTCTTAGTGTAAAAGGAGCTAGCGGAAGCCTCCATGTGTCTCAATGGTGCATTTTGAGATAGTCCCCAAAAGAAGAGACCCCAAACAAGCACGGGCTCACCACGTGTCTCAATCCGGTAGATTTTGTTAAAAAAATTTAAGGTTCAATGGAAGGCGCCATGTGTCTAGGGTTTGAGACATTTTTCTTTGGCTGTTGAAAAGTCTAAGAAAATTACAAAGTGAGTGGAAGACTCGATTTGTCCACCTAGAACTTCTTTAAAATAAAACTTAGGGGCTGGTCCCCAAACAGGCGTGGTCCCTCTACATGCCCCAGGCCTTCCAAAATCACTTTGGAAAGTTTAAGTATAGAGTAGAGATGATGGAATCCTCCACATGTCTCCACATCGCAATTATTAAGGTGGGACCTTGAGGTGGATATTCAAATGAGTGCCTACCCTCCATGTGTCCATGGTCCACAAAAATTTTACTGGCCGCATAATTTATTTTTTCTAAGTCTGGGAAAGGTAGCGGAAACC
Source organism: Taxus wallichiana var. yunnanensis (assembly GCA_018340775.1). Classification (NCBI taxonomy): domain Eukaryota; kingdom Viridiplantae; phylum Streptophyta; class Pinopsida; order Cupressales; family Taxaceae; genus Taxus; species Taxus wallichiana. Next base: position 401,215,078 of record CM031239.1, on the reverse strand, counting down.
TCCATGTGTCCCCCGGGCACAACTCCTAGGCCAAACCAAAAGGTGATATTTCAGATGAGCACCGACCCTCCACGTGGACAAGTTTTGAGTTGAAGTGAGCCTTAAATTTTTTAAAGTTCCCCACCAAGCCGCATCCAAACATAAAGGGACACGTTCCCACTGATATTGAGATATGAATTTGACAGGGAAAAATACACCCGTCAAACCGTAAAATGTAGGAAAATCACCATTTGAGCCTAGAAGTGAATATTTCTTCACAGATAGAGATTTTGGAAATGATATAAGGCCCAAATGTGATCCTCTAAGCTACATCTAATCACGTTTCCCTAGATATTTAAGAAAAAATAGGGACGATAAAACATGACTATAGCAAACAGAAGGAAAGGGAAAACCTGAGTTTTATGCCCAAGTTACAGACTCTTTCATATGGAAAGAGGAACGAAAAACAAATTATGGACTTTTAAGTGATCCTCGACCAAGGAAGGGACTGATCATGGTAACCAAATGGAGGACAATTTTTTTATGCATCAATACGGGAGATAGAAAACACAACAGATCCCGCAAACTGAAGAATTTCAATGACAAACAGGGAGAGACTAAATTGAGACCAACATCAGCTCCAACTCAGGGATGGGCACTCCTTGTGAGTTCCACAAGAACAAATAGCAAACTAAGTGCCAAAAATACCATTGGGAAACGAAGTCAAAGAATAAGCTTGTAGAGTACAGAAACCATAACCATCCTCCAAAAAATGAACCGAGAAACCAGCAAAACCAGGTCACCAAGGACCGGAATGAATAAAAAAATAAAAGTAGAATGAAAAAGAGAACTATACACTATATAATGGAGTATACCTTGATTATGAGAAATCAATCAAGGAAATGTTTTAAATGCTGCCATTAACAGAAATTCAAGCAATTCCCGTCTAAGTCTTTTAGGAAGAAGGTATTTTCTCCAATTAAAATATCAATTGTATAAGGGCCCATCCACAATGCATCAAATTTACCATGCTTTCCCTTATCTTCATTCCTTCTATCCCATAATAGCACAGATCCCCAATGTTGAAAGCTCTTGGAGTCACATTTTTGTCAAATAACTTCTTCAACTTTTCTTTGAAATTTACATGCCACTGATGGGATGCCCTTCTTTCTTCATCTAATTCAATAATCTGATTGATTCGGTCATCATATGGACTAACTTATTGATCTTCAATTTGTTGAACAAACTGAAATGAAGACAATTGCAAGTAAAGGGGTAGAAAATCTTGAGTTCCATATACCAACTCAAATGAGCTTTTACCAATATCTCTTTTGACAATGATTCTGTCATCCCAAACAAAAACTTCAATTACTCACCCCACTTCTTTTTGTTCAGCTCCAAGGTTCTTCTAATGATCTTAAAAAAGTTTTTATTGTTGGACTCAACTTGTCCATTTCCTTATGGATTGTAGTTAGAAACATATGTCAAATTCATGACATACTCTTTGCACATTGCCACCAAAGGTTTGGCTCTAAAACTCATTGCATTATTAGTAACAATTTTATCTAGCACTCTAAATTTGCATATGATTTGATTCAATATAAATTGCATGATAACTTGGTGTGTTTCCTTCTTGGTGGGGATTGCTTCCACCCACTTAGTGAAATAATCAATGGCTACAAGAATCCATTTATGACCAACACTGGAAGGATCAAAAAAATTTCCAATGAAATCCATTCCCCATTGCTTAAATGGGGCTTCAACTAACATGGGATGCAAAGGAAGGGAGCCTGAAGCTTTCATTCTTCCATAAAAATGCTAGCAGCATTCACATTTCCTAACTAATAGAGTTGTATCCTTGAAGAGAGTTGGCCACCAATAACCAGCCCTCAAGATTTTATGTGTTGTAACTCTTCTAGAAAAATGTCCCCCATAAAATCCTCCATGGAGATCAGTAATTATTTTGGGGCCTCATCTTCAGTAATGCATCTCAAGAGCAATCCCTCAAGGTTCTTCCAAGCTAACCCAAAATCAATAATGAATTTTTTTTAGAGGCTAACTTAAGAGATCTTTTCTGATTTTTAGTTAAATATTCGGGCAACATAGATGTATGAGATAAAAGAGTATATCCTTGTACCATTCAGATCTTACCAAATTTTCAAAGACATCCACCTTTTCTCCTTCTACTTCATTCACCTCAATAGTTTGCAAGTTTCTCTCATCCATAAGCTTATTTAGGCCCAAACCTTTTACCAATTTCATGGTTTGGATATCCATGTCATACTTCTGTAACTTGTTCACCCATCTGCATCTTTTGTTTAAGACCTCCATCTCTGATAAGATGTCTTTCACCATGGTGTGGGAAACATAAGAAAAAAATTTAGAGCTCAATATGTAGGGTCTAAAAACCTTTGTTTCTTTCACCAACGCAAATGCTTGCTTTTCCATGATGGTGTACTTTAACTCAGCTCCTTGCAATGCCTTACTAAAAAATGAAATTGGTCTCTCAGACCCTTCATCATCCTTCTGCAATAAGACAGATGAAATGGTGTTTTCTGAAGCAAAAGAAAACACTTGAAAAGCCTTTTGTAATTTGGAGCTGCCAAAATAGGGGCATGCTTTAGTTCTTCCTTGATCCCATTGAAAGCTTGAATGGAATATTCTTCCCATTTGATAACTTGGTCCTTCTTTAGCATGCTAGTAATGGGGATGGTCAGCTTAGCAAAGTTAGACACAAATCTTCTAATAAAGTTTATTTTTCCAAAGAAGGATTGAACTCCTTCTTAGTTCTTGGAATTGGAACCTTGTTGATGGCTTCCACTCTCTTTGGATCTATCATGACCCCTTCCTTTGATACAATGTGACCAAGCAGTTTTCCTTTTGCACTCCAAAGTGGCACTTCTTGGGATTCAATGATATGCCATACTCTCTACACCTTAACAACATTCTCTCCAAGTGTTGCAAGTGATCATTTCTTTTTTGGAAAACACAGTTACATCATCTTGATAAATAGCAATGAAGTCATTAATACAACCAAAAAATGTGACATCCATTTCTCTTTGGAAAGTTGCTCCAGCATTCATTAAGCCAAAATGCATCCTGACATAGACATAAGTTCCCCAAGGAGTGGTAAAGGTAGTCTTTATTCTTTCTAACTCCTTCACAATAACTTAATTATAGCAAGAGAAACCATCCAGAGTGGATAACAATTCAGAACCAGTTACCAATTGTAGCATATTCTGCATGTTTAGTAGAGGGTGATTGTCTTTCAATGATGCTTTATTCAAGTTCCTAAAGTCTATGCACAACCTTATATCACCATTCTTTTTTCGGCGACAGAACTAGGTTTGCAACCCAAGATAAGTACCTTATGGGTTGAATGATCCCTCCATTCTTCAACTTCTTTAGTTCTTCTTGCATCTTCAAAGAAAGGAGTGGATTGATGGGACTATGCTTTTTCCTAAAAGGCCTGACATTAGATTCAAGAGGAATTTCATGTTGGAACAAATTTTCCCTGTATGCCTTCAACTCAGAGTAAGACCAAGATAGGCATTCTTGATATTTCTTTAACAATTGAACATAGGATTATTTCTCTTCCTTCCTTAGATTGCTTCCTAACCAAATTTTACATGGTTTTCCTTCGTACCCAGGTCATGCTCTTCCACATCTCTTGACACCAACATATTTATGTTAATAATGCAATCATCATTATCAAAGTTTGATTCCAGTGCCACCAAACCTCTTAGAATCATTTTTGTCTTCAACTGGATGATGTATTTGCCAAATAAAGTTTCCTTTCCTTTAGCAGCACACACCATTGAATCCTAATCTATATTTTGGTCAGAAAACTTGCCTTAGTTCTATAGAAACCATTTCACCAGGGCATCGTCATCGAACACTTGATAATTTTTAACGTTATCGGGATAAATGGCCTTGTTAGTAATTCAACATCATACTCACAAAATGGAGACACTGTATAATTCCCAAATCTAGATCCTAACACTACTAACTTGTCTCATGCAACAACATTAAATTTTCTATCATAGTGCACACTATTAAAATAATCAAAGATTTCAATCAAATCCCATACAACATGCTTATATTGTTTCATTCTCTAATTTTTAGTAGCATACAACTTTCTAATCTGTTTGACAATCGGTGTAATGTCCCCTTTCTTACATCAAAGGCCTAAGGGTAAAGTCGAGTCCAAGCGTGGGTCATACCCAAGGGGTTGTGGACACTGGGAGATTTCGGGAAGGGCCGCATAGTGCTAATATTCAAGTTTGGCATTTGGGGTCACTTTGGACCTTGGTGACTTAAACAGAAAAAGTAACTTTAGGTACTTTTATTTTATTGACCCCTCCATGGAATCTAAATCATCTAGGTCTATTGGGGCTCTTTTGCCTTTGAATGTATATAAGGAGCTGGGAGAGAAAGGAGAGGAAATTTTGGTTACATAAATTTTATCCTCCTTCATGTGCAACTATTGTTGCACATTTATAGCTTGTGTAGTGAAATCCCATAGGGACCCTAGCTTCGTTCGTGAGATACCCATCCTTAGCTAGCAGGGAATTCTTTAGTAGTGAGAGATCTACCCTAGTCTATCATTTTTGGAGCTGCTTTCGTGGTCTGTATCACGAGATAATAACAGAGGTTTCAAAGGAAGGATTTGATGATTTTTGGGCGCATTTGGGGAAGGTAACAGAGGGATTTTAGATCAGATTCACGACATCCATTTAGCTAGGGTGTGGCAACATGTTGAAGACATCCTCATCAATTTTCGACCCTTTTCCTAGTTAGGTGACTTGCAGCCTTTATTTGGAGGGTTTTATAGTTGGTCCACTTCAGATCTAAAGGTTGAAATGTCATTTCCTATACCTGTTAATGTTATTTCCGAAGACCCTTAATTTTTTCTCTTGTATTTGGAGAGTTATGAACCTCTGAAGTTTTCCAAATTTATCTAGGGCGCTGCTTTTTCTTTCTGCAGCATTTTAATTTGTGTAAAATTCCAAAGACACTTTTATTATATCCTATATAATAATATAAAGCTCTCTTTAAATTTCCAAGTAATTTGAGTGGATATTTTGGGATATATTGATTTTATTTAGTTATCTATCCTTACTGTAAAAATCTGCATAAATCAATATTTTATTTGGCTGCAACCTTTCAATATTTGGTGCATTTTTAAGTGGTATCCCATAAGGGATATTTGAGCTGTATCAAAGTTGGTATTCCTCCAGCATGTGTGGGTTAAATATGGTAGTTTGGAAATATCTCAATGTGGGTTTTATGAAGGAAATGTTCACCAACTTGGTGAAATAATAGGAAGCCACTAACCATTATTTGAGTCAACTCACTCACAATTTGAATCAAAGAAAATCTTGGGATAATAAGGAAAAAGGTGAGAACAATAATAAAGGGCACCCAATAGAGGTGATTGATGAGGATTCTTATTGGAGAAAATACCAATCTTTGAGTAATGGTTTCAGAGATAATATGTCATTTCTAGATTATTGCATGATGAAGATTCATAGCAAGCCCAAGTGAGGTCATCATATGTCGGTACCTGAATTACAAAAGAACTCATTTGAAGAATAAGATTTTAGAAAAATAGTTATGATTTCTATTGAGCAACATAATTGCATTAGTGAAACTTTGCTTGTTAGAGAAATTATTCCAAAGACAGAGAAAAATTTATATATGCAAGCAAGGAGGATGTCATGGAAACTCTTAAAAAGTGTGAGGAATGGAATAGCGAGCTAGAGCTGTTAGGTTGATAGCGACTCAAGCAAGACAACACCTACAAGAGTTCAAGGAAAATATGTGGGAAGTTGATGCAAGGAAGTCTATACCCACGAAAGAAGACTCTATGGAGCGGTTGGCATATGAGGAGGAGCCTCACATTAAAAACTCATGATAAGATGTTTTATGAAGAATTTCAGCCCATTGTAGACCAAAATGCTCAAGATTTGTGGCAGAAAAGTCAAGTCATTTTGGACACCAAGTTTGATGAGGATACTCAAAGGGATGGTAGAGATAATCTTCTTCATCCATTTGAAAAAACCCTCCAATTCATCATTGGTATCTTCTCTCTAATTTTTGTTCAATAATAGTGATGTGGAGGCCAAGAAGAATTTTATATTCGTTGTTGTGCTCAAGACAATTTTGCTAAACTCTATGCCTGAGGAGTTGAGGAAGAGGCTTATGAATAGATTTAGGGAGGATTACAAAGGGTGTGTGTGTTGAATGGAGTATTCTAATTTGGTAAAACATCATTTCTATGTAGTATATTTGAATGCATACTCTACATGAGGTGAAACTCTTGGATTGGAAATCAACTAAGAATATTTAGATGTATATATTGGTGACATAGTTAGTGTGGGTGCTTCAATGTATAGATGCACATTTTATTTAATTTATTTAGAAGATGTATTCAAGTCAATGCATTTTACTAGTTAAAATTTACATGTGTGTTATTTTAGTGTTTAAAGTACGAATGGTTTTTTTATTGAAGGGGTAAGAATCCAAATTGGTTTTATTTTTAGGACTAAACTCCAAGTAGAAGTTAAAGCTATTTATTTTACTATTTATAAGTTTTCTTCGAATGATTTTGATAAGAGATCCTAGTGTAATTTGATAGTATTTATGTGTTTAGTGATTTGTGTGTCTTCTTATCTCATTTCAATTGTTTGTTTATGTATTTATTTATTAATTTTATTTAATGCTTATTTTAGTTATGATGATTTTTAGGAAATTATAATATTACAAATTTGGGCTTTATTTACATCAAAATTTGATTATTTTACCAGTTCAAATGCGGATTAATTTACATCATTATGATAGAGGGGTCATTGTGTTTGGATTACTGAATTTTCCCTTTTTATTTAAGATGCTAATCAACTGGTGATTTTGAAAAGAAAAAATATTTCGTTAAAAAAATTTATTCTTAATTTTTTGACGTGCGTATTTGATTTATTGTTGTCATATGAAGTGTAAAAATTTCGTGCTACTTTTCATCATTGAAGGGTTGGTCCAATACTTGCCCTTCAAAATAAAATTCAGACCAACTCTTCAAATTTGATCCCTGTATCCATCTTCGATGGATGGTTTGTGTAGCGCATAGACTATTAAGTAGTATCTACCAATTGTATATGAGTTCGAATTAAGGGATGCAAATGTTCAATTTTCTATTAATGGATTTTAGATTCATATTAATAATTCAAACTTTATTATAGTATGTTATTTAGAGTGGTGAAATAAGATAAGGTTATTTGCATTATTTTTTAACTCCAAGAAATAAATTTCCTAAATAGTGGATAAGGATAAGGGAAATTTAAATTTGAAATATGTGTTAAATCCAAAGTTTGTAATCACTTGAGGTATCACCAACCCTATAATGGAGTCTAATAATGTTTATAGATTAATTTTAGCATCTCAAAAGTTATAATTGTCGAGAGCAAAATGACCTTTTACCTCGGGCTAAAAGTTTTAAGTGACTAAAATTCAAGGTAGTGCAGGGAAACCTTGCTTGAATTTTAAGGTAGATTTTTTATCACAACATTCCAATAATGAATTAAAAATTGGGTTTAACACAAAAGAAACCAAATGTCATAATTCCAATCTTGTGGGCCTCGCATAATTTGAGGACAATAATTAGAGTGCACATCAATAACTAAATATTACTTATTCCATCATCATACAAGTCATGAACCTTACCTTTTATAACATAAGGGGATATCACACATATATTAATTTATTCAATGGAATCAATAATGTAACACGAATATATCATCAACATATAAATTGTAATTATTGTTTCACAACGGGATGATGGAAAGTTGGGGGGTTTCGAAGGAAGCTAGTGAATAACAAGAAAAAGGAAAAACTAGAAATTCTCCTCTAAAGATGAGCCTTAGAACTCATAAGGGGAAAGACAATGGTAGTTAGGTCTGTCCTTCAAAGAGGATGGTCAAGCTGTTTTGATGGGTGTACTTTACAGGGGCCTTTCTCCTTTTGGGTTATCACTACATTTGGTTTCTTTTGGCTTGTTTTGATGTTTCACCTTTGGCCTCTATAGTGCCCACTCCTCTTCGACATTGATCTTACTATGATTTTTTTTACCTTGGATTGAAGGCATGGACTTTGCTATCATATTTAATTAATAGACATTGATAGATGGACATTATTATATTTGATTAATATTTTGTTAGACATTAGATATTTGGATTACGGATATGTGGTGGCTCATAGTGTGGATTATATGCATGGATTGACATTTCAGTATTAATAATGAGCTAGAGTTACTACCTTCTATATGTACTGACATATTGGATTTTGCTACATAAATTTTGTTACACGATCTAGCTAGTCTTGTGATCTTAATGTTTATTGATGAAATGAATACAATTAAGATATTTTGAAACTCGAACAATTGGTGGAATTTATTGATTTTAGCGATGATTTAGTGATGATGTGAATATACATGTATATGCATTTTATTGTCTTGATGTCATTGATATTGCCACGAGGATGAAGAGGTATTGCTTTGATTTCACAAGAAATTATAACATAATAAAAAAAGGGGATAAAAGAACAACACTGAAAGAATTCTCGCGTATCGGCAATAGGTCACCAAGTGGCAACTTGTGTTTTTGTGTATGTTGTTATGTTGTTGATAATTGCTAAGAGGTCCTCATTAGGGGTGACCTCAAATATGACCTTGAGTAAATTTTTTGTTTTCCCTTTTGGTTTTAAGTATTTGTGCGTATAATATTTATTATTATAATGTGATCTACTTTATTAGTATTAGTTCATGTGATCTATTTAAGTTGATTAATATTGATTATTATTAATCTTTGGGATGTGAGAAAGGGGTATTTAATTTTGGTAGATTGTCCGTGATTTTCTTATTGATTTGAAAGGATTCTATTGCTTTTAGGGTTGTGTACTCAACCTTGCATGTAAAACTCGGATTTGGGCTTAAGGGACATTTTTGGAGGCTTGCGGGACACGTTAAGCTTGTCCCACACCTCTTAATTTCATCTACGAACTATCCTATGGGTTAAGGGGTTAAAATTAGGACCCATTATGTGTTTTGGAGGCTAAAAAGGAAAATAATTGCACCTTACAAGATCTTTTAATTTTTTCATTTTGAGTATGACTTTTGGTTTGTATGTGTAAGGAGAACTTTTCATTTCTCACCCACCAAATTATTGAGCTCTGGGTCTGGGGTTTGACCATGTGATGTGGAGTTGAGGAGAAGTGAAGTGGCATCCTATATGGAGCCACCTCACCTTGCTCTTCTCTTTTTCTATTTATCCATGTTTGATTGATGGTTTTGGCGATAGATGTTTTATTTTCAATATTACATTTTGGGGGGCGGATATTTTTTCATGGCCCCTTGGATCTATGCAGATTCATAGCCCTAAAAATAAAGAGGTTCTTGAAATCTACCTACGTGTCCACCAGGATGAGAATGTGGATCCTAATGGGGGTGGTGGTGCTCAATTTAGTCTCGCCCTTTTTGTCATTGAAATTCTTCAGTTTGCGGGCTCTTTTGTCTTTTCTATCTCCCCGTATTGATGCATAAAAATTATCCTCCATTTGGTTGCCATGATCAGTCCCTTCCTTGGTCGAGGATCACTTAAAAGTCAAGAATTTGTTTTTTGTTCCTCTGTTCATATTAAAGAGTCTGTAACGTGGGCGTAAAACACAGGTTTTTCCTTTCCTCTATTTTCCACAGTCATGTTTTGTTGTCCATGTCCTTTTTGTCCCAAATATCTATGGAAACGTGATTGGATGCATCTCGAAGGATCAAATTTGGGCCTTATATCATTTCCAAACTCTCTATCTGTGAATAAAGATTCGTTTCAGGGCTCAAATGGTGATTTTCTTACATTTTATAGTTTGACAAGTGTATTTTTCTCGGTCAAATTCATATCTCAGCATCAATGGGAACGTGTCCCTTTCTGGTTAGATGCGGCTTGGCGGGGCACTTAAAAACTCTAAGGCTCACTTCAACTCAAAATTTGTCCACGTGGAGGGCCGATGCTCATCTAAAAAATCACCTTTTGGTTTGCCCTAGCGATTCGCCCGAGGGGACACGTAGAGGTTTCCACCGCCTTTCCTAGACTTAGACAAATATTTTTATACGGCTAGTACAATTTTGGCGGACCATGGACACATGGAGGAAGACGCTCATTTGAAGATCCACCTCAGGGTCCCACCTTAATAATTACGATAGGGAGACATGTGGAGGCTTCCGCTGGCTCCGCTCTATACTTAAACTTTCAAAAGCAATTTTGAAAGGCCTATGACATGTGGATGGACCACACTTGTTTGGGGACCGACCCCTAAGTTTTATTTTGAAGAAGCACTAGGAGGACACTTGGAGGCTTCCACTCACTCGCCCTTTACTTGGACTTTTCAACGGCCAAAGAAAAATGTCTCGGACCCTAGACACGACACCTTCCACTGAACCTTCAAATTTTTTAACAAAATCATTGGACTGAGACATGTGGTGATCCCGTGCTTGTTTGGGGTCTCTACTTTTAGGGACTATCTCAAAATGTGCCATTGAGACACGTGGAGGCTTTCACTGGCTCCTTTTTACACTAAGACTTTTCAAAGGCCAAAATGCATTTTTCTTGGCCCAGGGCATGTGGAAGTCCCGTACATGTTTGGAAACTTGCCCCTGTACTTATCCTTTACAATTACACCAAGGAAACACTTGGGCGAATATGATATAAAGTAGAAAAGGGGCAGAATCAACGGTTGTTGTGTATTGTGTCTATTTTTTTGCCATTTTTACTCCAAGACTCTAGAGACGTGAATACACATTGTTTTTCATCATTTTTGATGAAATTCCTTGTCATCTCTGTCTGTAAAGTGCCATTGAATGGATTCAGAACTTAATTTGTGAGTCCAAGGATTGTTAAGATTGATATTTTGAAGTTGGAATTGCTCGGGCACTTGCAAAAATGGGAATTACCAGAGAAGCTGGATGTGGGACAAAGTTACAGAGGAAAGAAAGGGAAAAGGATGAAATGATGAAAGTTGTAGGCACAAAAGATGAAAAAGGTGTTTCCTCGAGAGCAAAAGGATAACTTTGTCATATCCAAATGTGTGTGTAGATCCTCCAGAAAATGATTAAAAAGAGGATTTCTTGTATGATAGAATCAGAATGATTAGAAGGATTGTTAAAAAGTTTTGTCATGGCATCATAGTCATTAGTCGAGGGCCCAAGAAATGTGATTAGTTCACAATTGGTCCACCTGGAAGCTTTCGGATGTGAATTTGTTAAATGTCACTTTATGAGGAAAATTGGTAACAAGAAAAGGTCCCTCGAATATTCTTCTCTTTTGGGGGAAAATTGAGTGAGTAAAATTTATAAATGCAATGAGAATACTCTTGCAAATGGTCGGGGTTGAATTCTTAAGAGAAAATTTGAGAAAGTCGTCTTCCTGAGAGACCAATCTGAGATAACCTATTATTTTCTTCTATTAGATTTTCTATCATGTCAAGTTGGTTGTAGATGTATAGCCATTGATGAGCACTGATATTTCTCTGGAATATTTCCCTTGTTGATGAATCTAAGCAATTTTGAAATTAATTTGTGTCAATCTTGGAGCAATTAGTGTCTACTTTGTTTCAGAATGTCTGCAAGTAGTTTTACTCATTCCTATTGCAATCTTACTTTGAAATCTTTGTGAAATCACATAGGATCTCATCCCTGTGATAGTTTAGTGGCATTTGCAATTTCATTTCAAGAAGAGCCTTCATCTTGTGATGAGATAAACAAATTTAAAATCAATTCACTATCATTTGTTGATAAAGATTGTTTGTAATTCTTTGGGTGTACCTTAGGCGTGATTGATTAGAGATTTTGATGTTTAATTGAGTCTTTTAACTCAAGAATTCATTTTTAACTTGACACTTCATTTTTGTGTGAAAACATGTTGATCTAAGACTCCATTGAAGCACACCTTCTCGGTCAAAGGAACATCTTAATTGTTCTAAAGCTTTATATTGTTGAATTGTCCATTTTTGTGAAGTTTCTCAGAGATTTAGTATAATCAACTTTATCTTGTTTAATCTCCCACAAAAATCATCAAAAACCATGAATCCATCCTAAACTACCCCTGTTTTCCCTATATATCCACAAAGGAACAAAATCTATTTACTAAAATATGCAGAGCAATCAGGATCCCATAATGTCTTTAGTAACCTTAGCCTTGTGTTGAAAGTATCTCCATCTTTTATAAGTGACAACTCTTGAGAGTTAAATTATGGAGTATCTACCGTATTTTCCCAAGGATTTATTCATAAAATTTGTACAAAAGAAGGATATCTCCATCTCCTTCATCAAACAAAGGTTACACTACGGGTCCTCTCACCCTGGTCGAAAAGGCACAACCTAAAGTAGTGAGGATAGGTCAAATCCTCTTGAAGGTGCTATCCATCTCTCCACAAATTTGAGTGACAAAGGGCCAGTTAGATCTCATCCCCGGCTACAAAATGACACACATTATGATCTATCTGTCTCTAAGCTCCATGTCAAATCTGTGATGTTGCTCAGCTTGAAAGGGAGAACAAATTTGGATACCAACACTCATAACACCATTTCCGGGAGTATTTGAACAAAGGTGTACACGTACAGACCCTGGTAATGTCTCTTACATGATCTAAGTGCTAATACATTGTTGAAACATCATTATCTATTCAGATCTGTAAGAATTGTTCAAAGTTGTAAGTTCTGAGTGCAATATTTCTAGCTTATACAATTATTACACTAAATTTTGTATCATCATTTATAAATTTGGGTAGAAGAAGAGAAGATCTTGTAAGCTTTGCATGAATCTGGTATTGACAGACATTTGATAGGTATTTCATAGTGCATTTGCACAAACTAAGGTGAAAATCCTTAGTGGCGACTCCATGTTGTTTAAATTATTAATAAATACCAGTGTCTTAACATATATCAAGTAAGATTTGTCATTAATCTCTACAAAGATGGAAGGAAGAAGATATGTCTTCACCAGGAACCCTAGTAGAAGGTTTTTTCAAGAGTTGGGAAAGTCTAATTCAGAAGGAAGAAGAATTTGGAAGGTTGTTGGAGATCAAGCATCAAGAAAAGATATCTCCATTGGTGAAATTGATCAGCTTATGATTGAATAATGCAATACTTCCTCAAGTGCTTTTGAATCAGAAGTCACTTTTTTGAATTGAATTCTCCATCTAGATAGGGTCCTTCTTTTGTATTTGAAACATTTACTTTCCAAATCTAATAGAGTTTTCCAAGAAACAGAGCCTTTAGAGGGTAGTCATTCTAAAAATTGTATCCCTATACCACATAGACCCCATACTCATCATCATTATGTTTCTCTTGTAAGATCACTTCCTCAGAATAATATATCTCAGCCTCCACCCAAACCTCCATTTGTTGTTAATACTTTTGGTCCCATCAGTTTTAAAGGCTAACTATCAAAATGTTGTGCCACAAGATGTAAGAAATAGATTGCCTAAGTTTCAAGGAAATAATGTAATCACTGGTGATCAACACTTAAAACTCTTTGTCAATATGATGGAGGAATTCGAAATAGAATTTGAGGATGTATACATTAAGTTGTTTATCCATACTCTAGAAGAAGATGTAAGGGATTGGTATAAATATCTGCTAGATAATTCCATTGACTCCTGGATAGAGATGAAGAATGATTTTAGAATGTAGTATGGTGATAAAACAGACCCTAGGTTTCTTTTATCGTATTTGGAAATATAAAAATAATCCTAATGAATCAGTGCATGATTTCAATACTAGATTTAACAAAACATTGAGAAGACTTCCTGTTAATTTGAGGCCATGTGATGAATCATGTCTGATAAAGTATTTAGATGCATTTGATAAGAAAGTTGCTTACTATTTGAGGGATAAGAACCACTGACTTTGAGGCAAGCCTTTACCATGGCTCTGCAAATTGAGAACAACATTAAAGTAGTTGGAAAACCTCCTAAGAGGGAGGGTGTTAAAATGATCAACCTTGAGAAGCCTCAATCAAGTAAGGTGTGGATCTTGAGGAAGTTATAAAGACTTTGGACGAAGCTGTCAAAGAAATATCTTATAAGCTAGCCAAGGCGGAGAAAGGAATTGGACAAGGTTCTCAAGGTCAACATAGGTAACAAGGACAATACAGATTTACAAATCATCCTAGAAATTATCAGAGGTCTAATGACAGAGGTAAATGACCCATGGGATCTAGAGAACCCCAATCTAGGGAAAATAAAATAGTGCATGATCCCCTAAATCTCAAAGTTGTTGTTGTTGAGGAGAAAATGAAATTGATTGGTGTGACAAGTGTTTCTTTCCCCACCCGCCACGTGAAGTAGGTTAGAAAGTTGAAGAAGCTGATGATCATGATAACACAGATGATGATACATGCATGGTGGGCTACTCTACAAGCTCATAGTAAGGACCAACTTCCATAGAAGTAATAAGTGCAAGAATTGCTGCAAGTTTTTGGGATTGCATTCACCGAGAACCTCTTCTTCCTCCTTCTCATGCTTTATAAATAGATATGGTACAAGCATTTGAACTTCCTAATAATGATTTTGAGTACGTAAGAGCTCTAATGATTAAGAAGTATGATTGAGGAATCCCATCAGAAGAGGATAGACATCTGTTAATGAATGTTGTTGTTGCCCAAGAAAAAGAGTATAACATAAGAAGTAAGGTTGTGAAAGGGACGGGGCCTTAAGCCAAACCAAAGAACCTAGTTCTCACCAATGTCCCAAAAGAGGCTCCAAAGAAATATGCATCTGAAAAGGCCTTATTGTCTCAAGTATAACTGGTGTTCCCACCCATGCCCAAAATGTGAAAAATATTTTGCCATCTGATGATTTTGTCAATATTTCTCCAAATGCTGCTTTGCCCAAATACATTCCTTATGACATTGCCTAAGTCTTGAGTCAGATCAAGATTTCTATCCCAATTATTGAACTACTTAGGATTCCTGAGCACAAGAAGAGGGCTTTTGAGTATTTGGGATTGGAAGAAGATAGGAGTGCCCAAGGCAGAAATATAAATAATGTAAACACTCCTCCTCCAACCATTGCAAACCTAGAAAAACCACCAACATTGGAGGAGATAGGTGAACCACCTGAAGTTTACTTGGGAACATCTTTAGTTGAGTCTCAATTAAATGTTGATCCATTTTTTACAACACTGATTATTAAAGACAAATTATTGCACAATTGTATGTTTGATTCTAGAGCATCATGTAATGTTATGCCTATGGAAGTCATGAATGAATTGAACATCAAAGTGAAAGGAGCCTATGACAAGTGTACTACAATGGATTCTAGAGAGGTTTCAGTTATATGGTGTGTAAAAGGTTTGGTGGTCCAACTTGCAGCTTATCCGGTAAGAACTTGAAACTTGATGTTGTTATTGTTGATTTCCTTGCCAAATGGGGCATGCTATTATCAAGAATGTGGGCTACAAGTGTTGGTGGAAGTGTTCAGATGGATATGTCTTTTTCCACCATTCCAATTGAAGGAATCCTTGTAAAGCCGTATGGAGAGAAGAAGATGTTGCACCTCATTGAAGACCCCAATAATGCTTCTTATGAAGTGTTGTATGTTGATGTAGATGTAGATAAATTTGTTGGGTTTGCTGATGGTAAAGATCATAAGATTCATTAGTGTAAATGTATTTAACAAGTGGGTTTATGTTGTACCTTGTTATTTGATGGATCGTGTTCCAAGTTTCGAAATGGTGGTGGCATTGTTATGATTTTTCCAGACAATGAAGAGATTGATTTTTCTTTCAAATTCAACTTTGAATGCACTAACAACATTGCTGAATATGAAGCATTGTTATTAGGTATGAGAATTGCATGGAAATATGGTATAAAGGATATCATTGTCAAAGGAGATTCAGAACTATTTGAAATATCCCTTATGGGATACCACTTAAAAATGCACCAAATATTGAAAGTTTGCAGCCAAATAAAATACTTATTTATGCAGATTTTTACAGTAATGGCATCGAACTAAATAAAATCAATATCTCCCAAAATATCCACTTGAATTACTTGAAAATTTAAAGAGAGCTTGATATTATTATAGAGGACATAATAAAATTGTCTTTGGAATTTTACAAAAATTAAAATGCTGCCAGAAAAACCACAGTGTGCCCTAGACAACTGGAAAACTTCAGAGGTTCATAACTCTCCAAATACAAGAGAAAAAATTAAGGTTCTTTGGAAATAACATTACGAGGTATAGGAAATGACATTTCAACCTTTAGATCCAAAGGGTACCAACTGGAAAACCCTCTAAATAAATGTTTCAAGTCACCTAACTAGGAAAATGGTCATAAATTAATGAAGATGCCTTTAACATACCGCCATACCCTACCCAAATGACGACTATGAATCTAATATGAAAGCCCTCTGTTATCTTCCCCAAATGGCCCCAAAAATCCTCAAATCCTTCTTTTGAACCCTCTATTATTATCTCTATGTCATAGCCCTGAAAGCGGCTCCAAAAGTGACAGACTAGGGAAGATCTCTCACTACCAATGAATTCCATGCTAGCTAGGGACGAGTCTCTCACCACCGAAGATAGGGTCCTTATGTGATTTCACTCCACAAGCTATAGATGCGCAACAAAAGCTACACGTGAAGGAGGATAAAATGAATTTGACCAAAAATTCCTCTCCTTTCTCTCCCAGCTCCTTATATACATTCCAAGGCAAAAGAGCCCCAATAGACCTAGATGCATTTCATTCCATGGAGGGGTCAATAAAATAAAAGTAACTAAAGTTACTTTTTCCTGTTTAAGTCGCCAAGGTCCAAAGTGACCCCCAAATGCTAAACTTGAATATTAGCACCATGCATCCCCTTCTCAAAAGATCCAAGCGTTGACATCCCCTTGGGTATGACCATGACTTAGACTCGACTTGAACCTTAGGCCTTTGGCATAAGAAAGGGGACATTATAGTCCTCCCTTCCCGAGAAATGCTTGACCTAAAGCATTATCCTGTCATGTTGCAGAAGCTGAATTCTATGCCATAAGTTTCTCCACCTTACACTATAGTAAACTAATGATTGGTGTGATGCGAAGTTACCAAGACACCCCATGTAGTGATCATTCTCTCCATGTTGTGTAGAGAACAATGTTACTCCTAAAGTAGTATGATGCCCACACCAAATCTCCACTGGTACCCACACTGAAATTACCAGTCTATCCAATCCTTACCAATACAAGGCTATCATCATCTGATCACTCACTACCTCTCCAATCAACTCCTGGGTATGAAAGTTCACTCTAAATTCCAATAGAATCCCCGAATAAACCTCCGTGAAACAACCTATTTATGCACAAATGGTGCTAACTCTCCTACATGACCTACACTTGTGTTGGATCAAGGCTCCTCATATTGTATCTCAATGTGTCCCGTGGAGGAAAAGTCCAAAGACTCCGGTAGACAGGTCAACCGACAATATCGATCCACATAGTCCACCTCCTGCACCGAATGTGAACTTATCAATAACCACGAGTCAATTTTGTCTCTCCACCGACTAAAATGTGGGTGAAGTGCTCACCGGGCATAGAAGTAACAAAATGCATAGAGTGTTATCCCATGTCGATTTAAAAAATGATGAACCCATAAGCTCTGACTTGTCATAGTGACAAACCGTATATGCTTGTATAAAGTTGAGGATATCCTCCCTCAACCTATGCCATATGAACCTCTTTGAAATGTTCCCGTCGGTATCATCAAAGCTCAAGTGCTCACCACGAAAGAAAAATGCACATGTCGCAATATCTCCATCCTCAACCATGAATCTGACATAAGGCTCCATCTTCCTTGAGAGAAGATCATCTCATCCTCTATTATGTAGTTTTCATCCTATATGTGGCCATCCAAAATCTCACAAGTATGTCGGTTCTTGGAGTACTTAACAAGCAAATGAGATCTCTAGTCTACCAAAACTTTAGATGACCAACATAATGATAAACTTGGATGATCTGAACATGTAGTCCCAATCTCTGTAATTGTCTCATGTGCAACATTTCTGGTCACACCCACATCCATCATTCTCCACATCGATCTGTAATAATAAAAAAAAAAATCATCCCCGTGCTAGAACGTCCTCTCCAACTGTCATCTATACCACCCTAGGTGCTCCCAGTAGATAATCCCCTCAAAATCACATTCATGTCCTCGACTTAAACTTCAGCTCTATCGTCCGAAAGTTAGTCTAAAAATCACTAAGAGAGTGAAGCTACTACACTCATATCACTATGTTGGTCACTCCTATACCAATAATGTAGAAATCATCGTATAAGTGTATAGTTAATGTTATCCATATTTCACCCTGAGGCCAAATATTAGATCAACCATGACCCCACATAGAAAGAACTCGAGAAAAATAATTTAGATCTATAAATTGGTCACGAGAGGGACTCAAAATTGGAGTGGCGGGGTGAGAAAGACTAAGGAAACTCCGTAAACGAAACAACTCTGTCGAGCCATTTCCATGTCTTAAATCTGTTTTCCAAGTTATAAAAGGACTCGATGATGGAATAGTAGGGTCAAAAAAGAGGGGTAGTGCCGCAGAGGAACCAGGAGCAAGAAAGGGAAAAATGGTGAAGATTTGAAGTCTTCAAACTTGAAACGGTTCAAAAAAGAGCCCAGAAAATGACTAAGTATGGAGGAGGTAGCGGAGAGAACCACATGTCTACTTAGTGCTTCTCCAAAGTTAAACCCATAAAAGGAAGCCAAATGAGCACAAAGTGCCTCCACACATCTAGACTCCTGAAAATTTGTGGGGCGTTAAAAATTCTTCAAATAGAAATAAGGTGCAGTGTCGGCTCATCGCTAATCTGAAATGGGAGCCTGGGTGGAGAATCAAACTTACACCACCTTCCATGTAGCAAATGGTCAAATAAGGTCAAAAGGTGGACAAGGCAGCCTCAAAATTGGGTAAGCAAAGAATGTGAACTGTCGGTGTGGTGCATCTCCGAAAGTAGTCCAAAGGTAGAGACCCAAATGAGAATGAGCTTGCCATGTAGCCCAAAGTCCTAAAAAGTAAGGACCATTGAAATGTCCAAGGACCAGTGGAAGCCGACAAGTGTCAACTCGACGCTCCTCTAAAGAAAAAATTTGAGTCAGGATTTCAAGCGAGCACAGTGCCTCCATGTGTCTTGTCTCAAAAAGGGGTAGGCTCAGTTGAATAGTCAATACATGGGGTAGGCCAGCGGAGGCTACCAAGTGTCTAAATGACGTTGGTTCAACGATTGAAGAGAGAGAGAAGGTTTCCAAAGGAGCGCCAAATAGCCACGTGTCCCAGGTCAAGAGATATGACCCACCAAGAAAAAGACTTAGCTAAAAAACACAAATGGGACGAAACTCCACCCAAATGAAAAATTCAGCATCTGGGCTTGATTCAATGAAAGAGGGCCGCCAGGGGAAAAGTTTGTTTTTTGCCCTTTGTCATCCCAAAAGGATAAAAGTTACAAAATGGGCTGCAACTTTGCCCAATAGAAAAAGTCAGTGTTTGAGCCCGAGTCAAGCCAAGGTGGTGAGTCAGAGGAAAAGGTGAAAATTTGCCTTTTTTCCAAAAAGGCACAAAGATACAGATGGAAGCGCATCCCCCCAGCCAACCAAAGGGTCCCATGTATCTAAGCAGAGCTTCAGGGCCACAGGGGTTTTCTGAGTTTTGTGTTTTGTGGAAAATGGAAAAAGATAAATTACAGACCTGCAAGACCATTTTTTTTCTCTAATCAGTCTACCACGTGTACCATATCAAAAGGGGACCAATTTGTACGGACCTCATACAAACTTCGAAGGGGCATATCTTTCGACTTAGGGCTTGAAATATTACAAATCTGACACAGTTGGAAGCATCTCAACGTCTTCTACACCATGGAAAGATAACAATTTATTTTTGTCAGTCCATGGTAGGTGAAAAATGGAGAAACGTCTTCAGGTCTTTTAATGCTAGCTCTCCTTGCCTCAATAACCAGATTAGATTCGATCTGTTATGCTGTTTCTTCTCCCTCTAAGGCACCGAACCAGTGGTTGATGTAGTCGAGGTAGATTTGGGGCAGATTTTGTAAGAGGCATTAATGCAAGTGGTCGAGTTTTGACCTTCTTTCTCTCTTCTCTCTCTCTCTTTCTTCTCTCTGATTGAATCTATAAATGCAGGGACATGATTCATTGTAAACGGTTGTACATTCTTTGTTTTGTAAGCTCCCTTTTCCTTCAAGCAAAGGGATTTGTGAAGTTCAGACCTTCCATTAAAATTGCAACATGTTTCTAGCCTCTTGGCTGTTTTGTAATGCATCGTATCAATCTAAGGAGCAATAAAACATGTTTGTGATCGATTATAGATCCTTCCTATCTCTTTTTCTCAAATCTGTTCTTTCATTATAAATCAAGTTATCTCGTGCTTGATTATTGCATGTGTTTTTTTGTTTTGTGTTTATCAGCAGAACTAGTGTTCATCATTCCTGTGGTGCATCACCTTATAGCTTAGTTATTTATTATTTATTATATTTATTTTATCCCTGTCTCCTTGGAAAATTTTAGATTAGGTGTAGGAAATAGATCCTCTGCAAGTCCTCACGTATGCACCCAAATAGAGGAATAGGAAACAACCTTAATTTGGAGAGTTTTTCCCATTTTTGCAAGGTCCCACACCTTGGGGAAAGTTCCATGTTATGCAATCGCACCAAATGTCTCTGCCTTAGAAAACCAAATCTATAGAACTCATTTGGGGGTGTTGTGATTTCGCATTAACAGCTTTAACACGCCCAAGTGGGATAGAGAAGTCTCCATCTTATTACAATAATATTGATGTGCACTTGCTAGAATTCTAACTTTTAAAAAGCTTTTAAATAGTACATCTTGAGACTCCAAAAGAGACAAATCCACTTGGTTTCGTAGTCCAAGCAAGTTCATGAAAAGAATACGGATACATCCAAGAACCAGGGAAGAAGGATTATTTGTTTATCTAGACTTATCCCCAGATAGAGGGAGGGAAGGAAGAAGAGCCGAGAGGTCTTTATCCCCAACAAACAAAGCCTTATCGACACCTCCTCCTAGCAGGACATTCTCTCAATCAAGAGGGGTGCTCAGGCTATTCAGGATGGCTCAGCCAAATCCTTATTTCAATTTCACCGAAAGCAGCCCACTCACTTTGAATGCAAAAATCTGGTCCCGATTGCAGCATTAAAGAGCATCCCATATTTCATTGGGGAAAACTAGACTTCTCCTAGTGATCATGTCCAAGATATTACAAATGTCTGTACAATCCACAAAATCCATGAGATGGATATTGTAGTCAAGTTTCTCACCTCTTCACTCAAAGGTAAAGCTTCACAATGGTTCAGGAGCCTTGAAGTAGGCTCTATCCAAAATTGGAACCAGTTGTGCATAGCTCTTCATAACCAGTTTGGAGAGAAAGGTGATAACTTATCTTTGTTGGAGCAACTAACAACAATCAAGAGAGCCCCAAACGAGTAGCTGACGGATTTCAACCTCAGATTTCAGCAGACCTGGGATAGGATTCCAATAGTAGTAAAGCCCACTAATGAAGGTGCCTTCTTATACTTTCTTAGGGCTTTAAATTATGATATTTCTTTGATGATTCAGTCAATGGGGGGAAAAACCTTACCTGTAGCCTATAGCCTTTCCATAGGGGCTAAGAACCATTTGGTTCAAAGCTAGAAAAATCACTCCTAGGCCATCCATGCCTCATGACCCTAAGTTAGGAAGCCCGATATACTAGCCAAATGCCCACATTAGCCCCTGTACCCCACCCCCCGTGAGTCAAAGCTCGTTGAATCCTCCACTTCATCATCTTTCACCTCTAAAGAACTCTAGGAACTCATGAAACACTTGAACTTGGGAATGATTTAGTGACCATCAAAAGGAAACAAGCTCAAAGTTCTAGGCCGTACTAGCCTCATGCTTAGTATCGAGTTAGACCCCAGTACCAACAAAATAGACCACCATCTTAGACTATAAATCGAGCGTAACCAAGGACAACCCCAATATGCTAGAACTTTCAGGTCATATGATCCAAGCACCACCTCAACATCAAGGGCATTGGTTCTAGCACGAAAAATATGGCACATGAATATGATTGGTGTTTTTCATGCAATCAGCCACATAACCAATCAATGTGCTTCAATGGTGCTATAAATCAGGCCTTGATGGTCCAAACCAAGATAGTGACACAAGAACCTAGTGAAGAAGGAGATCAGTAATAGGGAGCTCAAGAAGAGGGACTCCCAGTGAAACTATGCTTGTCATTTGGAAAGCTAAGGACTTCGAGGGATGAATCGACTCCCTTATCAAAGTGTAGCTGCAAATACACGGTCCAAAAAGATAAATATTTGAGAAGGCCAACCACTAAATTTAGGTGACCCTCAACCTTCCATCACTCCACAGGGTTTTGGTGCTCCAAATATAACTCCCAACATACAGAACTAATCCAAGCCGCCTTCCAAATCCACTCAAGCACCGATTGTGACAACCCATGTACAAGAAAAAAATGTACCTAGGAAGTGGAAACAAAAAGATAGCTCATTCAATATCATTGAGAAAATGAAGAGGATAAGTGTGAACATTTCACTATGGGAGTCACTGGCCATTCTAGGGCAAAGAGATCTGTTGCAGACTATCATGCAGAATTGGTCAATCTCAAACCAACCCCCTACTCAACAAGAGAAAGTGATTACCAATGTGGATCAACTTGGGAGAAACCATGGAGAACAACAAGGTAAGAACCTGAGGCCTCCTCCATTCTATGTTTCATTGATTATTAGAGACAAATTGGTGCACAATTGTATGATTGATTCTAAGCCAAGTAGTTCTGTAATGCCCAAGAAAATATCTGATCAACTAGGCCTCCAGTATGAAGTCACCTCTAGAGGGTCAGTACAATTAGATGGGACAACAGTGAAAAATATTGGAATCATCAAGGGTCTGAGCCTCACTTTTCATGCCCACCCCAATGTGACTATTTTGTAGAACATATCCATCATAGATTTACCACCACATTTTACTTTGTGTTTGTCCAGGACTTCACTGCTAAAATTAGAGGATATCTGTCTACTAATTGGTCACATATGCTCTTTAGAACAAGGTATGGGGAAAAGGACACAATCAGATCTGAACCCATTGTTGATTATCATATTGAATCTTATGTGCCTAGCCCAATCAATTCAAACTACTCGATTTAGATCAAGAAGAATTCCTAAGCACTTGTGAAGTGGATACCAAGATGGGATGTATCTCAGACTTGAATCTTGATGAGTGGTCCAACAAAAGTCATGATTTTGATCCCTATAAGGAGATGGAAGAATCTAAGCTAGGTGTCTACTATCTACATGAAGAGAATCATCATCTTCCTAACCTAATCAAGCTAGAATATAAAGATGAAAATGAGGTATGGAAATTTATTTTTATGGCTCAAGGAGTAGACAAGAAGCTGGAGGAGGAGATATGATTATGTCCCCCAAAGGTATGAAATATTATTCATCCTTCAGATTTTAGTTTTCCACTCAAATAACACTGCTGAATATGAGGCTTTGGTCCACGGCCTTCATTGGGCAAGAAAGCTAGGAATCAAGAGTTTGCAAGTGTTTAGTGATAGTGAACTGGTTGCCAATCAAGTTAGAGGACTTAATGCTATCAAGAATGACTTGCTTAAGAACTACAAGAGTAGGGTATGGGATCTCATGGAGGATTTCGAGGCCTTCAACATTGTGTCCATACCCAGGAAGGAGAATGAAGTTGTTGATAGGCTTGCAACAGTTAGAGCAATGTTTGATGTGGTCGACAACATCAAAAGAGACAAAGAACAACCACATATCCATATAGTTGTGAGGCCAGTAGTGCTAGATAACAACACATGCTAGCAAGTGTTTGAGAATGATCAACAAATCATTAATTTTTTACAAGAAGAAGCTAAATTCTCAACTAGAAATCAAAATAGATTAGAGCAACAATACGGGAATCAAATAGTATAGTTGCATACAAACAAGCTTCCCAAAGGCTTAGTGACATTGGAGTCTATCTTCAATCCTAATGATCAGTTTAGAAAAGACAAGGCTAACATATACATTAAAGGAGAAGTTTTAGAGCCAATCCTAGTTGGAGAAGACAAAAAACTTAAAATTGACAAAGTGGCCACCAAGAAAGAGAGGTATGAATTCATACAACTTTGCCAAGAATTTCCATATGTATTTGCTTAGAGCTATGAAGACCTAAGAGGATCAATCCAAAGCTAGCACAACACACAATTGAACTAGATCTAGCTACTCAACCCATCATTCAAAAGTAGAGACCACTCAATCCACACATTGAGCCTCTAATGAAGAAAGAGATGAAGAAGCTGATAGAGTCAAGTATCATATTTCCAATCAAACACTCAAGATGGGTTGCGAACTTGGTCCCAGTTAGAAATAAAAATGGAGAGATTAGGTTGTGTGTAGATTTTCAAGACTTGAACAGAGCCTCCCTCAAAGATCACTACCCACTCCCTTCAATGGAGCAGATTCTACAAGTAGTGTCTAGATAAGAGAGATTCTCCCTCCTAGATGACTCGCTTAGGTTATGACCGAGATCATGGTGAAGGAAGATGATAAGTTCAAAATAGCTTTCACCACCAAATGCGGTACCTATGCCTACAGAAAAATTCCATTTGGACTGTCCAATACCAGAGCCACTTTCCAAAGGGAAATGGATATGGCATTCAAGGGGATGATCAATAAAATAGTGCTGATCTATCTCGGATGACATTACGGTGTTTTTCAAAACTGCAATGCAGACCACATTTTCCACCTAAGGCGTGTGTTTTCAAGATGCAAGAGTTTTAGGGTATCATTGAACCCTAAAAAATGCATATTCTTGGCCTATGAGGGTAGGATTCTAGGCCATATTGTATCAAAAAAATGATTGGTAATTGACCTAGAGAGAGTGGAAGTAATAAGAGAACTACCATTACCAAGTCACAAGAAGGCTCTTCAAAGCTTCCTGGGAAAAATCAATTTTGTCCGTAGGTTTGTACCAATTTTTTTTCCCTTGTTAAGCCAATAACATTGATGTTGAAGAAGAGATTAGCATTCAGGTGGAAATATGAAGGAAAGGTGAGCTTTGAGGCCATAAAAGAGGCTATATCACAAGCCCCAACCCTCATGAATGTAGATTTCTCTAAAAAATTCATACTATATGTCTTTGGTGACAGTGACACAATTTCTGCAATCTTAGTTTAACATAACAAAGAAGGTACAAAACAACCAATTGCGTTCTTCAGTCAAGGTCTAGAAGACTATGAAGTGAGATACTCCTTCATTGAAAATAAATTCCTGGTACTAATAAGGGGATAAAAGAAGTTTAAGCACCTAGTTTCAAATAATAAAATCTAATTGTTGGTCTCCCATGCATGAGTTAAATAATTCCTTTTCAGCAAGGACCTAAATGAAAAACGTGTAGGATGGATCACTCGTATCATGGAATATGAAATTGAGATTAGGGTCACTAATCTGGTTCGTGAGAAGGGATTGTGTGAACAACTAGCCTCGGAGTTAACAAGATTAAGCAAATAGTGAAAAGGAGGTTGTTTTTGTTCTACATGATAATCAAGAAGAAGGGAGAGATGATGTACCTACTCCTTGTTGGACTCAAGATATGGTACACTTCCATCAAACAGGCCTATGTCATCATGGGATGAGTAAATAAAAAAGGAGGCATTGCAAACTACAAGCCATCCCATATGTTCTTATTGATGGTGTCTTGTTCAAAAAGTACATCAATGGCGTTTTGTTGAGATGCATTGAGGTAGATTAGGTTGAGAGGGTGTTACAATAGTTCCATGTTGAAGCAACTAGAGGCAATTTTTATCTAAGGGTGACAACACTCAAAATCATGAAGGTAGGTTATTATTGGCCCAGTGTTTAGTGACTCGCTATACATGGATACAAAGGTGCAAGAATTGTGCATTCTTCAAAGGCAAACAAAATCTAGCAGCACTTCCATTGCACCCGATTTTAGTCGACCAACCTTTAATGCATTGGGATTGGACTTCATTGGAGTCATCAATCCAAATTCAAGCCAAGGCCACAAATGGATTCTGAAAGCAACAAAATATTTCACCAAGTGGACCGAGGCAGTACCACTCAAGGAAGCTAATGAGTCTAGTATCATAGATTTCTATGAAGGGATAATGACCAGATTTGGAGTGTCAGCCACCATTATATCAAACAATGCATTGGAATTCATAGGTTCTAAGATCATAGGATGGGCTGTTAAGAATGGGACTTACTTGAGCACTTCATCAAACTATTACCCTCAAGGTAATGGCCAAGCTGAGTCTACAAACAAGAACCTACTAAAAATCATCAGAAGAACTCTTGATGAAAATCAGAGAACCTAGCACATAAAGCTCAAATTGGCCTTATGGGCTGATAGGATAACACCCAAGAGATCTACAGTAGCTCTCCATTCAAACTTGTCTATGGGAAAGATGTAGTGTTGCCTATATCACTTGAGTTGCCAACATTGGAGCTCATGAAACAACTAGAGATGTCTAAATTCGAACCAATGGAGGCCAGGTATGTAGAGCTGGTAGAATTAGAGGAAAACTAGATAGATTTCACTCCAAGTAATAAAGAAGGATTAGACATCAATCAAGAAATGCTTTGATAGGAAGGAAAAAACAAGGACCTTCTAGGAAGGAGACCTGGTTTTGAAATGGGATGCAGATTGAGCAAAACCAAGAAGGCATTCCAAGTTTGATGCCATTTGGAGTGGCCCCTATATGGTCACAAGATGCAAAAGTAGAAATGATTTCCAATTGTGTACATTGGATGGTGAAGAGTTGCAGATTACAGTGAACGGGGTCTATCTTAAGCACTTCTACTAAAAGGGAAGTCTCACCCTGTATATATTAGTTTAGTTTCTCTTTCCTCTAAGTGGTTGTGCACATCACATTGCTACAGTTTAGGTTGCTTTCTTCCTTAGTGCTTTGAACACTTTGAATGTTCTGTTTGGAGCATGTATGATTTTAAATTTTTGTATACAGTTGTGGTGTTATTTTGTTGCTCTTATGCAGTCCATTTAGAGAGACAGATGAGGCCTGATTTAGAACAATTTTCTACTCTCAGAAACATTCATTTCAAGATTTCTTATGAAAATTGAGAGTGCAAAGACTCGGGCTTGTGAATCTAAGGAAGACTCCCTATCAGACCCTCGTTCTTGACTCCATGCCCAATGAATATGACAGAGGCATTTTGTTTATTCATCTAGCGAGGCGAGATACCCCTATGAGTCACCAAATTGTTATCCATATTTCACCTCGGACCCAAATATTGGATCAGCCATGACCCCGCATAGAAAGAACTTGAGAAAAATCATTTGGATCTGTACATTGGTCACAGAGGGACTCAACATTTGGAGTGGCTAGGGCCAAGAAAGAGTAAGGGACCTTGTCTAAAGGAACGACTCTGTCGAGTCGTTTCCATGTCTTAAATCCATTTTCCAAGTTGCGAAGAACCCGATGATGGAATAGCAGGTCGAAAAAGAGGGTAGTGCCACAAAGGAACCGGGAAAAAGAAGGGGAAAATGGTAAAGATTCAAAGTCTTCGGACTCAAACGGTTCGAAAAGATCCCACAAAAGTACTAAGTATGGAGGAGGTAGCGTAGAGAACCACATGTCTACACAAAACTTCTCCAAAGTTAAACCCAAGAAAGGAAGCGAAATGAGCGTGGTGCCTCCATACGTCTAGAGTCTCGAAAATTTTTGGGGCATTGAAAATTCTTCAACTAAGAAAGAAGGTGCTAGGTGTCGGCTCGGCATAAATCTAAAATGGGAACCCAGGGCAAAGACTCAAACTTGCGCCAGCCTTCCACGTAGCAAATGCTCAAACAGGGTCAAAAGGTGGATAGGGTGGGCTTCAAAATTAGCTAAGTATAGAAGTGTAAGCATAGAATGCCAAGTGTCGGTGTGGCGCATCTCCAAAAGTTAGTCTAAAGGTGGAGACCCAAAAGAGCGTGAGCTCGCCATGTAGCCCAAAGTTCCAAAAAGTAAGGACCATTGAAAAGTCTGCGGACCAGCGGAAGCCAACAAGTGTCAACTCGATGCTCCTCTAAAGGAAAAATCTAAGCTAGTATTTTAAGTGAGTGCGGTGCCTCCACATGTCATATCTCAAAAAGTGGTAGGGTCGGGCTTGAATAATCAATACATGGGGCAAAGCTAGCAGAGACGCCAAGTGTATAAATGATGTTGATTCAACGATTGAAGAGAGAGAAGGTTTCTAAATGAGTGCTAGATTGCCACATGTCCTAGGTCAAGTGATATGACCCCGCAAAGCAAAAGACTTAGCTAAAAAAAATGGGCCGTAACTCCGCCCAAGGGAAAAATTCAGCATTTGGGCCCAAGTCAATGAAAGTGGGCCACTGGGGAAAATTTGGTTTTTTTCCTTTGTCATCCCAAAAGGATAAAAGTTACAAAATGGGCCACAACTCCACCCAAGGGAAAAAGTCAGCGTTTGATCCTGAGTCAAGCCAAGGCAGGGAGTCAAAGGAAAAGGTGAAAAATTTCCTTTTGTCAAAAAGGCAAAAGGCACAAAGATAAAGATGGAAGTGCATCCCCCAGCCAACCAAAGGGTGCCATGTATTCAAGCAGAGCTTCGGGCCATGAGGGTTTTCTCGAGTTTTTCGTTTTGCGAAAGGGAAAAAGATAAATTATGGACCCGCGAGCCTGATTTTTTCTCTAATCTAGCTACCACGTGTCCCATATCAAAAGGGGACCCATTTTTCAAACTTTTTCCCGCCCATTTGTATGGACCCAATACAAACTTCTAAGGGGCATATCTTTCAACTCAAGGCTTGAAATATTGTAAATATGACATCGTTGGAAGCGTCTTGGCATCTTCTACACCATGGAAAGATAAAACTTCATTTTTCTTAGGTCCTGGTAGGTGAAAAGTGGATAAAATTCTTTAGGCCTTTTAATGTCAGATATCTTTGCCTCAAGAACCGTGATCGATTCAATTTGTTCTGTCGTTTCTTCTCCCTCTAAGGTGCCGAACCAGTGGTTGATGTAGTAAAGGAAAATTTGGGGAAGATTTTGTAAGAGGCATTAATGGTAGTGGTTGAGTTTTGACCTACTTTCCCACTTCTCTCTCTCTTTCTTCTCTCTGATTGAATCTATAAATGCAGGGGCGGATTCATTGTAAATGGTTTGACATTCTTTGTTTTGCAGGATCCCTTTCCTTCTAGTAAAGGGATTTGTGGATTTTAGGCCTTCCATTAAAATTGTAACATGTTTCTCGCCTCCTGGCTATTTTGTAATACATTGTATCAATCTGAGGGGCAATAAAAAATGTTTGTGATCAATTCTAGATCCTTCCTTTCTCTTTTTCTCTCATTTGGTCTTTCATTATAAATCTGGTTGTTTGTGCTTGATTATTGCATGTATTTTGTTGGTTTGTGTCTATCAACAGAACTAGTGTTCATCATTCCTTTGGTGCATCACCTTATAGCTTAGTTATTTCTTATTTCTTATATCTCTTTTATCCCTATCTCCTTGAAAATTTTAGATTAGGTGTAGGAAATAGATCCTCTAAAAGTCCTCACGTATACACCCAAACAGAGTAATAGGAACTAACCTTAATCTGGAGAGATTTTCCCATTTTTGTAAGGTCGCACACCTTTGGGAAATTTCAATGTTATGTAATCACACCAAATGACTCTATCTTAGAAAATTAGATCTATAGAACTCATTTGGGGGTGTTGTGATTTCTCACTAACAGTTACCCATCGTGATGCTCACTTGGGGGACCTTCCGTGTGCACCTCATAGACTCTCCATTGGCTACAACCCTATTGAAGCCCTCAAAATCCTCTGTCTATAATCGTCACCTCTCAACCAATGAGGCATCAATACAAACTGTCGGTTTCCCCACTATCAATGAGTACCCCAAATTGTTGACCTACATAACTCCTCTAATCCTAAATGCCTTGTACATTAGAGTACTAGACAATGTGGCTATAATCTCCAAAGGAAAACTCTCCTCCTCCTGCCCCGCATCAACACTATACAAATCAACCCCATTTCCATCATCCATCTCGTGAGTCTCTAACTCCTCACCTCGGTCACCCTCACTCTCCTCAAAGACCTCAATGAATTGGTCCTTCCCTCTACCTCTGCAATCATGTCCTAGAACCCAATGTCCGTGGCAATCAAAAATAGTTTCTTTCACCTCAACTCATCTCTATCCTCTCGGAAATATTGGATTTTTAGCCACATCCTGTGTCGATGGAGGCTCTCTCTATTGAAGTTCATCTGATCTAGATGGAGGTTCCCTTTGTTAAACGCGAGGTGGAGCCCTAAGCTTTGGATTGGATAACTCCAAGTCCCGAGCTTTTCTAACAGCCTCGTGCAAAGAAGAAGGTTTAAATGCCTTCACAAACCTAGCGAGATCATCTGTCAAACCTGCTGCGAATAGTGAAATAAACCTCATCTCCAGGAAATTAGGTAACATGACTGATAATCTCTGAAAATATACGATACATTGATCCATAGGATCGGTTTGTCTCAAATGAGTCAACTCCCTAAAATACCTGTCAGGGTCCCTCCTATCAAATCTGCTCCCACCTCTGCGCGAACTATGCATAAGTAGTAATGTGTATGTGTCCTTTGTAATAAACCCACGATGCCACCAAACATGAGCGACTCCCTCAATATGTAAGATTGCAAACTTAATTACATCTTCCTCATGTATAGGATTCAAGTCGAGTATGTATTCAACTTCTTAACCTAAGAATGTGCGGTACACTTCTTAGAACCAACGAAGTGTCGAATGGAAACTGTCCCAATCTCCTCTATAACTCGTACTGTATCGATGATCTGTCTTGGGTCTACTGCAAATCTACATTTTGTAATATTCCTAGAATGGCATGTTGTTACGAAGGCCCTCACTCAAGGTCTAGTACCTCTCCCAACAAGACTCCTCATTCAAAATATCTACCGGCTATTGTGCTGTGAAACTTCTAAATCCTTCAAGAGAGAAGGTTCGTGAAGCTCCAAATGCCTTGTAGAAGAATGGGGAGGCTACTATCCCGAATGCCCACTCTCACCTCTTTGACCTTGTTGTCCCATATTGTTATTTTCCGCTCTCATTATGACTGCTATTATACACGAGTCCAACAAGTGAAGATGAATAAAAACATATTCTCTTACCCTTTTTAGCAATTAGAAAACAAACTCTAGTACCTTGAGAGGTACTCTCCCTTCTTGCACCAGAGTCTCCAATGAAGAAATCATGCTTTCCAACACTTTTAATCCCAAAAGACACATTTGAATTCCTTCTTTTTCTTATGAAATTAGTCACAAAGTTTTCAAAATAAGAATTGATCATTTTGGATAATTGCCACATATTACCGGGATCCCATACCTTATAATACCTTGGAACCCTTGTATCATGTAAGGTCTTCCATCTTTGTTTCTCTTATATCTCCTCATTGAGAAGATCGTCACTCTTTGTTTCCATGATGAATTGACTTTGATGTACCAAATTCTTAGTATTCTTATCGATAATAGGCTTAATACCATCATGGTATAACGTTTGTAATGATATAGGATGAAGATGATGAAATATATCCGTCTACTACTAACCTCCTTATAAATAATATAATCAAAAGGTTTGCCTTCTATTTCTAATTTAGAAACCTCCATTCCTCCTCTAAAATGATCTCCTCTCATGTTCTCTACATTCTTCCATATTGAATGGGTCCAATTAACCTTTGCATTAGGAAGCAACTCGACACTTAGCTCGGTTATTATTTGCAAGGGTCATAATGGGTGAACTCCTTGCGCGATTCAACTTCTTTTTCTTTAAAGCAAGCCCCATCTATATTTTCCCCTATATCCTTCTCCATTTCATACAAATAGAGCTAATCCAATCATCTTGGCCCATAGTTTGTCTACATGTCGAGCTCAAATTGATCTAGGAAATTTGGATCAAGACCATTGTGAGTTCATCCCACCCTTTGGAACCAACATGGCTCCAATAGAGCCTTCTTGACACCCTACATTGCGAGTCACAAATTGAAGTCACTCTTTGAGATTAATTCAACACTTTTCTCCACACTCTTCCCCACCTCAGATATCCATCTCATCCCATATCCAAACTAGTGGTCAGTCTACATAGTGGATCTATTCCAAATCATGTTGTGTAGTCTCCCAAGTGCACAAATATTTGTGTGCAAGTTGATCCTAGCTTTGTTTTATGTTTCTCTAGGTGGCTCCTGTAACAAAAAAATAGAAAAAGTAGAAAGTGGTAGATATTTCGTTTGAATGAATCCCAAGAAAAGGCCAGAACATAAACAGTAATAATAAATATTTTGTTTTTAGGTATTTGTGCTCAAGTATTTGTGTAGCTGACATCAAAAACTTGCTAGTAACTTGGAATTTGAGCTTAATAGTATTATAGTGGTAGTATTTTTTTTTTTAATTGATAAACGCTTTTAACCGGAGCTATGAACCGGTGGGGAAAGGGACCCCAACCCTACAACAAGAAGAGGAAGAGAGAAGAAAGAAGACGGGAGAAGTGAATGAAGTAGAAGAAAAAAGAAGGCGGAGGGAGGAAGAGGAGGCCAAGTCAAGAGCAACAGACGAGCCTAGAGAAAGGCGAAGGCACCATCCGGTTAACCAAAAGATGGGTCGGCGCGTGAAGAAGCCGCATGCAACAGGAAATGAAAGGTAGGCAAAGCACGATCCTTTAGTTCATTCAGTTGATCCACCGCAGAATGAACAGGGAAGAGGGCCGCTTCTATGTCGACCACCGGAAGAAAGCGCTGGTCCAAGGTTGGGTGAAAGTTCTGGGCAAATGTCACTGTGTCTCTCAGATTGCCTGCACAGAGCAGTGGATGTCTCGACCGAACCAATGGCGATTTTCAAATTCCTCCACCCACAACAATGGATCCAGGGAGAGAAATCAGCGAGTTGTGCTTGCAAGCCGACGCGATGAACCGCATATATTTGATCTAAGGAGACCCGTTCTACATCTGCGGTAGTAGAGTGTAATAGCGGGAAGAATGAGACAAAGGTGGAAGCAATGTCCAATCGGTTCGGGGCGACAGCATTGAAAGCGGTAAGAATCTTTGAGGATTCCTTCGATAGCCTCGGCCTCTTGGGCGAGGAGAATTTGAATATCATCGCAAGCCAACCCCTGTCCCAGATAGCCGAGGCGCGTCGGCCAATTCGTGAAACTATCCTAGAGAGCCACAAATGGGAAGCCGACGAAAGACATTGCACCAAGAAGAAGCGAGAAAAAGAGCCGAAGGGATGATGCAGTGGAGAGATCAACATAAAAGGAACACGGAGCGTGTGAGAAAGAAGTTGAAACGACCCCGGAAGAAAAGGAGATGGCAGGGAGCCCGCGGACGTGACCGAGAGGACCAGAACCGCGTGTGAGAGAACAGTGGCAGGAAAGAAGAACGCCGCCGAAAGATGGAGGAGAAGACTACATGCTCGAGGGAACTGCCAAACGCAAGAGAGACACCGACAGGTTACCCGGAAGTACCATCTCGATCTTGGGAAAGAAGGAAGGGGAAACCTTGCCAATCATGAGCAGCGCTGGAGGAGATACAGGCAGAAGGATTGTCTATTGCGAAGTTAGCCAGAAAGTCCGCAGCGTGATTGGCTTCCCGAAAATTATGGGAAATATTCCAGAAATGGATTTTGCCAAGCCAATGAAGGATTTGTGGGATGAAGAGGTTCATCTTCCACGACGGGAAAGCACCTCTGGAAACTGCGAAGATTAGGATTTGGGAATCCCCTTCAATATATAGATTTGAACAACCAAGATATGCCGCCATCTTGACCCCTTCAAGAAGAGCCTGGGCTTCTGCGGTATTACAAGTGCCCTCTTTGAGAGGGAAGGATCCTGCTTTGATGAGGTGACCTCGATCATCTCTGAGAATGCAGCCAGCTCCTGGATAAACCAGGATTACCTCTAGAAGCTCCGTCAAAATTTAATTTCCAATGCCCTTAGGAGGAGGACGCCACCTGGTTTTCTTCCTTAGAATCATTTTTTCAATTTGAGAGAGCCCTTTTCGAACAATTGACCCAGGTTTAGGAAGTTTGATAAGAGGCCAATGATGAAGGATTGAGAGATCCTTAGAAGAGAAGGAGGAAAAGGTGGGACACTTGGCATTAACACACTCTGAAATGGCCACCTCGAGCTTAGTAAGGAAGGTAGGAAGCTCAACCGCTTGCTCCCTAAAGAGACGGAGGTTTCGTTCCCACCAAATATGCCAGAGCAAAAATATGCTGACATGCCAAATAGAGCTGAACAGGCATTTGGTGTTAAAGGACGGCCAGGAAGAAAGATTAGCAACAATGCTTTTGCATGGGACCCAGGAAAGGTTTAACTTGTTAAGAAGCCAATCCCAGCAATAGGAAGCAAATGGGCAGAACAAGAAGAGGTGATCTAAGTCTTCCTCCGCAGCACACCACAAATAAGGCATTTAGAGGGGCCAGAGAAACCCCACGAACGCCTTTTAGCTTGTGTAAGTACCTTCTTGTTCAAAACTAACCAACCGAAATATGTAACTTTCGGGGTGATGTTGGGATGCCAGCAACCGAGAGAACTCGGAGATCCCATACCTGCTTGAGAGACAAGAATGTTATCATCGATATAGTGGTAGTATATTTGTTATATTAATTTTTTGGTAATTTCAAGTATTACGACTTATCTAATGTATCTACGAGTCATACATAGAGTCTGAAAGTCTTGGAGGTATTGTTTGTAAAATTAATCAAAAATATTTCTTAAGACATAATAATTTCACACAAATTTTTGACAAGCATTTTTTCACCATAGCCCTTCTTTTGACAGTTGTAAAAGTAACTTGCCCTTTTGTATTGTCAAATGATTTTTACATTTTGATTTTTTGACATGCAATTTTTACTTGCCCTTTTCTAACAGGTTTGAGGCCTTGGGAAGGGCTATGACGGGCTCAATTTTGAACCACGGATGGATAGCGTCTCCATTGACGTATCTTGCCAGATGCGTTCGGCGTACACTTCTACTGACCGGTAGTTGACTCCTAACGCCAGCCTAACGGGGCTTCTCCTCCGTCACTGCTCATCTCCCTTAACTCTCCGACGCCTGCACTGTTTCCGACATCTGACGGATCCCAACAGATCTCAGCTCGGCCTCGATCATTTAATTAATAATTTTTTCAAAATCCTCCCGCCCAGCAGCGCCTATCAAACACCTGCTCCATGCCATGCTCCGCAATGAACTTCTTGTATGCATTTTGATATTTTCTTCTTCACTGCTCAGCATAATGGAAGTGTATTTGCTGTTTGCACGCACTGTCATGGCATATGATTTTGCAGCGTGCAGAAGATATGGGTATCCGGATTTTCGAGGTATATAATGAACTGGATTTTGATGATCATTCATCACTCCACAGATGACATTGCGGGTTGGTGTAGAAGTGAATTTTGATGGGAACTTTGGCACTTGACGGATTTACGACTTTGAAGGTTGGTTCGAAAAGCACTTTCTAAAGGAATCGGAAACTGTAGAGATGGCTTTGGTGATAGGTTCGAAGGGGTTTCAAGAGGGATTCAAAATTTGAATAATTGGTGTTCTGAGAATAGGCAGGGAGGTGGATCCATACCTGCAGATCTAAAAGGGCATTCACGCACCGTGCATATGCCCTTTCCGTTGGTTTAGACCTCGAATAGTAGGTGTTACATAATCGATGGGAGGAGGATCTACAGATTCTGCAATCTACAAATTTACTTGATTAGGCAGTCCCACTGTTTCACCGTGTACAACAAACTGGTCCCCAACCCGATCAGTTTACATTTGGCAGAGTACTTCCAGCCTGTGCAAAACGGGAGGTTTGAAACAGGTATGAACATTCATCAAAGCAAAAAAGAATAGAGAAATTGTGTCAGATGCTGGAGTTGCAACTGCCCTGGTAAACATGTATTCAAAATGCAGGATCATGGACAAAGCACGTGAAGTGTTTGATGGAATACCACAAAGAAATATGTTCTCCTGGACCCCAATGACTGTAGGATATGCAGAAAATGCTTTTGTTGGAAACGTAGGTGAACTGTTTGATAGAATTCCTCAAAGAAATGTGGTCTCATAGAATGCCATGATGGCAGGATATGCACAAATTAGATTTGTTGAAAAGACTTTAGAAACTTTAAAGCAAATGCAATTGGCAGGTGTAAAGCCAGATTCCACAACTTTTGCCAGCATCCTCTCAGCCTGTGCCAAAATGGGAGGTTTGGAACAGGGCATGGACATCCATAAAAGTATAAAGGATACACATGTAATTGTATAAAGTATAAAGGTTTGGAACAGGGCATGGAATTTCATCAAAAATTGTAGTTGCAACTGCTCTGGTAGACATGTATGCAAAATGTGGAAGCATAAACAGCACTTGAACTATTTGACAGAATGCCTCAATGAAATGTGTTCCCAAAGACAAAAATGATTGCAGGCTATGCACAAAATAGATTTGTTGAACAGGCTTTAGAAACTTTCAAGCAAATGCAATTCGGGGCTGGGGAGGATAGTTTCTTCGAGGAGATGGACCATGTTGTTGCATGGTAAGCTACACCCTCTCTCTCTTAAATTTGGTTATGGTTTGTAATTTTGGGGTTTTTATTTTTATTAATGCAGCAGAGTATATCATATAAGAGTTGTTTAGGTCATTCACCTTGAACTAACTTGTTGTACATATAATCACTTGTCGAGTCCATTCAATTTAGCACCAATATACATGATTTTGATCAAATTATCTTTGGATTAAGATTTTTACATTGATCTTCCCAACATTGTAGCTACATTTTTATCACTTCATTTATCTCTATGAGTATGAGGTTTAAGTCTCGTTATCTGTAAGGTTGTCTTTTGTTCACTCATCGATGGGTTTAAATAGTCATGGAAATCTGGATACCCTTCCACATATGTGTCAATATCCATTCAGGATGGCTCATCTTTATCACTTATTGCACAAGCATCACCGCCGGTTCTTTGTTGTTTAATGCAGACTTTATATTTTCATTGTCTGCTTTGCATGGTCTCAATATAAGAGTCAGCTTGTGTGTCCAGTTTCTCATTTCTCTGGGTTGTCGGATCCTCATGAAAATACCTTTACCACTAGCAATATCATCTCATGGTAAAACACATCTGATTGATATTTTGTAAATCCTCTTTGCTTTATTTGGAAATAGGACTTATACACCTCGGCTCTGTGTACCTACTTTCACAGGCCTCCTCCATATGTCAAGCTTTTTCTTCATTTACCTTGTTTTCACGAGCTATGTTTCGATGTCACCTCACTCAATATCCACAAGTCTTGACTTCTTGCTTGAGCTTCTCGGCTTCTATGCTTAGGTCTGTCGGCTTAACCATATGATGTGCTTTTGAGTTCTTCATACCTATTTGCCTTCTTTCTTTGAATAGTCATAGGTGCACATTGAGGTAATGGTTGAAACCACTCCACTTTGTACATCACAGAGGTCATGTCAGGTGTTTACCGTAATCTTCCTTCATTCTTTATGTTTGGGTTACCATAGCCATCAACACCATCACTTCAGGGATTTCTCTGTTTTGACACTTTTGACCAATATGTATCTCAATTTAACAGTTGTGATAACAATGTATCGTGCAGCCCCTTGCTTTACCAATATCACAAGCTAACTATCGAGATAAAAAGGGTGTATAGAAATAAATCATTCTAGTTGTAGTGCTTCTATTGATTTTTATGTTAGCATTTATGTTTCATTTGATTCCATACATTAGCATGTGGTGGAGTATATTGTTAGAGCCGAGGAATTCAAAACGTTTGCAGGCACTTAATTAATTTATAAATCATGGAGTACCTTGTCTAATCACAAATGTGCCAAAGACTATTATATAAAACAAACCTATATAATGGCTAGACAATCGTTAATTTGATATTGCTAAGTTTTTGAAGAGCTAGGAAGCAAATTATAATTTCATGCTGATTAATCAACTTCATGACCTCCTTGTGAAATTGGACCTCCTAGATTTCATCTTTGAAATTTGTTAATACATGCTCCAACACCCTTTCCCTAGAATGTACACCTTCACGTTGATGATAATGTGGTTGGTGTTTGATGATTGCCACCCTTTCTCAGGCATTTCATGGAAGCATATTTACGTTATCTTTTATATCTCTAATCCAAACCATGCAATTAGATTTGTCATGTGCATAATTCAAGATCAAGATTACACACTCTCTCTGTATTTCTAGCTGACCAAATTTTATTCAGGTTGGATTCCTTATGAATCATGATAAATGACGTACTATGTTTTACAATAGGTTAACAATAATAACTCACAAATACACCCACTCTCGCTTATCTTGTTGATATGGAACATCGTGGTTGACTTTGTTTTAGAACATGATTTCGATATTATGATGAAAAAATTCATTACTCTCCCCTAACTTTGTGTGTTATTCACAAATTGTAATATCATTTTTATTCATAACAAACTAGGCATGTGGGGATTTGAATTGGATATGTCTTGGAAACCGTGTGCATGCACTTGACAATTTTTTGTTCACTTGTTTGAGTGGTAGTGTTTGCTAATCCAATGACATTTTAATGGTTTCGCTTTATCACGAGATATTTATTGGAAAAATTATGTACATTCCAAATCATTCGATAAAACAAATCAAAGTTTCATATCTTAACCCACTACATAGTATGTTGCATTATTTAAACATATCAACAAAAATATTTCATGAAAAAATGCATAGTTTGGATGAATTTTTATTTAAAATATTCAAATATATTCCTACCCTTGTGCACACTATTCCTATATAAAATAATTGATTCAATGTTGGCGTGCGATCGTGGTGGCTCTTAATTTTGATCCAAATTTTTCTTTTGCTAACCATTTTTCGAAGGGAAGTATCCTTTAATATGTCCGCTTGAGGGTCAGAAAGATTGATTTTAGGGCATACCCTAATTCTTACAACTTAGAATCTGGGTTTAGTATTTCCTTTTTCGCTGAGAATCTGATCTGGGTTTGTTATTTTCAAGGTGGGTAGTTGTGAAAGTAGCAAAAAAACTATAGGTTTCCCTTT
The DNA here is from genome assembly GCA_018340775.1 of Taxus wallichiana var. yunnanensis. Classification (NCBI taxonomy): domain Eukaryota; kingdom Viridiplantae; phylum Streptophyta; class Pinopsida; order Cupressales; family Taxaceae; genus Taxus; species Taxus wallichiana. Next base: position 401,175,922 of record CM031239.1, on the reverse strand, counting down.
TGTTAATGTGATTCTTCTTTTGGTTTGGAAATGCCATGTAGGATGCATTGTGTAAACCTCATCTGGCTTCACCCTCCTCCAATGACAACTCTTATGGCAGCTGCAAATTCTAGGTTAGTAGATTGATAGGCTTGCTTGTTATTGTTTACAAGTACTGAAATTTAAATGCTTACATACAAATATCATAATCTGATGGATTTTGTTATATGTCATTTGCTTTGTAAGAAGTTAACTCTGCAATTTTCTCCCCCGACATTGGACACTGCAAATCCAAATCTTCTAATATGATCCCAATGTCATTAGTTTGTATCAAAGGTTCCCTAGTAACGTCTCTAACTTCTTTCTTTTCGTCATCCATACGAGTCATGTCTTTAATATGTTTAATCTCTACATTTGAGATATCACCTTCAAAGAAAATAGTATTTGAAAGAATTAATGAAAACCATGCCATGCATTTCTTCAAATTTGGCATGGTATGTGCATGCATAAACATGCCTTCATGTATGGATTTGTTAAACAAAATGTAGGAATTATTTTTATTTGAATTTGCAAATGACTTAGTACAAACCAAGTAATATTTAACTGATGATTGCATCGGATTTTTCTTGTTCTCCTTTCCTTTATCCTTGAAAACAAAAAAATTGGTTATGTCCAAGCCCGCAAAAATGCCTTCTTTGGCCATTTTTTGAAATCGTTTTGTTTGTACCTCATTTGGTTTGGATGGTCCATCTTGTATTTTTCCATTTGACTCTAGTTGTCCTGAAATCAGTTCTTAATTGAAACTTGCCTGATATTTTTCCTAAATGATTGAAAGGTTGTTTGGCCACAATGATCTCCCATTTCCCTCTCTTATCTACTAAGATCCAATGATCCATTCGTCCTGAAGCAAGAAGGTGGCCACAAGTTAAGACCGAATTTCATTGAAATATTTTGTCAAATAGTTCGCATGCGATTTTGATACACAATCTTGTAAGGTTGAAATTTTGATTTTATAATTAAAAATTGACTAAATGTAAACATCTCGTAATGTTTGGGCACATCTAACTATTAATATGTTCTATCACAATATACACAATGTAAATTAACAAGGAGTTGAATGTTCAACATGGGTATAGATCGGGGAGTTATGGAATCACCTTAGTGAAATCTATTGTCTCCATGGATGCTAAACCATTCATAATTCAGGACATGTCATAGCTAGAAATGGGTGTTGGTCTTTTATTAAGGGTGGTTTTGTTCTTGACTGGTCTCTTACTCATTCCAAACTCTATTTTGAGGTTGGTTACTTTCTTTTAATTGGTAACAATTGAATTATATAAATATCAACATTTCTAACTTAAAAAGTTTCAACATAAATATCGATATCTCTACCTTAAATATCAAAAAAATTATGACACTTTGCATCTTATTAATTTGCAGATTAGCAATACAAATGTTGATATCTTTCTCATTCTTTTGTACACGGTTGGATAACAATTTCGTTACTTTTTGTTGACCAGATATATACAACTTATATTTTACAAAATATCATTTCCTTTCATGCTACATACAACGTGTTGCTTATGGCTACATTGTGCTCATTATGCGGATGAACCAATGCAAGTTGGGCCTTCTTTGCTCATGTTGAAGATTATGTTGCTTCCACCGAGCTCGGTAATAAATTTTCCATCTTCCTTTACTTATCAATGGAAGGCCTTGCTTTAGCTATTCTAAATTTTGTATTATGTGTTTTTGACATTTTATTGACACTTGGTAGTTTTTGGTATATGCAGCAACAAGGAACCTTCGCTAAAATAAGATATTCCCTTGTTAAATTACATGTGTCATAACTGATAAAGTAGGATTCCTCATTTCAATTGGGGGAATACAACCCTCCTGTTATCAAATGTTTCTTTGATTGCAAATAGACCTCTGACAGTTAAGGGTTAATGGCATTTAGGCACCCTTTTGTATTTTATCTTATTTGATATTAATAAAATGTTTGTGGACCCATTTGTGGGCACAAGATTCAACTCAAATTGTTATCTTGAATTCTAATCAGGACTCTATAGTGGAAAAAGATTAAACATTTGAAAAATATGACATAAAGAACACAAAAAATATCAATAAACCCAAGAAAAAGAGGAGAGAGAAACACTTGATGCAATTATGTTGTTTGTTAGGTATTATGTGTCCTCCATTCTTGTACAAATCATTCAAGCAAATCATCATTTATGATGTCCCATCCTAGAGATTATTTCATCAAACATTCCCGACATCCAATGTTCTTATAAAGACACAATTTAAACATTATGCACTTTTATCCAAATGCTAGTTTTCATGAATACTCACATCTACAAATGATCAAAGTATGGACCTTCACAAAGCAAAATTTTAAATAATGAGCTAAAAGAAAAACATATCGATTTTGTGTTCATTTTGAATGGTGTTGAAGATATGGATTTGATTGAACTCAAAAAGTTAAATACGTCTTAATAGTTTTTACAAATTCAAAAGAAAATATAGTTTGTCAAACGATTTCGACATGTAGAGTTTTAAGAGAGGATACAATAAACCATTCATTGTCCCCGCAAATAAATTAAGAGAGGATACAATCAATACACCAAATTTTCAATACAAATTTCAAACATCAGTGTAAAGTGGATGGTGTTTCTTGTATATGATTAATCAAAAGTATTCTAAGTAATACAACAGGTGAATTGTTCACTATTATGAGGTGTTCACACTTTTGAGAAACATTAAGCATTAAAAATGGGACACAAAAGGCATTGCAATATAATTTGTAAAACATAATATTAATGCCCAACAAAGATTTGAATTTGTATTTATAAGACCAAATGTCTTTACAAAAATGGGATAGCAAAGGAGTCCTTGCAATATTTTTACTACTGTTGTTCTACACTGCTCTATCCAAGTCCTCCTGAAATGTAACATGCTTTGATCACCCTTTACGTCTGGGAGGGAATTCAGCATGTTCATTTGTTGGTGGTGCACGCCTACGAATTGCCATATTCTCAACAAAATCTATTGTACGTTTTAGAGAGGTCCCATAATTATCTTTTACACGTTCAAAAGGTTGTGCATGGGGATGAGAAACCACACCATTATTGAAGATTGAATGTGCTCAAAATTTGTTACAAGCATCTTCCACCACCTTCTCAAGGAAATTAAGACTTCTCCTTTGAACTGGTAAAGAAAGAAGAGTTGTGTCTAACAATTTGCGGATCTTTACAATTTGGGGATCATTGGGATTATTCACATCACCAACAACATTTTGGTTTACACTAGTATTACCAACATTTTCATTGGCATAATCATACCCAACATTATCATTGATGAGGTCAACAAAATTGTTATTAGCTTCATCCTGAATAAGCCACAAAAGGATGCTTGTTAATAACCCTATGAAAACCATTAATAGATTCAAAAAAGTAAGGGATGGTAAAAAACAATACAAAAATAACACTTACATGGGTAGAAGCATGATTTGTTGAAGAAAATGAAACATTTCTTTTGGAAGAAAGTTCCATTCCCATTCTCTTTCTCAAATCAGCAACTTTCAATATATGCTTGCACACATGGCCTTGGGCTGCCCACATGCATTCACATAATGCAAAAGAGTGATCCGCATTATAGACCTTGTAATATTTCTCTTCCTTGCTTTGGCTCTTGACCCATGCCACATCAAGGTCAAATTTAGAGAACTTCACGTCACCATCTGAGATGCATAGAGATTTCATCCATGACTTGTTCTCCAATTGCTCAAGCTTGAAGTTCCTATAAAATCCATTCTCCTTACACATTTGGGTCCACCAATAGTAAACAAATACAACCGTCACTAACTTATTCACCAACCAATCCACTCTGCGATGGGTGCAAACTCGTATTTCATTTAGAAACATGTGCTTCAAATGAGAGTGATATACTTCTATGGCAGCATTTGTCTCTTGACCTACATGTGGCATTGTATGCAAACACCTTTCCCACATGCCAATACGGTGGGCCCATTGATCTTTCCAATATGTGATGAATGATTCTTGAGCTGCATATTTTTCTATGAACATGTTCGCATCATGAATTGTTGCCTCCTTAGTAGGAGACTTGTGCATAATTTCACCTAGGCTTGTAAACATTGCTTGCCTTGTTTCAACATCCTTCACCTTTGCAATCAAGTTTTTGAGCCATGCTCTCCTCACGTGCCAACTACAGAGGTATACCTCACATTGAAACACTTCCCTACACTCACAATGCCAAAATAATAGGGAAGAGAAAATTTAGTAGCTAAAACATTGTTTTCAATGACAATAAGCAATATTTATGATATACATGAGTCTCACTTACCTAATAGCAACAATTTCAGCATGAGCATCATCCACCATGAAAGCATTTGGTTTCCATTCCAACATGTGACAATGCGCACTAACCACCAACTTACGCATCCACAATGTCAAGTCGGAATAGTAGCCCTCGACATCAATACCCATGCAACAAGAAGCCCATTATGCATATTATCAAATGCAAGAATAGTGTACAACATGAACTACATAAGACAAGAAAAATGTTAAGTTTTATACTATAAAAACTACATAGTTTCAAATATACATATCTACAAGTACCTTTTGTGCATTTGTCCCATATGTGGAATCCATTGAAAGTATATTGTTGTGTGCATACTTCAACATCCACTCACGCTTGGAAAGGAAGTTGGAGGCCTAACACAAATGGATGCTCTTCCATTCCTATTTTAATAAATTCTTCATACACAAATACCTTTTCAGGATTTTTGGTGGCAAATGTTCTAACACTTTGTCTGCATCATTGAGCTCAAATTTGTATTCTGCTTCTTTCATCTTTCCCTCAATATTGCGAATATCATCTTTGCTCAAGAAATCATCCTGCTCCATTTGACCATTGAATAATGTGAGTTTCTCATGGACCATGTGACGATGTTTTTGTGAACAAGTTCAGGGGTCAAGCCCAATAATAAAAAACTCTCTACCCAATCCTTCAATGTGCCACTTATGTGTGGAGCCAAAGAACAATGACTACCCCTAAAGTCATCGGTCTCTTGCCCATGGCAAATTTTTCCCTCGTGATCTCTATGGTCCATCTTGTTATATGTAATCAAAGCTCGATCTTGTAGCTTCATCAACACACGAGATGGAAAAATGACATTGGCATCCACAACGTAAATGCTTACGCCCAGTCGACTGTTCTGACCAACCTTTGGAACCTTAGAAATGTCATAATGTGCCTCATCTTGAGGCCTATAATCCTCGGGGCCATACGTACACCAGTAACTATATTACACATGCATAAATCAAGTTATAAAAATATTCCAAATCAAATATTTAAAAACATATATTACAAAACATCGTACTTACATTATGTATTGAAGAGATCTATCGATCCTAACTTTTTGGAGATCGTATGGCTCATGATTGTATGTACTTGTCCTGGATGCGAAATGTGGTGGGATACCCTGGTCTCTTACATTCACCCCTTAGGAAATCATCTATGCGATCTCTTTGTATCCATGCAACAATATCCTTCTCACTACATAAGTTGTACTCCACCTCGCTCCAATCCAATTCCTTGGAAGAAAACTCTCCAGGTGGGGGATTATGCACTGGAAGAGATAATAGAGACTTCCACTTTGAACCCATCTACAAAACAAACAAGCAAGAAGAGAGTTACACATATTAATTTAGAATTTAAAAATGTAATTAAATAAATAGGAATACAAAAATGCAATTACTGGTTACAGAAATGCAATGCATCAGCAACATTCAGATAAGGAAAACAGTATTGCAGCATTCAGTCCAGTCCATGTCCAAGAATGTAATTCAACTGCATTAGTTAACACCCTTTGAATTAGAAAGCAGTAGGAAACATGTGGACTCATGGAGGGAAAACACCTGAAATGATGTTTTACTTTGAATAAATTTAACTTGGACAACAAGTATTTTTCTCAATTACATACAAAGTATATGAAAAATAGGAGATTCGTTGTGACAGACAATGACAAGGCAAACGAATATTTTTATTTGTAACTCAAAGCCAAGCCCTCATCACACAACTGTAAATGAGGATTCCTCTTGACTCAAATTTTGCAAAACCACAGCGAACAAGATCACATACTTCAGGGGAGGCATTCAATAGCAGCAGAGGCATTTACTTTGAAAAATGAAGAGTTTAAGATAATTAACGAAATTAGTCAACAAATGAACCTTCAACTGCAATTACAAATCGGTAACTTCTTGGTTAAAGAAAATGAAAAATTGTTCGGTGGGCTAAGGATGCAATTTCAAGATGAAAATGCGATCAGCCTACAATAGTAAAGAGAGAATAAGTACCCGCCAACAAGAAGTATTCCTGTATGATACATTTTACTGCGACTGAATCAGATTTTACTTTTTTTAATCAGATAGCCAACCTGGATGAACCTCTAGAGGTCCCTGTTCTGAATGATTTGGTTATGTTGTTGGGCTCTCTGTCATAGGTGAGCTTTGAATTATGAAACATGAAGAAATTCTTCAATTGAGAATGCAATGTGTGTTGCATGTATTAATGCATTGCTTGTTTTGTTTGTAGTCTAAGACTGCAGGGGTTTTGGTGGACTTCTCTGAGCCTTCCTCTCTTTATGACATTGTCAGACATGTGCTCTCATCACCCACCTTTCAGAAATAGTTATTTAAGTAGTTGAAACTATTGAGTTGTTATACCAAGCATCCTTATTAGTGTTGACACAATCCGATTATGGTTTGTTTTGTTGGGGATGTGCAGGAGAGGTGCCATACAAAGAAGGGCAATCCATTGGGATCATCCCTAAAGGAGTAGACAAGAATGGCAAGCCCCACAAGCTCTGCCTTTATTCCATTGCCAGCAGTGCACTCGGGGACTTTGGTGACTCCAAAACAGTAAGCTCCATTGTCATTTCTCACAATCACATTATCCAAAACATGTATTCCTTGTCTCTTTTCTTTTTTGGTAATTGGGGTTGCACACAATCCGGCGTCCTTTTTTATTTTAAGAATCAGCTGTAATTTATAATATGCTTTGTTTGCTGCTCTTTGAAACAGAAGGGACCTCACTTTTAACAGCTTTATGACAATTTGATATGCTCTGTTATATTTCAGTTAAATCTTACTGAGGAGACATCTTGCGCAGGTTTCTTTGTGTGTTGAACGCCTTGTTTATACTAATGACCAAGGAGAGATAGTAAAGGGAGTATGCTCAGACTACCTGTGTAAGTATGCTATTGAGCTTCAAATACTTTGCTTTTTACTTTGTTCTGTTGGAAGATATAGTTTTACAATACAAAACATAAAAAACTATGAATGTGCAGTGATAATCATTGTCCACCAAAAACAATAGGGGTCTTCAACTTTTCCTGCAATATATGCACGAGTTCCCCATATTGTATCATTAACAGTTTTAGGCAAAATGTGTGGTAGAAATATGTCTTGAAACCTTAATATGGAAATTTGTAGGCGACTTGAATCCTAGGGAAGAAGTTACAATCACTAGTCCGAATGGGAAAGAAATGCTTATGCCTGCTGATCCTAATAAAACAAAAAAATGTTAATTGGCATCCACATAGGCTTACCAGCTCTGGTCAGTGACTATCCGTGTGAACGTGATTAGGAACTCCTCTGCGACTTCCTTGGGACGGAAATAGTTTTCTTGTCTTTTTCTTATATTTTCCCTGTTTTTTTGTGTCTTTTTCTGCGAGTGATCCTGTCTTTTTCTTATTTTTTCCCTCTGCAATTTAGGACGGAAATATTTTTTTTTTTTTGTTTTATGTGCAGTCATCTGGCGGGAAACAGCGTACGGCGTTTAGGTCTAATGGTTTGACTGCCCAGTCAGTTCTTTGTGGGGCCGCCAGATGCGTCAATATAAGCTTGAACGCACCGGCAAGTTAAGCCCTTCCGTGCGTCTCTCTTTGATTAAACCTCATATATACATGAGATTTATCATCAGAGTTACGACATCAGCACTATGGATATATATTGACTCTCTACGGAGATATGGTGATGTAAGTGAAACGTAAAGATTTCCCTAAATCTTATATAACATTAAAGAAAACGATATATTTTCGACGACTTTACGATGCCTTAAAGAATTATTAGCATAACGTAAACAATAAACTTGAAGTTGCTATTCCTACTAGTTTTAGTTTTACATGAATTTTAGGTCTACAAGTATTTTAATGAAGCAGACATTGTCCTTATCTACGAATCCTATCCACCAGTAGCTGTACTAGTTTATCCTTGAAATTTATCATCTCATTAATGCGCAGGGCAATGTTAGAAAATGGGTTGCACTGGGGATGACCCAAACTTCCAACGGAAACATTTGAATACAAATTGCGAGCAACGGGCATAGCAACTATAGTACCTCCTTTTAAAATTTACATGGATTGCGTCACATATAAATTTTCAAGCTAATTCAATGTCTTAATTGATAAGTGATGAGAGTGACAACCACCATTCACACATGTCGTACGGCGGAAAAGACAAAAATATACTGAATGGGATATAGTTCAAATGATTTTGTTGGACTAGTGGATTTTAATACCAGCTGTTACCATGAACCATCGGTAACTCCTCCATCCCGTTCTGTTCTGCTAATGATTGTTTTCATTCATTGCAAATAGTTATTGTTTGAATAAAAGTAGTACCGATATAGAATATACAGTTTTTAAAAAGCGGTGATATATAGTCATTTGAGTTACATAGTTTTATTTATTTAATTGTGTGATATTGATGAAGAATTTTGTATTTTATCAAATGTTTCTTTTTGAATGTTGATGGGAGGCCTCAATCTAATTGTGCCATTGTATTGGGCTCTAAAATATTTATTCAGGAAGAAAAATGACTCAAAACTCCGGCGATCCTTATCCAGAATACACAAACATGGTAGGGCCTACAGTTTAGACCAATCACAAATGTAATAAAAAAAAAGATTAATTTATTTATTTTTTCCATTGGTCCAGAGCATAGGCCCCACTACTTTTGTTCATGCTGGTTACGGTCATCTCAAAACTCCATGACTATATATCGAAGATATCATTGTTTTCCGATCTCTTCTCTAAAAAAAAACAAAATTATCCTATAATATAAAATTCGATATTAACCATCCTTATTGAGATCTTATGCTCTTATAATCATTCCTCCCACCCATTGAATGTCATTGTAAGTTATACTTGTCTCGCATATTGTCCATTACTTGAAGCACAATATTAATGCCAATAATCATTTCTCATACGCATTAAATGTCATTGTAAGTTATATCTGTCGGTATAATGTCCATTGCTTGAAACAAAATAATAACATGAAAAAATAATCTTAGAAAATATTTACAAAATCTAGTTTATGGAAGTTTTCCGGTTAAAAATTAAAAATATGGTTCCCTTAAATGTGAGTTCGATTCGTCTTTTTCAAAAACAATTAATTAGGACCATTTTCTCGATATTCTACGAAATAATTGGTCTTTATTGTGTGTTGTGTCAAGCAATGGCACACACAACAACATTGTCGATTAACCCTCAAGCTAGCATTCTTGGCTACAAAAGTAAAAAACTAGAACACTAATAGTTGATGTAAATACACATTTGTGAGTGACGTAAGTGTCGATTACAATGAAATACCATGTATAAAATTAATGACGCTAAATGGTGTAACGATGTTTAAACAATATTATCGACTAGTTATCACACTTTATTAATATAAAAAGGTTTATGTGGAAAATTTAATTTTATTCGAAAAGAAAACACCGAACTAGGTTTAGAAGTTTGTGATACATATTTCAATTATTTATTCTTTTTCAACAAAGAAGTGCTAGTATTATTTCAATTATAAAAAAATAAAAACGGGAGAAATGTTGTTAGGATAAAGAAAGTTGGAATGTAGAGTAACGAATGAATAAGAATGTTTTATTATATTTCCATTTCCGTTATAACATCATCTTTTTTTCTTTTGATTATAGGTAAAGAAGGGTTAAGGGGACCCTACCCCATACAAAATTGGATTAAAAAATGTACCAATGAAGAGAAAATGAGGTTTCCTCTTCCAGTGGCACAAAGAAACAACAAAAAACATCACATCCAAACCAACAACACATTCATACCTGCAATGCAAGAAGATCTAAACACTCAAAGAACTCATCACTGAGATCCCTTCCCATTGGATCTTAAGTGCATCTTAACTAGAGTATTATTCTCTTTCTTTTTTCAACTCACATTCGTCCAACCCTATTCAATATTCAGGTTTACATTTTCATTATTACGGATTGCAATCATAACTTCAATTTGTTCCTTAGGATTTTGGTTTTCTGATGAAACAAGAGGAAATGAACGTATCCCCTTATCCAATTCTACCAATTCCATAGAAGTCTAAAGATCATTGTATATAGATCATTTTTATGACATCATCTCGCTGACATATAAACTATTGTATATTGGAATTTTTATATTTCGATTAACTAAATTTATTAGAATTAATGGAGGATTAGTTTTTGAAGAGATGATTTCTTAAGAGAATAATAAAAACCGAAAAAAAAGGATTTGCAAACAGATGAAGGAAAAACACAACTCCAGTGCAAGTTCGGCGTTCAGGGGGAACCCTGACGTGTCACCCACTCACGATGTCAAAGAACTGATCGTTGAATTGACTTTGGATGGATCGGTGGGAGATGAGCTGGAGAAACTAACGTGGGAGCAAAACATTGGCTAAGACGATGCATGCAAAAGGATCAGTGACAATTGTCAGTCGGGGTTGGCGGTGAAGATTATCCCCCCCAAGTCCAAGTCGGTAAAGATTTCAAACTCAAACTTCTCGAGACCAATTGAGCCAAATCCGAAGGAGGTAGTCCGTGGATGGCATGCTGAAGATAGACTCCGTGATGATAGAATATATATGCTGACCATTGAGAAAAATCAAAATTTAGGGAAAATTGCCAACTATGAAACTTTAATGATTGATTCCCTCCTTCATGAATTAGAATGGAAGCGTGAGAAATTAGAAAAAATAGTAGCACTTGTATCCACTTCAAATTTGAACATTGCTTCCAATATGGTGAGTACCCTTCCCCCAAATAATGTTCGAACTGTAGAATCCGAGTCTTTGCAGAAAGTGGACATCTTTTTCTGAGCAAAGGTGAGGATGGATGGACAAAAGTTAAGAAAATGTTACACCTATGATCCATCCCACCATGACTCGTAATAGGGGTAGAAAATAGTTTTTAGGCTTGTTGCGGCAGTTAGTCCACTACCTTTGTGCTCCATGTTTTATTTTGGCTTTTAGGCCTTTCTCTTTCCTATAATATTTCTCGCTACATCTGGGTTTTGAGCCTCCTTGTATATCGCGGAGTATGGTCCCCTCCCAAAAATTCTTTTACCAATAAAAAAATAAAAAAATCACGAAATTTTAATATAAAATATCTAATAATAAGGATTACTCATTTTCTAGATAGAGTTTCATAATCAAATGTTTCTAAATCTATTCTTTTTATTTACATTATTACATGATAGATTTGATTAAATTAGTAATACATAACAATATTAAACACTATTGAAACCTACATGCCAATGGTAATAATAATATTAATAAAATTATAAGTTAGAAAAATATAGATTTATCATTGGATGTTGTGATAAACACTTCTACCTTAAACTTTACTTAAGGGTCTTGTTGTAATCTAAACATGATTTATCTTGCATTATCAAACTACTTAAAAACTTTCATCCTAAAATTGAAATGTCGATTTGGTCTTCAAAATCCCAACTTCTAAGATACTCGGATGAATCCATAAAATTTATTAGATTACATTATGGTACTTCTAATAAGCTTTCAACTTTTAACATACCTTAGCCATCCTCCACTATACAATAAGTTGAAAATACCTTAACTATTTTCCACTATAAAAGTTATTATGTGTAGGAATTCGTCCCCTGTCTCGGGCTCGTCATTTCAAGAGGGTTTGGTTTGCTCATGTCGAGCCCAAAAAGGCTCATTTTTATGGCGCATCCTTTATTAGGGCCTTCCTGGGTGACACTCGACTTGTTTATCTACGACTTCATCTAGCCTATATGTGTTGAAAGAAAAAAATTCTTAGGTTCCTCCCATCATTTTATGCACTTGACATTTCCCTGAAACATTAGGAATAGAGAATTAAATAATTATTTCCTTCAATTGTACTTAGCTCTACTAGCTCAACAACGACATTATAAAATATACATTACACATTTCTAGGAAAAAATTACACACCCGAATTATCTAGAGCTACATTAAAGAAAGGGTAATAATACCAAGAAAATTGGATGACCTTAAAAATATGCATATTAATAATATTATAGTACATTTTTATGTTTATGCATGAAATTTATATTAATATTGACTTTAGGTAAAAAAATTAATATTAAGTTATAATAATAACAAAAAATAATGATTTTTTTAAAATTTAGGCGCCCCTTAGTGTTGGCGCCTGGCAAATGCTTGCCTAGTTTGCCTAGGGCTTAATCCCCCTTGCGAGTCTATTAAGAACATTTTTGGATTTGCCATCGGGCACAAATGGATTAGAAATGGATTCATACCCTTTTCTAACCCTTTTCGCCCGATCTTTTCTCCTAGAAACCGGCTCTTACTGGGACCTCGACCATGCTACTCTGCAACTTACAACCAATTCCAGGACATTTTAAGAACTGAAATTCTATTTGCATTATGGAAAGATAGAAATAATGCAGTTTTTAATAATGCTACACTTGATTATGATTTCTCTGTTACTAATAAAGTGGTTGTGATCTCTAATGTCATGCTTCAGATTAAAAATCAGGATGAGAAGGTTAGGATCGAGGTGGAGCATCTGCAACACCTCCTTGATCATGGGGTTACGCCCCCTTGTGCGATCGATCGGGTTCCCCTGAATGCACCCCCTCACCGCGTCGCCACCACCACACCGTCATTCGCCGCCTTTACCCCGCCGATCTTCGCCTCTTGGCCGCGGATGTGGGCGATCTCATCGATGCCCGAGAACTTTTTCTCCTTGGCGAAGATCTCCTCACCGTAGTCCTCCTTTATCCGTACCTTCCGTGATAGGTGGCTCTGGTTGTTTTTTTTTTTCTCTGGATAGGTTTCCTTGGCTTTTCTTTGGCAATTTTTCCCACGCGGCCTACTAATGACTCGTGATAAACATGATAATGGATGGGCTGGGTGGGATCCTATTGTTGATGAGGCTCACCCTCTGGCTTGGGTTGGGGCGACAAGCATGACATCCCCCAACCTACCTCTATGTTCATGATTGCTTTGCTTAGCTATCTGTCTTTTTTTGGTTGAACTTCGCATTATTTATGTACTTGTTTTCGTGTTGACTTGCCTCTCTCGAGGCTTTTTATAGCTTGATTTGACTTTTGGCAATCTAGGATGTGACTCTTCCACCCATTTTTATACGAATGACGTTGTATATATTATTCTATTAATATAAAAGTGCACTTTTCAATTAAAAAAAAAAATTATGTGTAAGAATTAAGATAATACAGATAGTGTTATATTTGAAAACAATAATAGAATATGCATCATTTTCATCAGTCTAAACTGCATTAATGAAGAGTTAAAACATTTGAATCTCTTGCTTCGTAACTCGTATACAATTGGTAGTTACGTTACACAAACCATGCATCGAAGTTGGATAACATTTATCTTTAATTTGATTACACGTCATATATAAAATATATAACTTAGATTTAGCGTTACAGTTACGACATCAGCACTGTAGATAAATGTTGAATCTCTAATGGAGATAGGGTGATGTAAGTGGAACGTAAGATTTTCCTAAATCAATGTAAACGATAAGCGACGACTTTATGATGCCCGAAAAGAATTATGCATAATTTAAACAATAACATGAATTTAAGGTCTACACGTTTTTGAGTCCAATGGACATTACCCTTATCAACGAAGCTTATCCACCAGCAGCTGTACCTTATATTTTAAATTCTGCCTCCCAATGATGTTATTCGCACAATCATTAATGGGAAGGTTGATGTTACAATATAGTTATACGTGCACTGCACTTGGGATAAACCTAACTTCAACATGAAACATGACAAAGAATTCCCTGCAACTGGCATGGTATGAATCTATGTATTCCATTACAAATTATATAACAAGATAATTCAATGTCTTATACAAAGTGATTGATAAGTCATGAGAGTGACAGCCACCATTTACACATTTTGGCTGGCAGGAAATAGACAAAAGGAGTGTTCGTCCAGGTTGGACTAGTGGATTAAGATAACATCTTATCCCGTTCTGATCTTCTAATGATTGTTTTCATTCATTACAAACATCAACCGCTCCTAATGTTTGTTGTTTTGGATATTACTAATAAAATATATTTATCTTAAAGAAATGTTGACGCATAGAAATTTGATATATTTATTTCAGATTTGTTATATGGTATTACCTATTGAATTATTTAATAGTAATAGTAACTTCTAATATTTCATCACAAATTTTTTATTGGTTTGGTGATGACAATTTTATCGGAAGAAAAGTAATTGGTTTAAAATTCTACTGTAAAAATTTAGAATTTTTTTATAATATATATTTTTAAATTAATGATAAAGGTTTTTGGCTATGATCTTACCTAGTAACAAAATATATCTAAAGCCTGGATAAACCATTACAAAGCAAGAGACGAAACAAGACTAGCAAGTAGCATAGTCAACAAGGAACCCAAAAGCGATGGGAAGACAACACAAAGTCTGCACAAAGTAAGTATGATATCAACAGAGAGTCAACTCAAGCCTGCACACAACAACAAAGAGACAAAAAGATCTAGATGAAAATAAAAGCTACATCGGGACTAAGAAATGCAGACGAGAATCAAAGGTGGTTCTAGATCTACCCATGTTTTGGCCTGCTCCATGTGTTTTTGTCACATGGCCGTAATGAATACTTGCGATTGTCCCTTCTCGATTGCAGACCGTGTTCCATCCATTCTCATAATCATCTACAACCCCCCCCGGAAAAAAAAAGATTCCCATTTGATATAATCTCTAAAATTCTTGCCCTCTAAGAAGTCCAACAGCTTAAGGGAGTCCAGATCAAATTGTGGGTGAAGCACTCTAAGTGGAGCCTTCATTTTGACATTCTCGGTGGTATTCCTCAAAACCACCTCCAAGTTGTCCTCAGGGGATCAAATTTTAGCCACAACTATATGAGTGCATCTTTTGTCAACAATACCTTGTGAGTAACAATTGCTGTGAGCCCCTTCCAAGAATTAGTCTCATGAAATCAGCCAAGGTGGGACTATGCTTTGGATTGAAGAAGTTATGTTTTTCTCCTCATAAAATTTCCATCTTTCCTCCTCAAATGAGTCATCCATCCTAGATGTCGTTTCTAGTAAAGCAAGGGACTCCTTTTCCGTATCCTTCTTAGGATCCTTTGATTCATTGTCGGTCGAATAGCCCTCCTCATACTCTTGCTCTTCCTCTCCCTCCTTTGAATCCTCATTGTTTTCCTCCTCACTATTTCCCGTTAAGATCCTCTCGGTTGCGTCTTGCTCATATAATGTGGCTTGTTGGTCTTTTCTTTGAGTAGGGGAAGGAGAAAGTGGATAAACCCTCACGCCTAAGGCGACAAGTGGAGATTGCACCAATGACACCTCTCCTTTTTTACCTCCATGAATCTTCATTCTTGTTCACTGGTCGGCAAAAGGCCCACCCAGTAGTTCACCCAACATGTTTCCAACCGAGTCGAGCACTGGAATCGGGAACTAGGAACAGAAATATCAGGCTTCTTTATCCATTCTTTAGCACATCGCATAGAGGTGCTAACATCATTCCCATTCATTCTACATTTTTCATAGAAAACTAGGGAGGGATCGAACACTAAAGGTTGATCAAAACCCCATACAAAGATTTTAGTCTAATTGAATCAAGAAAAGAGGTCCCCGATACCACATTAACATAAAAACCAAGTTTCCACCAAATGGGTCATGACTACAATAGTAGGATCAAAAGCAATGGGCTCCCTCATGACTTTCACAATACCTGCAGTAACATCCTTGTCCAAAACTCAAGGGCCAAGGTAGAGACTTACCTAAACTAGGAAGGCGCAAGGTACCATTTTCTTCGTGTCAAAACTTGGGTGCCATTTGGAAAGATGGAGGACTGTTTTACCAAAACCCATGGTCCTCGAGTGAGAGCTTTGAGGAGATCCTCCTCTGTCTTGAACTAAAACATAAAAAAAGCTTTTAAAATAGCAATCACATCCACCAGATGAATCCATTTCCTCCTTGTACGAGTTTTGACTACATCAATGTTTGGTCTCGCAACCAACGATGCTTCCAATTCAGTCGGGCATCGTACACGTGCAACGAAGGGCCATCCCGATCCCAAATATGGTCTATTGGAGTGAGCACAAGTTTAGACCTAGATAATCAATCCACCCAAGAGAGAGCGCCCTAATCTACTTTTCCATGGCTCTGAAAGCTTTCTCAGACCGAGGATCTAATCTAGGGTCCGGTTCCCACCCATGCGGGATTCAATTTCTTTCTACGTTAAAGTTGTTCTCGTTTCCATCAATCCAACCTGATCTTTTCTCATTTCCCCTTTGTTTCTCTTGTTAGGTAGAGGTCCACCTTAAATTCCCTATAATATATAATTCAAAGTGACCATGTTTATTGAAAACTCACTTCATATACTTATTTTTCCCACCCACAAGTGCTATTGTCAATTACACGTGTCTCCTTGATGATTAATATTTGAAGGAGAACAATAATTTATTTTTTTTATCATAAATTATTTTTAAAATGTGTCTTATGGAAGTTTCTTTTGTAGAGTGCGAATGTTAAATGTGAGATAGTAACGGCTTGCTCCTCGAACAAAATAAATTAGATCATTTGCTTTATATTCAACCACACAATTTACGTTCAATCTAGTTTCACCCTCGGTTGAACTTTCAATCACACAATGTACATTCGAATGACCAATTTGAATGGGTGGAGAATATACAAATTACTATATGACATATCCAAATTTCATATATTTATGAAAAAGAAATGCAAAGTTCAAAATATTTTTATTTCCTTTTTTTTTTGGAGATTTATCTCTTCGAAACTATTTTTTTATTAAAAATATTATTTTTAAATATTCGGATTGGAAAAATAGTTCTTTTGCATGTTTTAAAAAAGTGAAACGACTCTTTTAGATATAATTTATTAATCTTAAATGCATCGCATGAATTGTTTTCAATATTTATGATTAAAAGTTCTATCTTTAGAATAGAAATTATATTTAAGTTTTATCTATAATTCTCATTGTTTGACTACGTTAGTAAAATACTAGATATTAATATTAATAAAAATTTATTTTAAAATTGCATATTTATTTGTAGTTTAATTTTCTAATCATTATTACATATTTAATCTATTTCAAAGTTATTTAATTTAATATTTTTCTATTTCACTATGTAAAATAAAATTGTGAAAATAGTTATAATTTAATAATTAAGAATTTATCTACTACTAAGCTCTAATTATTGTGACATATGCCATGATTTTATAATTGTGGATCGACAACAATATGTAATTTGTAAATATTTACACAAAATTTTAATTGTAGGTATGTAACAATATTAAAATTATGACAAATTCAACAAGTATACTAATGTGAATTTTATGCCCCTATTTTCATTGTAGATTTTTTCAGAAATTTTGTCACGTTTTATGTTTCTACAAAATTATTGTAGGTGGAGTCTACAAATTTGGATTCACAATTTGTATTAAAATATCCACAACAAAAATGTGAAAACATTGTGGATACTATACCCTATATCTTATAGTAAAATTTGTTTCGTTAAAAAAAAACCTAGAATGTTGTAATAGTTGATACAAATACGCATTATTGATTGCCATTAGTCTCCATTAAATTTTTCTACCATAGTAAACATGTGTAATGACATTTGAATATTATTATGGACTAGTAACCACACCTTTGATAGGAAATCATTATTTGGTCATGATTGACACATATTTAAACAAAAACAAAAGAAAATTTATCCATATAATTAGTGACACATGCATGTAGGAACACTTTTGACAATATTCTCATTTTCTAATTTTTAATTGTTTCTCCTAATTTTTAAAAACTAAATTAAAGACAATAATATTATAGCTTAATTTCAAATATCAAATTTAAAATTTAAAAAAAACTTAAGAATGATGTATTTTAATTATTTATTTTTACAATTTTAGATTCATTATCATTGTTAATTTTATCTACAAATTATCAAAGTATTACAAATTATATTTCAAAGGGAAGGACTCATAAAGATGAGATAGTTTTCATTTGGAATGTTGTTAGTTTGTTTTTTTGGTTTGTTTTCATGAGTTGAGCCACGGTAGAGGCGGTTTTTTTTGTTCCTAATTGTCTTATCTTTGTCTCCACTTTCGTGCGAGATAGTGTCCCTACATGCACCCGAATTTACAATTGCTACATTATTGGAAAATGGTTACAAAATGTTCCCAATGATGGTTCATGTCTTTTCCAAAGGTGTTCAAGCTCCTAAACCTCCTTGCAACTTATATTTGTAGCCTAGTTTGCCTTACTTAACAACTTCTTCCTTTTCTGTAGCTTCCCACTTCATTTTGCCTTAGTTTTGGCCTTTAGTTGCAAAACCGCCACCCCGCATTTGTGGTGGTCTTGTAACCACCACCCAGGAAGGGAAGTGGTCTTGTAACCGCTTGTTGTTACATATAGGGCAGTGGTGATGTGCACTTTTTCCAGAATCTTCACATGAGAATTGACGCGTGATTTCCTCAATCAAGTTCACTTTTTAAGCACGTTTCTTCCCTATTTTAGATGATTTCAAGCTTGAGTGACTTATGGAAATCTCCTCTTCTACATGATTTGTGATTTACTTGTTAACTACCTCTTCATGTGTTGATCTGGAACCCCATGGTTGTAAAGTGTGTTAGTGCACAACCCAGTAAACCTTCTATAAAATCATCGCTTGTTTTGAAGAAAATGGTTGAATATCATATTTACTATTCTTGTATTGATGAGATGCCACATTTTCCCTTGAAATTGCATAGCCAAGCTCTATTTACTATTCTTGTGTTATCTCTCTTCCACCTACATTGCTACATGATGTTATGAAGTTGTCATTGCTCCAACAACTTCTCATTGTTGTGTCTATTGCATTCCAAATCCCTTGAACTCACGTGAACACAAGAGATTGAAAAGAAAAACTGAGGGGACAAAGCATAACACAACTGGATTTTCCATTGCTCTATATTTCTAGGTTGGGGTTGATGTTAGTTTTCTTCATTTCTTCATATTATTATTTCGAATCATATAAACATATATATATCAAATAGAGTACAAAAAGCTAGTTTCTTCATTGCAAATAGTTTAATCAATTTCAAAGAAGATTTACATCTTCCATAGGAGTTTATTGATCGAATCTTCCTTCCTATCTCTATGGGGTTTGAGGGAAGTATATCTTGAGGAAGCCTTTTTGCTAGGATAGAGATAATATATTTGTCATATATTTTGGTTTCCCTTAGATTCTCACAAATTCTATCTCGGGAGGTTACAAGGGAAGAAAAGCTTCTAAAGCTTTCAATATTCCCATGTATCTGAGATAGGAGAGGATTTAACAAATCCACAATTACTTATTGGAAAATATTTCATTTAATTAGAATAGATTAGAGAAGCTTTAATTGTTTAAAATAGACTAGATTTCTTCTACACATATAAGCAACTACATCCAATTGTTTTATTTGTTTTAGATTGATTAATTAAATTAGAAGCAATTTATTTCCTCTGTATGTACTGTTATCCTAGAAAAGCACAAAAACATTTATTTTATTTAGAGTAGTTGTTTTGTATTGTTTTGTTTCATTCATATCTTGAAAATACTAAAAACATAGAATAGTTTTGATTCAATTAGATTAGTTGTTATTTGTTTAATTAAATTATATCTTTGCAATCCATGACCATAAACGAACCACAAAAAGAAAAAACATATGCCAGTGATCCATTGGTCCCACAACCTAACAATCTCGAGTTAATTACGGACATAAATACGGGACTCTGTCTTCTTGTACTTAGAACACCAACGATAATATCTTTGAGAAGATTGAACAATTAAATTTTTGAATATCATGACTGATAAATCCTATGAATCTTGGGATCGCGCTTGTAATAGCGTTTAAACATACATGACCATCTAATATTTTATGATTTTGATCCACGTGTTCCCCGATTGCGCAAGGGCACGAAGGCCACTTGGACCTCGACATAGAGTACACTCATTAGTTTTCAGGTCATCACCACTTCCACTATACATCATTCGATAGCTAAGCATTCTAAATAAGGAAGCTAACCCATCCCTCACATTTTAGACTACTCTAACTAATTAACCATAGAATTATCGATATCCACACCTCCCTCACATATTCCATGACCTTGTTTGGAAATCATTACAAGGTTCCCATTGGTTTTCCACACATTCTGCAACCATTAGAAAGAATCTTCGTGGAACTTGATATCAACTGGAATCTCTATGTAAAAATTATTTCAGATCCATCTATCAGACCCATTCAAGTTAGAGATGCCTTCCTTGCTCTGCATGAGAAGATCCCATTATTACGTGTTGAGGAACTTGTTTTCTCTTCACAACTTGCCCATCCCATTTTACACACACTTTCGTCCACATACCACATTTCTCTATCATTAACCATCCACATTTCCACATCGGTTACCTCGGCATGACCTCGGGGAGTTGAGTGCGATTGAAGGTCATGTGTCAATTTTCATCTCGTATAATATTGTGAACCCAACGTGAAGATCTAGTCTCTTTTTCATTTCCATTTCTTTAATCCATCTTTCATCTCTCCCACTATTCTGCAGTATTCATATACCCCGAATATGTCTAGACAAGATGGATATGGTGCCCATTTTGGGTCTCGAGGCATATTACTACCAAATGGGTAGAAAATAGCAGTCACCCATACTATCTACGTGGGTGTAAAACTACGAAAGTAATATTCATATGTCTCAAAATCATCCTCAAAAAAAAAAAAAACAATGAAGGCGGGAGCACGAGATAAACTGATATTCAATGAAATCAATATATGTTATAACAAAGAAGAGTGCAGAGCCTTATAAAGGCTGCGGGTGGAGGGTGACAGTTATAACTGTCCACCATAACAATGTATTAAATATTAAACAATATTAAACTAATGCTAACATTCCCCCCCTTAATACATTGTTCGTACAAATATACATTTCCTGATAATAGGTCCCCCTTAAAGAGAACACTGCAAAGAGGGTCTTCACACGAGCATGTGCCTACATGGTCTCACATGGTTTTTCTAAGGTTAACCAGAAACCTAGAGGGACAGGAACACTTTCTCGACTATTCACCTCGGTGGTTTTACAGGATTACCACGAACCAAGAGGATTTTACCTCGGTGGTTTTACAGGCATACCACGAACCCAAGAGGATGATACCTCGGTGGTTTTACAGGATTACCACGAACCCAGGGCAAGTACCATGCGCTGCTTTTAGTGCTTTTCTGTTCCCCATGACGCTCTTCAATTAGAAGGTCCCAAATAGGAAACTTTGTATCATTTGTACTTTATTGAATAACAAAACAACAGAACACGACACAAAACTGAAACTGAAATAAACAAGCCAAAAATTGAGGAATAGGTCCTCAATACCTTATTCGCCACAATCTCTGTTGGCGGCCTCATCGCTTGTGGCTTGCAAGAGGTCGCTGGATTTCCTCCAGCCTCCGTTATCCTCCATCCTCCTGTATAGATGCTTACAATACTAGAGATGATGTGAAGCCAATCTCATCAACAGCTTCCTCACTCTCGTCAGAATCTTGTGGATCTTCTATATGAGCAGTATTAGCTCCATTGTGTTTTATATTTCCTTGTAGAACATCTCTTGCTCGGATATGATAGTTCCACATTGTATGACCTTTCTTTTGTTGAGTATCACCTTCTGCAACATCGTCAGTTATGCGTTTTTCCTCTGCGAGAAGAGCCGCGATCATGTCATCTAGAGATTTAGACTGAATTTGACTGAGAGTAAAAACAACATTGTTGTATTTGGAAGATAGACTGTTTAATAGGATAGCTTTGGCATCCTCATCTTCTATCACAGCTTTGACTTCTGCTAGTTGTTGGAGCAGAGACCGAAGATTATTAATGTGACTAGACATAGAAACACTTTCTTCCATTTTGAATCTATATAACTGAAGTTTTAGGGAAAACTTCACGTTCACTGCTTTCACTCCAAATAATTGATTTAAATTATCCCACATGTCCTTGGAAGATTTATTGAGATCAACATGATGGAGTTCAGAATCGAGAGAGCAAGGCCAATAATGGCTTTTGCTTTATCATCTCTGCACTGCCATTCTGCTAATTTGGCGGCGTCTGTGGGCTTTTTCTCTTTCCCATCTACTATACCCCATAAGTTTTTATGCATAAGTTGCATTTGAATCTTCACCTTCCATGTATGAAAGTTTAACCCCGAGTATTTTTCCAAGTGAATGTCCAAGTGAAGTAGGAAGTAAATTACCAGTCAGCCAAACATGAAACAAATCTGTCACGGTCTAAGACAAAATACAACCATACACCACTTGCCAATCATCGATTATGCGTCTTCTTCTTGAGAGTATTTGCGAAAACGGGTTGGAGACAGTTACAAGATGGTTGAAATCAAAATTTCAACTGTTTAAGTCTCCAACGCAGGTCTGGATTCTTGATACACGTATCCAATGCTTTGCAGGTCTGATTTCCACGCAATGATCTTCTTTCTCCCACACGTCCAAAGATTTGCAAACTGGTCGCCAAAACTTCCAATGGAGGTTCAAAATGTCAAAACAGGTTTCTTCACCTTCAACGCCTATCTTTTGACTGCAGAAAATTAATTGATTATTGCTTTATGCTCCACGAATCCAAACTCCCAAGTGACAGCAAACTGTGTCATCCAGAGGTCTTCAAGTTTCCAATACTAAATGGAAACTCTACACCAGATTCTCCCCATTCTGATATGCTCTTAAGCGTCACTTCAAGACAGACCACACTAAATCCTCTTCACACGCGCCCAAGCAATGATGCGATTTGATACCAATGAAGAAGCATATGAGAAAAAATAAAATAATTGAAATGCCTCCTCAAAGATTCCACGCAGGGAGAGGATGAGTGCTCTGATACCAATGAAAGCAGGAGCATGAGATAGACTGATATTCAATGAAATCAATATATGTTATAACAAAGAAGAGTGCAGAGCCTTATAAAGGCTACGGGTGGAGGGTGACAGTTATAACTGTCCACCATAACAATGTATTAAATATTAAACAATATTAAACTAATGCTAACACTATCTACATGGGTGTAAAACTACGAAAGTAATATTCATATGTCTCAAAATCCTCCTCAATGGACCAAAAGTGGATCCTCGGTTAGGATCAAGGAGATTTACCAACTTACGCTTATACAATAGGATGAAATTTCCGGATCCAACAATATGAATTTCACTTTGCAGGCTCACTCTCCTTGGTTTTTTTTCGATCACAAATCAAGTATGCACTCGATCAACCCTCACTATTGGATGAGAAGTACTTAGCGCATTACACCCGAAGCGAGAAATGCTTCCAAAACATGAATCAACCTCTAGATAGGGTGTAAGGACATGTTGATGTCTTACTTTAGAATAACATCTCTACACCTCCCATAACAGAAAATATTTCTAAAGACAGGTGGAAGAACACCGAAAAATTTATAGCAGGATATCACACTCCTTTGCATCCTAAAGAAGGTTAAAAACATGCACTAAAACAAAAACCATGCCATCATCGAGACAAGGTCATATCGACATTGGTGGAAAAGGTTAGGGAATTATAACTTTCCAAAACCAATCATGATTCATATTATTGGCAAAGGAATGGTTCTCCATCATCTGTGAGAACAACGATCAGTGCATAGTGCACCAAATCATCCGGTTTACATGGGTATTCCTTTCCTCGGAGATATTATCACAGGATTGGGCACCTTGGGTATGCCCCCTCATGCTACGTACATGATATCCTCAATAGGCACCAATCGGAAGTGCATTCTCAAATGCCATCCCAAATGGGAATGCATCGTTCCTCTGTTTTTCCTCTCCAACTTTATACCAGAGTAATGTTCCCCATATGTACACATGTATTCTAAGTCACTACAGGGGGACATGTACT
Organism: Taxus wallichiana var. yunnanensis; assembly: GCA_018340775.1. Lineage (NCBI taxonomy): Eukaryota > Viridiplantae > Streptophyta > Pinopsida > Cupressales > Taxaceae > Taxus > Taxus wallichiana. Next base: position 401,151,655 of record CM031239.1, on the reverse strand, counting down.
CTTTTCCTGGTCCATATGGTCAGCCACAAGGGATGTCTTATGCCCCTACAAACATTTACGCTGCACCATATCAACAACCAATTCCACCTCTACCTCCCCAACAAGGATCATAAATGGTTGAGTCTTACTTTATTGGGGCCTACTCTAAATATCTTAAAGATCCCCTCGACTTCACCATACAGAGCATTATGCTCCTAAGACCTCTACTAGACCTTCCTAAATTTAATGAGGAGGGAGATCCAAATGTGTAAATCAAAGTGTATTCGACCTCCATTCAAGATATGCTCCCAAGGGATGCGGTAGTGTAAAGATCTTCCCTATGAATCTTGAATGAATCATTCTCAACTGGTATTATAGGATACCTGAGGCTTTAATACATTCCTTTAAATAAATCGTGTCTGAATTCATCAAATATTTTGACATGAACAAGTTGTTAAGGATAGGAATCGGGAGTTTGTATATAAAGGAAGAACATTATGAGTCTAATGTCCATTTCATCAAGAGATGACAACAAGTCCTTTACTCTTCGGAAAGCAATCCCAACATGGATTAGATGGAGCTTTGTGATCTATTCCTTCAATATCTTAACCGAGAGATGAAGGAATAAGTCTATAAAATTCCCTCTAAGGAGCTAAAAAGAGGTGCTAGAGGGTGCTCTCTGTATAGATCAAGCAAAAATAGATAATGGTCGAAATACCTATGGTTTAAATGGGATATTGATCACTCCCAATCAAGGTAATTCAAGTTACCCCAATAATGCAAACAAAAACCAAGGACCTAAGGTCCTAAAAAAACTGTGGTGTTATAACCGAAGGCATTTAATATCAAGTGAAGAAACCAAATGTTGTTAACACCTCGAGTACAGATAAGGTTAAAAATAACACAAATGGTAATGATCATAGGATAAATAAGTTTTCTCATATAATTAACGTGGTAAACTTCAATCGTCCTCCATAACCAAAAAAATAAATTAAGCTCAAGTTCTTAACCAGTACCAAAACGAGTACCAAAACCAATATCAAAATCAAGGGAAACAACCTCGAACTTCAATTACAATAACCAATATTTGAATAACAATTGGAACTTTGGACCACAACAAAACACAAACCAAAGACCTTGGGATTATGATCCTAACCTATATTGTGGTTTCCATAGGGTCCAAGGACGTGATGATAGAACTTGTCGAGATTGTCACAAGTTCCTACAACAATTACCAGAGGACCAAAGGTAGCTCTTTGTCAAGATGTTTTTGGGAATCCTACAATGCCAACTCAGTATAATTTTGTGGGGATTGTATCCCCTAAAAATATATTGGTGAGGATCTTTATCGATCCCCTTTCTAAATATCCTAACAATGGTAAGATGGACCCCAACGGAATAAACAAGGGTATCCTGGTAGGAAAAAATTATCATGATGCTTCGACTTCGTCAAACCCATCATTGGCACTTGCGTTGGATGGTCTCTAAAAAATAAGATCCTAGGTCTAGTATAACTATAAAGTTAACCCCGAATAATCACTACTAATAGAACCCAAGACTACTCTTCGCAACCCATTCCTATTTACCAATCTATATCAAATGATGTTCATGAAACACATTGAAAGCTGGTGGGGGCTTACGACTTGATCAATGATTTAACAAAGAAATTTTCTCACATCTCCTTCTTGGATTTGTTGAATAACTCCCTGGTCATAGAGATGCTTTATTAGAAGCATTGGGTCTTGGAAATTTGATCAATGTCACCCTCATCTAGAGGTGTAAATAAAAATATATACTTTGATGTCTATCCTCCCGGCAGCGAAAGAGATGTTGGACTCATATTCAACAAGAACAAGATGCCCACATAATCTTAATTGGAATGTAGAGGTGATCTAGCTCTATATCTATAGGTTTGGATTTACAACAAATACATAAAACGCATGATGATCGATGATGGGGATACAATCAATATTGTCCCTTTCTTCTTTCTTTAGAAGTTAGGCTATAGAAAAACCAATTGCTCTTCAATGAGAAACACACTGAGAGGGTATGATAGCCTCAAAACAACATGAATTGGAACCATACTGCTGCCGCTTACCTAGGGCCCAGAGATGGTTCTTACAGAGTTTTATAGTATAGACTAGGAAACCAACTATAATATGATTCTCGTCCACCTTGGATACATCACATGAGGTGACCTCTTCTACATTATTTGAGGAAGTTAGATTCTTACATGGAAATTCTTCATTGCATAGGGCTACTCAAAGCCCTTTGACATTCATCGATCTAACCTAAAGAAGAATCCCAAGATATATTCGAGTTTGAGCTCCTTACAAACCAATTGACCAAGTCAACTATTTTAATAGCAAAGAGAAAACTAATTCCCACAACGAAATCGAACCTACTTGCTTGATCGAAGGGATTCTGCGGTAAATCATGAAATTGTTTTCGTAGAGAAAATATTGAAAAATTATCATGAAGCTTCGACTTCGTCAAACCCATATTGGCACCTACATTGGATGGTCTCCAAAAAAATAAGATCATAGGTCTAGTATAACTATAAATTGAACCCCGAATAAACACTACTAATAGAACCCAAGACTACTCTTCGCAGCCCATTCCTATTTACCAATCTCTATTGGATGATGTTCATGAAACACATTTGAAACCGGTGGGGGCTTACGACTTGATCAATTATTTAACAAAGAAATTTTCTCACATCTCCTTCTTGGATTTGTTGAAGAACTCCCCTACTCATAGAGATGCTTTATTAGAAGCATTGGGTCTTGGAAATTTGATCAATGTCACCCCTCCTCTATAGGTGCAAATAAATAAAATATACTTCAATATCTATCCTCCCAGGGCAGCGAGAAGAGATGTTGGACTCGTATCCAACAAGAAAAAGATGCCCGCATAATCTTAATTGGCACGTAGAGGTTATCTCGCTCTGTATCTATAGGTTTGGATTTACAACAACTACATAAAGCACGTGATGATCGATGACAAGGATGCAATCAATATTTTCCCTTTCTTGTTTCTCCAGAAGTTAGGCTACGAAGAAACCAATTTCTCTTCAATAAGAAATACATTGAGAGGGTATGATAGCCTCAAAGCAACATGAATTGGAACCATATTGTTGCCGAGCTACCCAAGAACCCGAGATGTTTCTTACGAGTTTTACATTATAGACCAGAAACCAACTATAATATGATTCTTGTCCACCCTTGGATACATCACATGAGGTGACCTCTTCTATATTATTTGAGGAAGTTAGATTCTTACATGGAAATTCTTCATTTCATAGGGCTACTCAAAGCCCTTTGACATTCATATAGCTAACCTAAAGAAGAATCCCAAGATATATTATGAGTTTGAGCTCCCCACAAACCAATTGAACAAGCCAACTATTTCAACAATAGAGAGAAAACTAATTCCCACAATGGAATTAGAAACTACTGGCTTGATCGAAGGGTTTCCTACAGTAAATCATGAATTTTTTTGTAGAGAAAATATCAAAAAATTATCATGATGCTTTGACTTCGTCAAACCCATCATTGGCACCTGCGTTAGATGGTCTCCAAAATATTAAGATCGTAGGTCTAGTATAACTATAAATTGAACACCAAATAAACACTACTAATAGAACCCAAGACTACTCAAGTCGTAGCCCATTCCTATTTACCAATGTATATTGGATGATGTTCATGAAACACATTGAAAGCCAATGGGGGCTTACGAATTGATCAATGATTTAACAAATAATTTTTCTCACATATCCTCCTTGGATTTGTTGAAGAACTCCCTGGTCATAGAGATGCTTTATTAGAAGCATTGGGTCTTGGAAATTTGATCAATGTCACCCCTCCTCTAGAGGTGTAAATAAATAAAATATACTTTGATGTCTATCCTCCTGGGCAGCCAGAAAGAGATGTTGGACTCGTATTCAATAAGAAAAATATGCCCACATAATCTTAATTGGAATGTAGAGGTGATCTAGCTATGTATATATAGGTTTGGATTTACAACAAATACATAAAGTGCATGATGATCGATGATGGGGATATAATCAATATTGTCCCTTTCTTGTTTCTCCATAAGTTAGGCTATAGAAAAACCAATTGCTCTTCAATGAGAAAACACACTAAGAGGGTATGATAACCTCAAAACAACATGAATTGGAACCATACTACTGCCAGTTACCCGGGGACCCGCGATGGTTCTTACAAAGTTTGATATTATAGACTAGAAACAACCTATAATATGATTCTCGTCCACCCTTAGACACATCACATGAGGCGACCTCTTCTACATTATTTAAGGAAGCTAGATTCTTAGATGGAAATTATTCATTGCATAGGGATTATCGAAGTCCTATGACATTCATCTAGCTAACCTAAAGAAGAATCCCAAGATATAGTCTGAGTTTGAGCTCCTTGCAAACCAATTGACCAAGCCAACTATTTCAACAGCAAAGAGAAAACTAATTCCGACAATGGAATCAGAAGCTACTAGTTTTATCGAAGGGATTCCTGCAGTAAAGATTTTCGAGCTATTAGATAATGATTTACCCATTATCCTTTCATTTGATTCCATGGGCATAAGGAATGCTCTGGGACTCGGCTCTCTTACAAGCTAATGGAATTTGCAAGGTTGAAGTCTCGAAGCAAAGGAAGAAGATAAAAAGGGCAATCCGACATCAATTGTTGGACTCTTAATTTCAATGGAGAAAAATTCCACTTTGGCATGGGGGCAGGCATGATCCTCACTTTTCCTGAAGGGAAGGTCATACCTTTTTCCTTCAAGCTAGACTTTAAATGTACAAAAATGGGGCGAATATAAGGTTCTCCTTCTTGGTGTCATTATACCCAAAATGATTGGGTAACATTAGAGTCTTTGGGTGATTCACAACTTGTTGCCAATTAAGTTTTGTTGGTGTAGCAACTGATTAACATGATGAGATCCCTCTCCACCATTAGTTCAAGCTTTTGGTGTGACGGAAAATCGTTTGGTATCAGAGCCAGGCAGTTAAGCGCGCCAACCCTAGAGTAGTTACTGGATGGGTGACCTCCTAAGAAATTCCTGTGTCACTTCCTCTTAATATGTCGTTGGGCCTGATTGGGTGTATACCCAGCTCCATCGTGCGGGAGGGTATTGGTGTAGCAACTAATTAACATGATGAGATCCCTCTCCACCATCGTCCGAGATTTTGGTGTGACGGAAAGTTGTGCAGCTCTGATACCACCAGGCGATTAAGTGCACCGCCCCGAGTAGTTCGGATGGGTGACCTCCCGAGTGATACTAAACGATTTTTCGTCACACCAAAAGCTCGAACTGATGGTGGAGAGGGATCTCATCGTGTTAATCGGTTGCTACGCCAATAAGTTTCAAGTATATGAGGTGAGGGTGGAACACTTACAACACTATAAAATTGTTGTACTCAACTTAACTAAATATTTTTACTTCATTTAAATTGAAGCCATCACATGTGAACAAAACTTTCTCGTTGATTCTTTAGATATTTCGCATCTCTCTTCTATATAAGAAGAGAGTTAGAAGATACCAACTTCACAGTTTTAGTTTGTGTTGAACCCTTAGTTCACAAAAGGAAAACGAATCCAATCTTACCATATGTTGCAGCTGAAAACAAGCCCGCTTCTATGGATTATGCTAAAAATATGAGGCTATCTTAGGGTACCTTAATTCTTATACAAATTTACATCCCCAACATCATAAGAGAGTATTTTCTCTCATTCCTCACTCTTCCTCCTATTTTTGAGATCACACAATGGATCCTTCTTCCTCGAAGGCCTTGAGATTTGTGAAATAGAAGAAGAAGGAAAGTTATATTTACCTCCGGCCCTTCCCGAGTTTGAAGAGGGTAATGCCTCTTTTATCAAAGGGGTGACCAATAGCAATATCGATACTGAGGAGGACTCAAAATTTTTAATCTAGGTTCTTCAATGACTCTGAAGAATTTGAAATACACAAAAAATGTTCTTAAAGAAATTTCAAAAGCCTTCTCATTTAGCTACAAATAAATGATGAGAATTGCTCCGCATTTTGCAGTCCACAACCTAGTCACCAAGTCTCGACGCTAAGACCATCAAATAAAAATATAGACCTATGAAACCAAAGGTGGCACTAATGGTCAAAATAGATGTTATGAAACTCTTACAAGTGGGGTTTATCAAACCTCGTTGATTACTCAATATGGGTGTCCAAAATTGTCCCCGTTTTTACAAAGAGTTGAAATATTTAAATCTGCATTGACTTTTGGGACATAAAAAAATCATGTCCCTATAATTATTTCCCAAGTATCATCCATCGATTTCATCATTGACGCAACAACTAGTTATGAGCTACTTTTCCTTATGGATTGATTTTCTTGGTATAATCAAATTAGAATCTCCAAGGAAGATAAAAAAAGATGACCTTTATCACTCCTTGGGGAACTTATTCCTACGCAATCATGTTTTTTTGTATCAAGAACGTTGGTGCCACTTACTAATGGTTAATGACTTACATATTCCATGATCTTATTTACAAGATTGTGGAATCATATGTTGATGACCGTATGGCTGATGCCAAAAGCATTCTGATCACCATGAGGTGCTTTGCATAATCCTCTTTTGTCTAATCGAATACGAGATTACTCAATCAAGAAAAATGCTTGTTCAGTTTTATGGGAGGGAAATTATTCAGGTACATCATCTCTTCATGAGGGAACAATGTAGATCTAGAAACAATCAAATTGGTTCTAGAAATGATCCTACCATTAGACGAGTTAGGAATTAAGTACTTTCTAGGAAATCTTTGTGAAATCTGAAGGTTTATTCTTGATTTAACCTTTTCTATTCATTTTATAAACAACTTGTTAAAGAAGAATTGCTGCAACATTTGGATGGGTGAGTGTCATGAGGCACTTGAATCGAGTTAAGTGATTCCTTCAATAGCCTCACATCTCATGCGTTCTAAATAATATCACCCTCTCATTTTATACTCATGGGCTACAGAGATGTGAGATTAGCTTACATGCTAGCACAAGAAGATGATGACAAATGTGAGTGTGCAATTTACTTCATCATTGTACATTGCTCGACTATGAGAGACGTTATATGTAGGAATAAAAATAATGTAATTCTATATTTTTTCTAAAAAATCGGTTAAGACATTACATGCTTAACCAAGAAACAAGGGTCATTGTCAAGACATATCACTTACGAAATGTCTAACACAAGGTTCTTTATCTAAGAAAGTTGGATGCTTCATGAATCTAATGGGTGAGTTTGAATTAATGTTCATTAACCAAAATTATGTTAAAGGATAAATCATCATAGATTGGTTAGCTGACAACCCATTAGATGGAGGGGATCTAGTTGACTTGGATTTCCCCAACAAATGCATATACTATGTTGAAACCAAGCCTCCCATTTTTGTGTGCCCATGGTATTATGATATTATTAAATTTATTATGGACCATGCGTACCTTAAAGGGGAAACTTTGTAAAAAAGAATACTTGTACGTGTCATAACCACCAAATATGTAATCATAAAACAAGTGTTATATTGCATAGCCATCAATTGAATGTTTCTAAGATGTGTCGATAAGGAAGACTTTGAAAAGATCCTTGATGGAGCCCAAAGTGGAGTCTGTGGGGTTCAATTTGGAGGCCACGAACTAGTAGAAAGATACATCGATGGGTTATTTTTTTTTCTTTCATTAGAACATGATGTCGTAGAGTATGTGTGCAGGTCTCACAAATATCAAGATTTCTCTCATGAGATCCATATACCTACCAAGGCTCTGCAATCGATTGCAACACCATGGACCTTTTACATGTGGGGTTATATTTGATAGGAAGTTATCTCCTCCCCAATAGATGGCCACAATCTCATAGTCATGGCCACTAAATACTTTATGAAGTGGGTTGAGGCTATGCTTCTTACAACTCGTACTAGGATGTGTAGTTACAAAGTTAATTTTGAAACAAATTATTTGTAGGTACCAGTTCCCACAAGTTATTATCTCTTATAATGGTATGTCTTTCAAGAATGAAGAAGTACATGAAATATGTGAAAATTTCAAGATAAATCACAATATGGATTCTCTCTATTACCCTAATGAACAGTTGAGTCGAGTAAAAATATGCTAAAGTTAATTCTCCTAAAAATTGTAAAGGAGAACAAGCGCAACTAGCACTTAAAGTTATTTATGGCCTTGTGGGACTATAGAGAGAATGTCGATAGGGGAAACCCCCTATTCTTTGGTGTCCATTTTGGAATAGGTATCACCGCTTAAATTTGAAATACCCAGTCCCGAATATCGCTAAAAGGAATTTTAGGAGGAGAGGGTTATTGTGAGTCACGACTCTCTGAGTTAGAACGCCTCAATGAAGCTTGGCTTAATGCTGAGCTGCGACATACTATTTATGCTGACATGATGGGTCATCAGTATAACAAGAAGGTATACGAATATGAAATATGTGAGGGAGGTATGGTATTAAGACTTAACAACTGGATATACAAGAAAACCCGTGAAGGAACCAAATTTAGGACCAAATGGTTTGGCCTATATCGAGTCATAGAGGAATATAAGAACATAGAAGATTTTTTGTGTACACTATAAGGTGAGGAATTCAATGAATCCGTCACATATCTTAACCTAAGGAGATACTACGCATGATCCACCTACATTTCCATATACATATACTATTGCACCCTCATTGCATTATCATGTTCTAGCTCATTATGTGAAATTTGTAATCAAGGAACTTCAAAAATTCAGAAATCATTGGTGATAATTCAATTCGAATCTCTAAAAACATTCATAATATTCTCATCAACATTTCTTATCATTTCATCATTGAGCAGGAAAAGCCAAAATTTTGAAACTAATCCTAGAAAGGCTCGTATACTTGGTTTTTTCTATAGCTTCCTTCTAGCATAGTTTATTTTCCCTTAGTTTTCTCTAGAAGCTTCATGATGTCATATCTTTCCCCAAAACAACCTCTTTGGTAGAAAAAGCATTCTAAACATTTTACTTGAGTCATTTTTTCACCTATCTTAATCTTCCATGATGAGTCCTCTCATCTTACAGTTGATGCGTAATCACAACACCCGTGAATGTCTCAGTAACTCGATGGGTTGAAACTCTCAGTGTGATTGCATAACATGGAGATTTTTCGAAAGTGTGGGACTTTGCAATCAAAAAAGTTCTCCAGATGAAGGTCGATTCCTATTCCTCTATTCAGGTGCACACATACAATTTGTAGAGGATCTACTCTAACTTTAGAGAGGAGACGGGGTTAGGAAGATGTAGGAAATTAAACCTAAACTAACAGAGGTGACGCACCAAAGGAATGCCAAAATTTTTCTTTATAATTAAACACAAACCATTGAAATGTAACGCAACCACCATACACATATAAAAAATATTGCAATGAGAGATCAGACAGATGCAATGAACATAAGAGAGGGTTGAAAATCATCCACAGATATGTATTATTGCTCCACAAATTGATGACCCATTACAATGGCCAAGAAGAGAAAAATTACATTACATATTGAATGGTAGGTTTGAACTCCACAAATCCACTTTCAAAAAGAGAAGAAGGGAGGGTGCAAAGAAAAAATGTCCAACCTTTAGAAAAATGCCCCTCCTTACAATATATAGGAAGAATGAGAGAAGGAGATAGAAGAATTTCAAAATCCTACTCCAACCACCCAAGAAATGCATTGAATTCAAGTGCAATAATGACGGGTTCTACTATAAAACCATCCCTCTATGTGATGTTCCTTGTGGGGAAAGAAAGGAATCCCATACTTCATTATTTTGGTAGGTGAGAAGTCTGACACCCTAAAAAATGGCAGAATGTATTTCTTAATTTTGAATAACTTAGTCTCACTAATTTTTAATAACTTATTCGTAGTTGAGTGAAAGACTCCGAGAGATTTCAAAACAGAAATTTCTTGTGCAAATCTAAGCTCCTAGTCAAAAGTTATGGCCATCTGAAGGTCGAGGTGTCATTCTGTAAAAATGGCAGACTGAGAGTTACGAAACTTCGAAACCCAAAAGTCCAAAAGTCTAAAAATTCAGACTTTAAGAATTTGGGATTTGGACATTGAGTTGAGATTTTTTCATGTTGGGGCTTGTGAGTTCCAAAACTCCAAAACCGAAACTGTGAAAGTCTGAAAGTCTAAAATTTAAAACTTTCAGACATTTTTCCTTTTTCGGACCTTTTGCACTATTCATCACCCAAATCGCGTCGAGAGTTCCGAAACCCTGAAACCTGAAGTTCTGAAACTTTGAAAATTGAAAATGCCACCGCATTGATCTTGAAACATGCGTTGAATTTTGAAATCCAAACCCTTTCGGGACTCAGACTTTTGGGATTTTAGACATTTTGATCAGTTTTCCGATTTTGCCACGGAGATCTCCAAAGCCCGAATTCGCACCTTCGAAACTTTGAAACCCAAAGGTCTGAAATTTCAGACTTTTGGAGTTTTAGATTTTGGGATTTTTGCTCACTTTAAGATCCCTAAAACCAAAAAATCCAAAATTTTGAAATTTTGGACTTTTAGAGTTTCGGGTTTCAGAAATTTATCGCTCCTTTTCCAAACTTTCTCCGTCAAGAACTCAAAGCCCAACACCTAAAATTATATAATTTGGGACTTTTGGAGTTTTGGGTTTCAGATATTTTTATCTTTGCTGAGTCCCCAAAATCCGCCTTATTGCATCCCTGAAAAGCTCCACCTCTGAAGTCCGAAACCCAAATTTTGGACTTCTTCTTGTCCTGAATTTCTTTACGCAACCTACTCGCCCGTTCCTTTCTTCGCCAACCTTGAAATGCAAGCCTTTGTGGACCGAAACAATCCTGTCGGCTTATACGTGTGCAAGTTCATGTTTGATCAATATTTTCCTAAGGGGAAAAATTGGATAACAATTCCTAGTTGTGTGAGGTTTAGGCTAGGGGAAAATCTCCCTTCAAAAGCACAATTTAAAGTTCAAAAAAAACCAAAAAATTATATATCTCAAATCTAAATGAAATATTTCATTTACACACTTATTTTACCCACCAACCTTCGGTGTTGAGCCCGTGCCTCTTATAGGTGGTGTGAGGTTGGGAAAGGAAGTAATTTCCCTTACTCACCTATTCCTTGTCCTTGGTTATGAGCCCATGCTTCCTACTAATATGATGAGGAAGGTGTAGGGGGTCTCTATAAATAAATTAATAAGTTAAAAGCAATATCATTCACTATAAAATATGTTAAATATCTTCAAATCCCAAGAAAATTTAATTAGCTATGTATGTTCCAAGAGAGTTAAAAACTTAAAACAATATTTTTTCAATTAGGAGGAAATCTATAGATCTAAGTCTAGATAAACTTGCAAGAGTACTGCTATCAAGGAATATTTTGAGGTAATGAATGAGTTAAATATCAAGGTAATAATAACTTTCAGGAAATGTACTACTATGGATTCAAGATAAGTGCTAATAATTGGATATGTCAAGGGATTAGTAGTGCAATTAGTAGCTTATCCAGAAAATGCTTAACCATGAATGTGGTTATAGTGGATTGTCTTTCCAAAATGGGGATTTTATTATCCAAAAAGTGGGCAGCTATTGTGGGTGGAAGCGTACAAATGAACATGTCATATGCAACCATACTAGTTGAGGGGAACCTTGTGAAGTTGTACAGTGAGAATAAAATGTTGCATATCATTGAGGACCCTAACAATGCTTCTTATGAAGTATTGTACATAGATGTTGATGTCGGTAACTTTGTGGGCTATGTTGATTGTAAGGAGCATAAAATTGATGAGTGTGAATATCTTGAGTAGGTTGGTTCTCCTTGGACCCTAATGTTTGATGGGGCTTGTTCTAGATCTGGTAATGGTGCTTTGGTGTTGTCTTGATATCTCCAAGCCAAGAGGAGTTTAACTTTTCTTTTAAACTCAATTTTGAGTGCATGAACAATATTGCTTTGAGTATGAAGCACTACTCTTGGGTTTAAGGATTTCATGGAAGTATGGTGTTAGAGACATTATTGTTAAAGGAGATTCAGAGTTAATAGTCAAACAAGTCAAAAAGTTGTATGCTACAAAGAATCAAAGAATGAAGCAATACAAGCATGCAGTTTGGGACTTCATTGAAATGTTTGATTCTTTCAATATAATACATCATGATAGGAAGTATAATACTGTAGTAGAAAAATTGGCAGTATTGGGATCTAGGTTTGAAAATTGTACAATGTCTCCCTATTGTGAATATGATATTGAAATATTGACTAGGTCGTCTGTCCCTGACAATATCAAGCCTTTGGAAGGTGTTTGAAGATGATGCTCAGGTCCAAAGGTTTCTACATAATGAATGGGAATTCGCCAATAAAAGTATGGACTGGGAACCAATGGTTTGTGTAAATGATGGAAAAGAGACCCTGTTTGGTAAAGACATTATCCAATTGAAAACCAATACTATTCCGAGAGGTTTGGTTGCATTGGAATCAAATTTTGATAATGCTAACTGCATTGTTAATAGACACATGTCAGCCTCGAGAGATGTTGAAGAATATAACTTGGGAAGAAAGGATAAATTTAGTCTAGGATATGGCTAGGCAACAACTTGAACAGAGAAGAAAAGAATTCATATGTCTAATTGCTAAAAAAGTACCAAAACTGCTTGGCTTGGTCATATTCGAAAATGAAAGCGTACGGGGGAAGGCCATTTTCAACATGAAATACCCTTGGAAGCTAATGCCAAGAGGTTTAGGCAAAAGCAAAGACCAATTAATCCACTCTTTTCTCTGGAAATGCAAGAAGAGTAGAAAAAGTTAAGGGATGGAGGACTTATAAAACCTACAAGATACTCCTCATGGGTATGAGCACCCGGTATCTATTTGAAATAAAAATGGGGATATAAGATTGTGTCTTGACTTAGAAATTTAAATAAGGCATAAATCAAGGACAAATATTCCTTGCCAAATATGGACAACATGTTGCAATTATTTATTAGTTCTAAGTTGTTATCCACTTTGGATAATTTCTTTGGGTATAACCAAGTGGTTGTGAAGCGATCAGAGAGAATCAAAACTGCTTTCACCACTCCTTAGGAAGCTATTTGTATGTCAAAATGTTGTTTTTCCCGATGAATGTCGGAGCTACATTTCAAAGAGAAATGGATATAGCATTCTTTGGATATATAAATGACTTCATTACCATGTATCAGGATGATGTGATAGTTTTTTCAAGGAAAAGAAGTGATCACTGCAACATTTAGAAAATATGTTAGGTTGCATCATTTCTTTGGTGATGTTTTTGTTAGTGTTTTTGTTGTGCATTGTGTTTTTTATGTTTATTGAAATGTTTTTTTCAATAACATTCAAAGAATTTTCCATTTTTTTCCCTCCCTAATGAAGGAAATTGTGAGGAGAAAAATCACTAAATTAGCGCTTGGTTTTTGTGTAAAGGGTTTGTAGAAATACGAGAAACCACCAAAGTGTATAGTTGAGACATCTTGTCACGTCAAGGTTCGTCGTTAACTGCAATCGAAAAACCATAGAAGTTCATGGTAATCCAAGGAAATCGGAAACCACTGAGGATGTTCATAGAGAGATGTACTCATGTCACTTCAAGATTTTTGTAATCTTGTGGGCAAAATCCAAGCTGTCACCAAGACCTTGAAGCAAGAAAGATGGCATGCCACCTCAAAGGTGAGGAAGATACACAGAGAGTGTAAAATTTTTTTACTTTGTTTGGAATAAGAGGGTCCACTATCATGAAATATGATGTTTATAAAAATAATGTATTAAGGGGCGGGAATGTTGTAGTGCCCATTTCCCTTTGACACCTTTTTATTATTGTTTATTGATATTGTCATTGCATTATGGATATATTATAGCTTCTTTGATTTAGCATGTTAGTAGATATCGAAATCTTGAACTATTTTTGATTCAATTCGTATATGATGTATATGGACCATTGGAGATATTTGATGTTAAATATTGATATACTGTAGATAGGGTTATTTATCTATATTTCGACATGTGATGTATTTAGTCATATTGAGTAGACCTTTGATAATTGGATTAATGTTGTGATTGTTTTGACATGGATGAAATGTGGAATAGAAATGTGCTATAAATTATAAGTGATATTTTATTTGCATGGATGATATTGTTCCGTATATAGTTGATTTTAGAGTTTTATCACATATTTTGGCATGAATGTTTTAATGCGGCCATGAAGCCGAAGGAGGTATTATCTGGTTGCAGGTATATTATATTCACAACAACATCAGGGGATTAGAGACCAACCACATCGGAATTCAAGAAAAATTCAGCTAGGGTCACCATGGCAACATGTAATTATGTGTGTGTTAGAATTATTTGGTTATTGAAATTTTTGACCTAGGGGTCATGTGTTGTTTTGTTTTAATTTCCCTTTTTAATAATGTTGTATGTGTTTTCTTTTAATAATGAAATTTACTTGCTTTATTATTTAGATTTTTGGATATGTGTTTACCCCTTTATTATTCATGGGTTGTAGTGTCTTAATTAAGCTAATTTAAATTTTCCTAAACTAATCAAAGATGTGACAAAAAAAGGATTTCATTTATTAGACTTGATTTACTCTTGGATTTTGTGTTGAGTGATGTGTGTTTGAATTTTGAGTGTATCACACTCTACCCTTCATGGGAAACTCGAATTTGGCCTTAGAGGCCAAATTTGGAAGCTTGTGGGACAAGTCAAACTTGTCCCACACCTCTTAAATGCCCATGCCAACCCTACCTATGGGTTGGGGGGTCAAATTTAGGCTCTTTTAGGTGTTTTGGGGGGAATAAAAAGGTGAAATGTTAATTGCACTTTCTTTCAAATATTTAATTTTTCCTTTGGGGAGTGGGCTTAGATGGAGTGTGTAAGGTTCTTGTCATTCCTCCAACCACTTATTAATTGTGCATTGGAATATGAGGTTGACCAAGTGATGTGGAGTGGAGAGGAAATGAGGTGGCATCCTACTTGGAGCCACATCATACCCCCTCCTTTCTCTATTTATTGAATCATTTTTGCTTGTTTGGGGGTTAGATGATCATTTTAGTCTCTTGAATTTTGGAGAGTGAGAGGATTTTGAGAGAGTTTGTGGATTTTTGGAGCTTTTGGATGCTTGCTTGATCTTTGGAAAGGCTTGGAACTTCATACTTGGAACAAACTCTACCATGGAGAGGTAGGAGCTTCACCTTAGTTTAAATTATGTTCTTTTTAATTTATGTGTTTATATGTTGTGTTGAGTGTTGTTGTCTCTTTGGAATGCTTGTTGGGTGTGGGTAGATTGCCTAAGTTGGGAGTGGGAGGAGACTATGGGGAGTTTTCTTGTAGGGAGGCATAAGAGATCACTTTCTTGTGGAGGGAGTTTGGGTTGGGTGCCCCACCTAGTATGAGGAATGCTTGCATTTCTTCTTGTTCTTATTATGAGGGAGACATAAGAGATTGAGGGAGGCATAAGAGTGTATGGAGGTATAAGGGGTACTTGAGGGAGGCATAAGAGTTTGTAAGGGAAATTTTGATTTACATTGGAGGCTTTTGGGTGGGCACCCATTCCCATTGGGAGGCATAAGTGGCCTCCCCATAGGTCTTACTCTTTTGGCTTTCTTGATAAGCCTTGTGATCTTGTTGCTTTGTTGTTTTCTTCTTGTTGAGTTGTTGTTGTTGTTGTTGATGTTGTATGTAAATGGAATGAATGTGAAATTATATGTTAAGTATTGTGGAAGCTAGTAGTTTCCATGAGTTGAAATCTTCTCCCATTGTAATGTGGTTGGGGCTCGGGGGCCAATGGAGAGGATGGATTCTCCTCTCCATTGGATGTCTTGGTTGGGTGGAGAGTGTTGCCTTTCCCCTGCTCTTGTTGTGATCAGATTGAAAGAATGAGAAATCTACATGTTGCTATTCTGGAGCTGAGAAAATGACAGTTTGACAGTCCCTTGTGAAATGAAATCTTATTTTAGCCCTTTCCCACTTTGAAGTGGATGATCTATATATTATTTGTAATGGAAATATACCTTACATTGACAATGAAAGTTGAAATTTGAAATGTAAAAGAGTGATACTCGGTTTTCTATTTTTTTGGAAAGAATGTGAAAGAAGGATACATATTTTTTAAAGTTGTATTTCAAAATCAATAAATGATGTATTACCTTTCTCAAATTACATTTTGATATTGAATCTGATCTTTTAAATGTAATCAAAATCTCTGATTGAAGGAAAGAAATACTTATGAAGAAAATACATTGCTCTATTTTTTTGAAATGTATGATTTGAAAAATAGAAGTTGCATCCTTGTTTTCTACATTTTGATTAAAGGAAAGATAACTATTTAAAAATAGTATGGAATTGATTCAATGTATTTATAGTATGACAAAAGAAATAGATTAATCTCTATTTTTGAAATGCATAAACTTCTTTTTTTTTTTTTGTAAACTCTACACATTTTTTTATTAAAAATGTACGAATCGACCTTGCAACCTTAGAAGATGAAATAAAATGATTGAATTGAGGTTATATGATCAAAACGACCCTAAACCAACCAAAACACTTAAGAATTTTTTTGAAACCTTTCAAATCGAACAAAGGCAAAATTGCATTCATTTTGCTGTCAAGCATTGAAATTTCGAATTGATCTTCAATCAAACAATTTAAACTTTGATATCCATCCCAAATTCATCTAATAACAATCCTCCATGCCTATTTGACACGTTGAGAGAGGAAGAAGACCAAATTGAGTAAAATTTTATAAGTTATAATTTAACAGCTAGCATTTTAAAATCCTACAGATCATTTTCATGAAATTGAACCTTAAAAATTTATCCAAATGAAAAGTTAATGATTTTGGTGCAAAGAGGACATCAAGAGCTTTCTGAAAATTCCTCACTTTCCAAAAACGGAGTTCCGTAGCTCATGTTATAGCCTTCGAAGTTAGAAGAAAAGGGTAAAGCTTCATGTGCGCACGCCGCACGCCTGGACTTCTTGTGCGCATGCCTTGTGTGCCCGTCTTGCATGCCTAGGGCTTCTTACATGCCCACCTTGCACGCTCATGATGAATTGAGCTTCTTGCACACCCGTCTTGCGTGCCCATGATAAAATGAGCCTCTTGCATGCTCGTCTTGCATGCCCATGAGAAAATGAGTCTCTTCTGCGCCCATCTTGTGCGCTTGAGAGAGAATGAGTCTCTTTCGTTCCTTTCTTCCATGCCCGAGAAAATTTCTCCCGCATGCCATGCAAGTAGATAATCTAGTGGCACTAGGGATGACTTTATCTCTCTTAGTGTTTTGTAGGATGTTTCCATAACAGATGGGATGGACATTGGAATTTTTGTTTTGTTGGGAACACCTAAACAAACAAAAAAATTATTCCTTAATTTTTCTTAAAAACTAAACCTAGTTTTTTTAGTCTCAGTGGGGAGAGTTTAGGTGGCATTACAAATGTTAGCATTATTATTAGGTTAATACATTGTTTAGATAATTGATCGTGTCGGTTATGCCAAATAGCATATTCTTGGTCGATAGTTTCCTTTCCTTGTAACCTTCCTTGTTGCTTTATTTAGTCATTTCCTCCATGGTGTTTTAATGAAGGAAAGTCATTCAAACAATTTTTATTCTATCTCTACCTTCACATGTGAATGGTTTGAATTTTTTTCCAAA
This sequence comes from Taxus wallichiana var. yunnanensis, assembly GCA_018340775.1. NCBI lineage: Eukaryota > Viridiplantae > Streptophyta > Pinopsida > Cupressales > Taxaceae > Taxus > Taxus wallichiana. Next base: position 401,133,986 of record CM031239.1, on the reverse strand, counting down.
ACGAATATGGCCTCATAGACACCTTGTATATTTTTAGAGGAAAATAATATTTATATTTATCTTCGTGAGCATGTATGGACTTTGTTTTCCACCTAGTTATATTGAGGATACTCCAAACTATATCAAGGTTGTACTAATAAAGCCTATGGTGAATTTTATGGGTTTAGTTGCTTGGTTATTTGATGAATGGCCTTAATTCCAATATGTGAAAATTCTAAAATAGGAGTTTGAAAATAGGTATGGGAAAAGCTTTGTTGTCGGGTGTAGTAGTGGGAAGTACTATGGTAGATATGTGTGCAAATGTGAAGGCATGTTTAAGGCATGCGATTTTATTGATAAATTTTCCCCAAAGGAGGCACTCACATGAGATGTGATGGTTGCGATATATTGCAAAAAATGGATTCATGGAAAAGGCGTTGCAAACTTTTAAAGAGAATGTAAGTCACCACTCTAAATCCTTGACGAAAATCCCATATCATATGTCTCCAATAAGTGTCAGAAATAGGTATGGATTTACCTTCCTCTAGCATTCAAATTTCACATTGTATGATTCCCTATTTGGTCATAATTTCTTTAGAACAATATAGGATGCAACTAAATTAAAAATGAGAACTCTTACCGTGCTTGAAAAATTGAAAAAAGAAGAAAATAGTTTTGATCCCATACACTGTGCATCGTTTTACCAACCTAGACCACTAGTATGATGCCTAATGGTTCAAAAAACCATGAAGGCCATAGATATAACTGACAAAATTGATTTTATGCCTTGTAAAGACGAGTTGCAAAATCCCATTTATTATTTCAATCACTTGGGGTGATGCTCCCGCTTTTAGAAAATGTGATCGGTTTAGCTTACGATTGCACTGATTGCTTTGGCGAAGTTTCAAATTACCCCTACCTATCTCTAGACATCCAATGTGAGAATTGAATTCAAGTCTCGGTTTCGTAGAAAATTATTTTGTAAGTTATAATTTCAAGAGGGTTTTGGGGCCCACCTCTTGTTATGCGATACTCATGCTTGAGACGTTTACGATAAATGGTTCCAAAGTCATCTTTCTAATTTCAGCCATGTATGTCTTAATCAAACTCCGTTGAGTCCGATTAGTTTTTTTATATATAGTATTAAGTAGTAATTGATGAAATATACGGTTGAAATTAAAAAAGTATTTTTGGGACCTAGATTGTAAGCACTTTAGTTGTTTTGGCCAATTTTTGCAAACTCACAACTTGAGCTAGAAATTCCTTTTGAGGCTCCCATTGGACTTGCTAATACTCATGAAGCATTTCTACATATATTAAGTGTTGTGTAGAATATTATTTAATGAAATTACTTTTTTATGAATGGATTTTGTAATTTATAATGTTTTCTCTCTCCTCCCTCTTCTCTCTCTAGAAATAACTATGAAATTTTGGTTGATCTTGAAAACATAAATGGTTTGAAAATGTAGATGGGTTTGAAATAAAATAAAAAATGGATGTGAAATGTATAATGGTTATGATATTCGAAATACAAAAGAAAACGATTACTAGATTTTCTTTTTCTTCCCTACTCCCTGTTAGCATAGACTTAGCTAATACATTGATTAGTTTGCGGTTATACCTATTTGGAATTTAGTTTTTGCAACTGGTTGATGGTTCTCTTTCCTGCCAAATTTTTGTCACTTGTATATATTTGGCTTCTGCATCATTTTAATTTAAGGCATTTGATAATTCTTTTTATCGTCTTTGCCTTCATTGGTATCAGAGCCGAAATATCCTTTGGCCTGTGTGGAAACCTAAAGACCTGAAACTTTTGGCACAACAAGATCTGAATCCAAAAAAGGTTAGCCTGAATTTTGTTTATTTTGTTTGGGAGGGTTTCGGGAGGTCCTGAAGCTTCCGTTGATATGTGTAATCGTTGGAGCAGTCCTTTTGAGCATTAGAAGTTCAAAGAGAATTTGCAGCTTAAACCTCTTCTTTGTTAGTGTGATAATAGTGACTTGTTGTGGAGAAATTTTAGAGTGATCATTTCTATTCCATCTAGGACTTGAAGTGGTAGATGGAAAGAATGGCACAAGAAAGTTTGAATATAGGCCCCGCTGGTACCGGATGTGAAGCCTCGGAAGGAATAAAACTTTACGTCAATAACTGTGTATTTTTCCGAAGTTCTGCTACGAGTAATTTATGCTCCAAGTATTACAGAGATATCATATTGAAGAAGCACAATAAGAATATAGGCCATGTGAGCGTAGGAGATGGTCGTATGAGGAAGGACAAGAAGCATCCAAGAGGTAGGGATAACGACAGAGGTATGAATCACCACCATATCCTTTTTCACAAGTACCAGCTAGGTTATTTCGGAAAGGTCAGTATGTACCTGCATTTCCACAAGCTTAAAAATCGCTGTTTATGCCCCATGATTAATATAAAAATCTCTCATCACTTGTCTGTGGAAGATGTTGTTCGCAAACCAAGCATAAATTGGCGAGAAAATGGACATGTTCATAACATATAGGAGATTACAGAATCATACTTTGCATCAAAGCTATATCTGTTAATTAAGTAGCATGTTACTTGAGGTTGCAACATACACGGAGATTGGAGGAAAATTGACGTCCACTCGTGAATAACCTACAACAGGTTCACATCATTGCTTTGGTGACGTTTTTGTTATTTTTCTTGTGCGTGGTGTTGTTTTGTTGTGTGTTTTGTGTGTTCAATAAATATGCAGAGCATTTTCCAGTTTGGTACCTCTTGAATGAAGGACATAGTGAGGAGAAAAAGCACTAAAGTAGTGCTCGATTCTTTTGTAAAGTGTTTTTGGAAATCCGAAAAACCACGGAAGTGTGTAGTTGAGACCCAACTCCAAGTTTGTGGTGAACCTATAGTGGGAAAACCATAAGGGTGTATGGTAATCCAGGAAATCGAAAACCACCGAGGATATTCACAGAGAGATGTACTCATGTCACTTCCAGGTTTGTGGTAATCCTACAAGGAAAAACCAAGGTTTCACTAAGACCATGAAGCCACCGAGATGGCATGCCACCTCAAAGGTGCAAAAGCTACATGGAGAGTGCAAACACATTTTTCCATGTTTGAAATAAGGGGCATCCACTATCTGAAAATATGATGTTTGTATAAACAATGTATTATGGGAGGGAATGTTAGCATAGGCTTAATTAATACATTATTAGTCTACGGTTATGCCTATGTATCATTTAGTTATTCTGATTGGTCAATGGTTCTCCTTCCTACCAACTATCTCGCCACTTGTATATATTTGTTATTTGCATCATTTTAATTGAAGGAATTTAATAATTCATGTTATCATTTATGCCTTCACTCCCTCTCTTGAATCTAAAAAGGAAAAGTGTAAATGAATGTTGAAGGGTGAGTGTTGAAGGAAAGGATCACTCCTTCTCTTTCTCTCTCCCTCCATATCTCTATCTATCTCTATATAGTTTTTGATTTCTTGAACTGATGAATGTGTTGGTTTGTTCTAGTGTGTAAGGATTTTCCATACCAGGTCCTAGGGTTGACCCTTCGATGGTTGCAAGTACATAGAACAAAAAGAACTATGAGTGTGATATGTTGTCATTAGTGATATGAGATTGAAATATTGTACATTAACATAGTTTACAAATGTTGAATGTGTTGGCATAATTAATACATGGTTTTAGTTTAGCTACATGTAACCGATCTGTCAGTTACAGGCGGTTACCTCTTAACCACATTCTCACTTGTATTTATACACTCCTCTTACATTCAATATATTATTCAGACATTTACATTTCTCCTGATCCAACATTGGTATCAGAGCAGGTCGAGGTCGTGCGTGGAGGAAGAGAAGAAGAGCAGACTCCCGCGTGAGTTCCTGTCCGGTTTTTATTTTGCTGTGCGTGGTGTGCGTGCGAGAGACTATAGCTTTGTCCCATTTTTGCTGTTCTGTTGGAGAGTTCTTTACTGGCGTGGAGACTAGAGCAAAGTTTGTGAATCTGTGCATGGAGATTCCTGTGCGTGGGAGTTGCTGGTGCGTCCTCTGCCTGTGCGTGGAGACTCCCTTTTGCTGTGCTGAGCGTGGAGACCCGCATGGATTGTAGTGCGTGAGAGGCTGCCGTGGAAGGAGCATAGGAGCATAAGCCTGCGTGGAGATCCAAACGACCTGCTTCCATTTCCTTTCATTGGAGCCGTTGTTATTTTGTTTGGACGTGGCTGGAAATTGATGTGCAGACCTAGCGGGAAGGAGGTAAGCCGTGGAAGGAGCCCAAGCCAGCGCCAAAGGTGACCTGCGTGGAATTTGGAGTCATCTTATGTGAGCAAGTGCCATTCCAAAACGCATGTATTCTGCAAACACGAAAGGATTATCTAAACGTGGAGCTCCTGGCAGAGACGCAGGGATAAGGAGAAGTCGCACAAGGAAGGAACAGAACGGTTATGACGGTTATGATTTACCTTTCAACTCATTTCTATTGATGTAGAAAGAGGTCTACGAAACTTTGAAGAGTCGCAGCACAACCGTGGAGGAAGAAGTAGTCTCATTGAGAAACGGTGGAGTCACCAAAGAGGGAGAAGAGAGCATGTGGCAATGACCACTGACCAACTTATCAAGCCTGTGTGGAGTTTGACATGAGTGGCATCGACCACCGAAAACCCAGGTGTGCGTTGGTAGACTCCTTCCCCCAACATCTTCTCAAACCGTTCGCAGACCAAGCGATACATTAGCAAGCGCATCGTACAAAAGATCAGGAGACATGTGGAATTTGTTTGAATCAAATCGGAACAAAACGAGATTAAGCCCCTTCATTCATTCATCAAATTTGCTATCAAAGATGGACGCGAACAACCAGCCTATGATCCCATGCAACAGTCTGAGAGCATGAAAGTCATGCCCAGAGATGTTAGCAACATTGCAAGCAAGCATAGAGACATGCCGCATTTGAGAGAACCGAAGAGCATCGGTATCTACTCTTAGCCAGTCTCCAAAACTTGCAATCCGAGGACATAATGGACTGAGTCTTGTTCGACATATAGACGGAGAAGAGTTGTGTCGATCCAGATGACAAATGCGAGATTAAATGCCCTCAGGCACATCTGTGGCGCACCACACGAGCTTTTGAGCTCACTTCTTCATCTATTTTTCTACAAACGAGAGCACATCTGTCATAGAGATTCAAGAAAATCCAGGCAAAGTCCTTGTTGCAAGAAGCAAATAGGACATGTCATGACGTAACAAGATGATGAATCTGGGGTAGATTTGTAAAAACAATGTATTAAGGGGGGGAATGTTGGCATAATTAATACATAGTTTAGTTTAGCTACATGTAACCGATCTGTCAGTTACAGGCGGTTACCTCTTAACCACATTCTCACTTGTATTTATACACTCCTCTTACATTCAATATATTATTCAGACATTTACATTTCTCCGATCCAATGAGAATGAAGTGACTTAAAAAGAATGCATTATTTAATTTTGTGTTTAAAAACGTTATTTTTCTTAAATTTATTTTTATTAAACATTACATATGGAAAAAAACGTGGTTCGAATATTCGTTGTTTTAAACAAACTTTTATATGCTAGTAGGTGTGAGACCAAAAGAATATCTAACTAGCTATGTAGAAAAAATGTTAATTTGATTAACAAAGCAGATAGTTGACAATGTAAATTAGGAAAAAAATGGGGTGTACCATTTACTTCATGGGTTTCATGACTATATGGATTTAATTGTGGTGCTTATGGTTTAGATATTTGAAACCATCATTTGCTAGGTAATTATTGTGGTTCATTCATAAACTCATAATGTTTGGTAGAAAACTTATCTTATTTACACCATCACAATGAAGTGAGTATTTAACCTTGGTCGTACCCTCCCTCTCAAGCAATCCTTTTCGATTTCATAACACCCTCGTAACCTAAGAAATTATTTAATCCTCCCAATTTGTCTTCTTGTCCTACACCTAAGACAAGTCTTAGAAAAGACCATTCCCTTAAGTATTTTGTGAGGCAGTGACTATTCTATGTGAACCCTGTCATATTTGGGTGAGTGAGACAAACATTTCTAGGTGTTGTAGGTGTGATCATATCATGATTAAGTTTAATCCTCATCTTCCTAATTAGCCTTGGTATCGTAATGGGTGGCCAAAGGCTTGCCAAGATAGTTGGGGGTATTACCTACGATTGATCTCATTTCGAGATCTAAATGACACATTTGGAGGCTATATGTCAATTTGACTATGGATTAAACTCTTGTATTTGAACCATTTTTGTCCCTCTTATATAAATTTCTCCCTTGGTGAATAGTATTGGATTATCTCTGGTTTCTTGAAGGCGTTAAGAGGTAATGATTTTGAAATATCTTTCATTTTCTTGTAGTATGGTGTAGTTTCTCCCACCTGGAATGCTTTTGAAGTTAATAGATCGTGGGACCTTTCTTAAGGTTATTGGTGAAAGAAACTTTGATGCATATTTACCCAATGATTGAAATAGTTCCTTGGAAGGCCTTTAAAATGCATAAAATTGTATTGGATGTCTCACTTGTAATATGCATTTAATACTTGAGTGTCTAAGAGAAATGAAATGAGTTGTCTTGTGTGAGGTCGCACTCCTTGTAGGCTCAAATACTTGAGTGCAAAGTAAGTGTTCTATGATTTATAATTGTTGTAAAACGATGCAAATAATGAGACCAAATTAAAAACATAAGTGTAATGAGTACAAGATTATAGAAGATATTAGATTAAGAATAAGCTTATACTTGAATTGTATAAAACTTAATGAGGCATTCTCACGTGTTTAAAAAATTAATACAAACCGCTCCCGTTGAGATCAAGCATTTGAACAAACATAAACTCTTATATATAAACATTCATGATATGAAAGTGTGAAATCAACTTAAACCATCTACTGAACTATAACAACTATAACAGGAAAATTAAGGTAACCTAATGGAGGGAATTTTATAACAAAAGTTAACTTGAACGTATATCTACTATAAATACTAATATGTTTTCCTCTTGTCTTCGTGTTATTTTACCTTGTGTAATTAAGGTATAATTTAAACATCAAATAACCATATTTGAGAAAATAAAAATTTAGCATATGAACGCGCATAAAAAAAGTTTAGTATGCGTTTAATATTTAAAAAATAACTATTGAGTTATGGAAATTATTGTAAGTAAGAAAGAGCCAAACTAAGTGTGCTTGTTATAAGTTGAATCTTAAATGGAATTAAGAATATGTAGGTTGATAATGGGAATTTATACTCGCATGATAAATGATCTTGGAATTCTAATTGTAACTAAGATGTAACCATGGTAATGATGTGTTGTGGAACATTCCTATCCTTGGTTTCTTTTTGTGGTTGGTTCATTGTTTGTATTTGTTTGTTTGAAAACTACAGCATTGGCATGCATCATTTTTATCCCGTTGATTATCCGGGTCCATGATTGTATATGTGTCTTATGTGATGTTGAGTTACTCTATTTGAGCCCAAGTGGTGTCATGTAACAAGTAATGAAAGAAAAAAAATTTTATCCTAATAATTTTACTATTGTATTTTGGAGTTGAAATTATGGGCATGAAATATCAACACTAATAATATAAAAGAAAAAAAGATACAAAAGTAAGAATATTCTTCTCATATTTGAAAAATTCATAACATCCTTCACCAAATCCTCTAAACAGTTCCACTAAAAACTTTTCGTAGCACTATGTTCATCTTGGTTTAGGAGAACTAAGGAATCTTTGTTGTCCAAACTAGGTTATAGGGAATGTCTTTGTTTGTACATCTAAATCCAAAAATATATCTTTCTATATTGCTCTATAAAACTCACATATTAAATACTTCAGAATAATTGTGTATTAACGCCAAAACATTACTAATCTTCTCAAGCTTTAGTTCTAAATATTTTGTAGTTTGAACTTCATTTTCTCAAATTAATGTGGCTCAAATTTCATGGATGTAGCACTAATATTTATAATTTCCATCTTCCCTTCAACAAAAATCCTTCATCATGTTTACCTTTACATTATTGAATATATTGCACTAGAACTGTTTCGAGAGCACTACTCAAAGTATTTGATTGTAGAAATCTCCCTTCTTATTTTTAAATTTATTTTTATGTCTTCTATAAACCCAATGAGAAACTCGATACAATATTATAAGCCACAAAATATATTATTGCTGAAGATTTTGATGTCGTACTTTCTTTGTAAGTTTTTATATAATCCTATCTCCCTAAAAACCTAAAGAGAAATTGCCAAAGAGGAACTGAAGAGGGGATTAGTGACACCCATATCTTATAATGATTGTCCTCATTAAAGTATAAAAATATCCACCACCATTCTATGATATGCCATTTTAGTGGCCTCTAAAGATTATGCAACTTCCCCCCCCCATCCCCCTTGTTTTTACCCCTCAAAATTGACAAAAGCATGTCATTTTTGACACGTTGCTATGGGAAACAAGAAACGATTTGAAATCCTAACCTCTTGTGATGTATTCAAAATCCATAATTACAAAAAATATTCATATCATGATATGAAACTTCTTCAAAAATACATTGCAACTCAGGGTATTCTTTCTCCTCAAAACTCTATTCCATTGTCCCAAACTCCTCAAAACTCTATTCCATCGTCCCAAGTAGGTGGATGGAAAAATCCTATGTTGGGGTTAAATTTTATCCATCAAGCCATCAAGAGTGCAACAAATATTCATATGATCCTCTTCATAAAATTTCACATCCATCTTTGCTTCTGTAGTTATTTTCGTAGCCAATAGTCTTTTATACTAGGAATCATCTATAATTACACCATATGATTAGTGAAAATTAGTCCTACTTTTCGAGATACTGAGAGTGCATTCATATTCATATGAAAATGATTCTACTTCTATTAGGAATGAGTAGCTTTCAATTTTTCTTACAAACTTTATATGGGCCATAATATAGTTTTATCTACTGAAGAGGCTATGGTGCTTGATAAATGCAATGGTTTTAAATCCTTCGAACGTGATTCCCCTTGTGTTGTGCCTTCACTGGATGCCAATTTTTTTCTTCCAAACCAATTCTGAATTAAATGCCCTTAAGAAAACATGTTTTTGTAGGGATTATAAAGAATGGGAGGACATTCTGTCTCTAAATATCGGCGTTGATCCTTCACCTAATGGAGATTGTATTTCAAAACTAAATCCTCATATTTATTAGGTTTTATTTGTTCTTCCACATTAAGATTAAGTTTTATAACTTAAGAAAAAAATTCACTTGTCTTCCACCTTAATTCGCACAAAAGTAGCATATGTACTACAAATATACCAAGGGCCCAATTGGAAAAACCATAAAAAGAATCAAAATTATTTTTAAAATATCTACTACCTCATGTATTAAAATGTTAAAGAGCATAGTCTGATCATGAGTAAATCCACCCTCAACAATTTCGTACTTCATAAAATATGACTAATATAGTTCAACATGGATCCATTCCTCTTCATAAAATAGTTTTGAGAGAGGATTATATCTCTTTATTTGGAACACTAAAATTTTACCACAAACCAACCTATAACTATATATTTAAGATTATATTTATGAAATCCTCTCCAATTAATATGAAACCATGATTCCAAAATATCTATTTCCAAGACATTACTAGGAGTTTACCAAAGAGGATTCATCACTCTTGTAATGCCCACAAAAAAATGACGTTCTAGGAACGCATTAAAACCTTAAACACTTGACTCGAAAGTTGTGGATTTTTTTTTAAAGTTAAAAGGTTACAAGGGTGTCAACCCCTAGTGTACGTTAAATTATATTTTCACCAATAATCACTACATTACAAAGGATGGACTAGGTCTAAATTAAATGATTAAATATTCTTAATTTATCTCTAAGGTCTATTAAATTAAAAAAATTAGGAAGATGTCAAAATAATATACTTAGTTAAATGTTTTTCTCCTCCATAACTAACATTCACACCGTAATAATTTACCTCATACTCAGCCATACTTTAGTCCTATTATCTTAGTAGTTTAAAAGTCAATTACATTTATTTTCTTAAAACATACTAGGAACTTAATCAATGACTTTTCACACCAAGGTATTTAAATGGCCCCATTCACCCATCTACACATACCTTTAAATTTATTTAAAACATCTATAATATACATTCCTACCAAACAAATGTAGGGTTGATCCTCAACCCTTGGATCAATTCAATTGTGGCCACTAGATCCTAGGGTTCCAAGCTAACCCTAAATATCCTTATGAATTTCTATTAAATCCTTTTCTTTACCCTAGTCTCCTCATTTGGTCACTTTTTTTTTGTTTAATTTGTAGGTTGGAGAGATGGAAGCCATGGGAGCAAGAAAGGAAGAACTATGGAGGAGTCTACAAAAATCAAGCTTAGTTTAGTTTAGATTGTAGATTTATCATTGTAATTTCTTTCATTCAAGGATTGAAATGGTTTCCTTTCCAAATCATGGTGTTATTACCAAGTTATTTGTATTTTGGATTCTCTATTTGGGGTAAACCCTACCTCCATTAATATATATGAGATTGGGTACTTTTAATTAACCATTTGAAGATTTATTTTCTTTGAACAATGAATTTTAACCATTATTTGCTTGTTGGACATTTCCTCTTAATTTTTACATGCTTAATTTTTAGTTTAGACCAAGTTAAAATTTGCACAGGCATGGATTTACGTTTTCCGCAGTAAGTGAAAGAACGCCATCCAGAGCAAGCCGGTGGTCTTGGGACCTCCGTCCCACAGGGTGACAATTCACAAACGCCACCTTTCCCGAGTGGTAGTTCCAAGACCACCGCCTAACTCCGAGCGGCGGTTACAAGACTGTCACTCTACATAGAGCGATGGTCCTGTTTGATAAAAAGAACCTTCAAATCCAAGATTTTTCAAAAACAAAAGTCACTAGGGTATTCTAAAGGTCACTCTGAACTTAATTTTATATGCCTAAAGTTTCTAGTTGTAAGATTTAACTCATTTATTCATTCCATAGTAAAATTACTCTTTTTAAAGCATTATTAAAATTTTAATAAGAATACAACAACAACTACAAGATCATTTTCATTTTGTTCAACAATTTTTCTTTCAAGTCCAAAAGTAAAAGAAAGAACTAAATCTACTTCTAATATTGTTATTTATCCTTACTACAAAATGCAACATTTCAACATAGCAATATACTTCAAATTTGTTGCCTCTTTCCATTTCCACTACAACTATTTATTCAAATAACTATAACAACTTTATTCTACATTCAATTTTTCTATGCATACACTATTAACATCTTACAACTTCTATATTTCTTCTTTCTCATTTACCATAATACACTTCACAATGAAAGTAAACTTTCTTTCTCACAATACAACTTTCAACTAAAATTTTACACATGATTTCCATTTTGATTCTTTTCTTTCCATACTACAATTTAAAGAGAAAGGAAAATTTAAAACTCTTCAATGAGTTTCCTTCAAATAATATTACAACTTACAATACAAGTCTTCCACCTTGAGTGGAAATAACAAGAAGATTTTCTCACAAAGAAGGATTTCTTTTGGACACCAAAAAAACTCCAAGTTTCACATCACGAAAAAGTTTTCCACCATCTTTCACTTGATCAACAACAGAAAGGGGGAGAGGAAACACTCTACCAAACCAATAATTCAACGAGGAGAAGAAGTTATTCTCCTCATTCACCTCTAACCCCCAACCACATAGCAATGAAAATGGATCCAACTCATGGAAACAAAAAAATATTCCACATCACAATACAAGGATTTCACAACCATTCCAAAAAACAAACAACTCAAACTACAATCACAAGAAGAAATAACAAAAATATACAAGGTTTCAAAATGCAAAAGCCAAAGGAGAAAGGATCTATGGGGAGGTCACTTATGCCTCCCAATGGGAAATAGGTGCCCACCTTAAGACCCTCAAATATACATCTCAAAACCCCTACACACTCTTATGCCTCCCTCAATAACCTATTATGCCTCCCACATTCTCTTATGTCTCCCTACAATCTCTTATGTCTCCCTTATAAAAATAAACCAAGTAAGAAATGAAAATAATTTCTTGTCCAAGGTGGGGCACCCCACCCAACTCCCTCCAAAAATGAAATAAACTCTTATGCCTCCCTACATGTAAGATCCCCATAGTCCCCTCCTACACCACACTTAGACAATCTACCCAAGCACCCAACAAGCATACCAAAATACACAAAAAAATATACATATACACAATATAAAAGAAAGCATTTAACAAGAGTATAGCTCCTACCTTTTTATAGTAGAGCTTGATCCAAGAGTTACACACCAATCTTCTTCAAGCCCAAACAATCACCAAAAATCTCCAACAAGATCCACAAGCACTCCAAAATCCTCCAACTCCAAAATGCAAGAGCACAAAAGAAATCAAGTAACCCCCAAACAAGCAAAAGAACTTGAATAAATAGAAAAGGGAGAGAGGAGGGTGAGGTGGCTCCATGTAGGATGCCACATCACTCATCTTCAACTCCACCTCACAAGTCAAACCTCAACCCCAATGCACAATAAATTGGTGGGTGAGAGGAATGACAAATTACTTACACACACAATCCAAGCCCACACCCCCTAAGGACAAAATTTAATTACATGAAAGAAATTGTAATAAAATTTTACCTTTTTGTCTTCCCAAAACACATAATGGGGTCTATGTTTTACCCTAAACCCATAGGTAGGGTTGGTATAGCAATTTAAGAGGTGTGGGATAAGTTTAACTTGTCCCACAAGCCTCCAAAATTGACCCTTAAGGCCAAATTTGAATTTCCATGAAGGGGTAGAGTGTACAACACTCAAGATCACAAGCACTCAACTTACAACACATAACCCAAAAGGCCATAAAATATAATAAAAGAAAATATTTTGACCCATGCATAATTAGTTTAGTGAAATGATTTATTTACTAATCTAGACACAAATCAAGTAACTAATAAAAGGAGAATACATCACTATAAAATCACATAAAAAAATTAAATAAAGGAAAATAATTAAAATGATAACACACAAACCCCTTGTTCACAATTGGAGGTGATCCATTCCCCCATGGGGACCCCTTGATAAAAATAAAACATACACACAACAAGATACATGTTGCCATGGTGACCCTTGTTGAATTCATCTAGCATTCTAATGTGGATGGTCTCTAACCCCTTGTTGTTTGTTGTGACATGTTTACCTACAAAACACATAACACCTCCTTCACCTCCCCCGGCCGCATCAAAACATCTAAGATAAAATATACAATATCAATCCTGTAACACCCGTAAAAACAACCCACTTGAGACCCATGAACAACCTAGGATTAGTTATGAAAATTATGGAATAATTTAAAAAAGAGAGTCTACAACCAGGTTACAAGACAACAGTTGTCGCAAGAAAGCTTCAAATTCAAATACTATTAATATCTTATAGTTTTATTAATACAAAAATTAAAAAATATTACCAGTCCAAAGTTAGGGTTAGATTAATCAATTGGGTTAAGAGGGTAATTTCTCACTATACCACTCTCTAACAGATTAAAAGATTCAACTTGATTTTTCTCAAAATTAACACACTCAAAACTTCCCAAAAATATTTCCATTAGATAGGAAATTTCCTCACCTTTCCAGTGATATAAAGAAGTCCTCTTAACTCCTCATATTTTTCAAGTTATGGGCTGGTGGGCCTTGGGGTGAAAATTTTCCCAAGAATGGGCCTACGGGCCTAGGGAGGAAAATTTTCCTGAGGGCGGTCTTGTGGACCATGGGGAGAAATTTCACCCAGAGAAGGAATCGTAGGGTAGTAGAGCAAAATTTTCCAAGGTGTGGGCTGGCATAGTGGGGAAGGAATTTAGCGCTTTTGCCCTTTTGGGACAAAGGCACAATTTACCTCCACGCGCCCACGAACCTGAAAGGGGAAATGTATTTGTATTTCCAAGTGCCACGTGTCGATCCTTGATTTATGTGATGAAAATAGACTTATGGGGGAAACATACAAATTTTATACTTTAAAACAAAAAGGATACAAGGGTTAAAATTCTCCGGGCCTCCGTCGACGCCTAAGGTTTCCACGTGTCAGCCAACCATTGGGTGTGGGTGGCGGGATGACGGAGTAACTTTAGGAGTTTTGCCCAAGGAAGTTTTAAATTTTTAAAGTTAAGAAACCCTCCACTCCTCCATCATCACCTAGTGAGGCCACGTGTCAACCAATCATTGGTCATGGGGGCTATGGGACGATGGAGAAATTTAGGAAAGTTTGCCAAAGGGTTTTAATAGAAAAGTTAAATTGAATGCATGGGCTCGCGCACCCATGAAAGTTCATATCCTAGGTAAGGGTGGGGATGTGGGGCTATGGAGAATTTTCAGAATTTTTTCCAAAGTTAGAATCAAAAGGGTTAAGTTAAAGCACGCGCCCACGTGCTCGTTGGAATGCATACCAAAGGAAAAGGGCGGGGCGGCGAGGAAAATTTTCCAAATTTTCCTTATCCAAACTTAGACTAATATTGATAACAATGAGGTTTGTGGGCCAATGGGGTGGAGGAAAAATTTATAAATTTATCACTTTTTGGCAAAAAGCGCAAAAGGGAAAACTTAAACCTGTGGGTCCGCTAGTGAATATTTTAATCATTTAAATTTAACAGTTAGATTAATTTTGAGGCCAAAAATGAAGTAAAACTTCAAAAGGCCATAACTTATGATAGGGAACATAGTTTTTGGCAAATGAGGACTTTATGGAAAGATCTTAATACCCTCTTTACAAAAAAAGATTAATAATTTAATTTTGATAAAGTTTAAAGTGTTAATTTTGAGAAAAAGTTGTGTTATCACTTAAAAAAGTGAATGGTCATTTTAACTTGTAAAATTTTTGTTCAAATTTTTCATTTTCTCTTTCTCAACATGCCAACCAGGCATGGAGGATTTCACTAGGAAGGTTTTGGGATAGATTGCAAGGTTAAATTTATTTGATTGAGTTGCATTTCAAAATTACCAATTTTTACAGCAAAAAGGTCTGCAATTTTGCCTTTGCTCGATTTGAAAGTTTCTTTAAAAATTTCTTAAGTGTTTTAGTTTTTTTGGTGTCATTTTTCCTTTACAAATACAAATTGATATTTAAATTGGTCTTTTAGATATAATAGTGTCATCTTTGTTAAATTTTTATTAATATTTCTCAGTAAGACAAATTACCTAACAGAACTTCAAATTCGAAAAGATTTGTTACATTCACCAACTTAAAACTATAAATTCATTCCATGCTAGTAAGCTGTAAATTTCATCTTTCCTTAAATCCAAAGCATAAAAACATAAATGCAGTTTCTATCTTTTTCCAAGGTCAAACATTTCAGATAGAATAGTTTGATACATTTCCTTCATACACATTTCACCTTTTTTTTAAAACTTTCCTACAGATAATTCATAGTGCATTTGAATGATTGGATTTCAATATAACAATGCCATTATGAAAAAAAGTAAGACAAATTCTATTATATCCATGAATCTTTTAGAACTTTTTTTTTAATTTCTCAAATGCAATATGCAGAATACAATTTCTTTCACAATCCTTTCAAAGATTGAAAAAAAGTATATGTCTTTCACATTTCGAATTTACAATTTTCATAGATGATACAGAAACATATTTCCATCACAATAAAAATACATGGTCATCCACTTCAGAGTGAGGAAGGGTTAAAATAAGAAATTATCTCAACAAGGGACTGTTAAACTGTTTTCTTTTTCTCTTTTGCTATAGAAAAACAACATGTCGATTTATCATTCTTCCAATTCAGATCACAAAAAGAGAAGGGGAAAGGAAACACTCTCTACCCAACTAAGAAATCCAATCACAAGGAGAAGCCATCCTTCCTCATTGACCCCGAGCCCCAACCACAATACAATAAAAGATGTGTTTTAACTCATGACAAAAGCGGCTTCCACAAACACATGAAATTTTCACATTTAAAACAAAGTCCAAAATAGAATGTAGTTTGTAACCACATTAAAACATAGCAAACAAAACTCACGCTTCATCATGCAAGCCAAATGTGCAAAATCTATGGGGATGCTGCTTATGCCTCCCAAGGGGAATGGGTATCACCACATGATTTCAACCTTCCAAAATATAGTATATTAAAGCCCTGACATGCTCTTATGTCTCCCCAAGTACCCTTATTCCTCATATTTCCTTTTGTCTCCCCAACTTCTTATGACACCCCATAACGAGTAAAGAAATACAAGCTATTTCTTTGTAAGGTGGAACCCAAATCCCAAATCCCTCCACACTTATACCTCCCCAAAACACTTGTACCTCCCACAAAATAAACCCCATAGTCTTCTCTGCTACACCATTCCTAGGCCATCTACCCAACATATCAAAAACATGCCAAAATATTCACAACAAAAACAATTCCATGAACAAAAAGAAACATTTCAAGAGACAAGTTCCTACCTCTCCATGATGGAGTTGTTCCAAGTTTTAAAAAAACAAGC
Organism: Taxus wallichiana var. yunnanensis; assembly: GCA_018340775.1. Classification (NCBI taxonomy): domain Eukaryota; kingdom Viridiplantae; phylum Streptophyta; class Pinopsida; order Cupressales; family Taxaceae; genus Taxus; species Taxus wallichiana. Next base: position 401,117,496 of record CM031239.1, on the reverse strand, counting down.
TTTATCCCAATGCAAGTAATCCAAATTAGCCAAGCACAAGCATGCAACAATCTTCCAAAACTTTCTCCAAACTAATAGCTCCAAAACAAAGAAAAGAATTCACTCCCAAAAGGAATTTCCAACGGTGAAGAAACCCAAAACAAGGTAAGTAATTCAAATTTTATAGAAGAGGGAAGAGAAGAGGATGAAGTGGATCCATGTTGGATGCCGCATCACACAACCTCAACCCGAACCAAAAATTCAACTTCGTTCTCCAATGCATAATAAATAGGTGGGTGAATAATATGACAATTTACTAACATACTCAAATCCAACCCACACCCAAAGGACTAAAATTAAACCATTTAACAAAAGTGCAATTAAAACTTACAATTTGTCTTCTCAAAATGCATTACAAATGTCTAAATTCAACTCTTCAACCATAGGTATGGTTGGTAAATAAATTTTAGAGGTATGGGACAAGTTTAACTTGTCCCACAAGCCTATAAAATCAGCCTCCATGGACAAATTCTAATTTCCAAGAAGGTGGAGTATTTCAAACTCAAAATTTAACTTACACATCACTTACACATCTCTTACAACACTTTAATTCAAGGCCAAAAACTCTATTAATTACTTTTTATGACATATTTTAATTAATTAACTTAACAACATGATTACTCACAATATTATAGGCCATTTAATAAATAATGAAAGGGTCAATGCACCACAAAATAAACACATACAAACATAAACAAAGGAACCAATTAAAAGAAAAATACATAAAATCCCTTGGTCACATTTAAAAGGTGATCCCCCATGGGAATACCTAACACACACAAACACGCACAAACAAATACGAGTTATCATTTTGACCTTGTTGAATTCATCTAGAATTCCAAAGTGGTTTGTCTCCAATCCCCCAATGTTGTGATATTTTAACTTGCAAAACACAATACCTCATTCACCTCATGGCCATATATGAAACATCCAAAAAAATATAAATAAAATTCTAAAATCATCTATATATATGATTCAAAACAACATCCAAGCAACCAACAAGATCATTTACAAATTTACTCAACAATTATATCATCATCCTATAATTTCCATTTCTAGGTCTACTCACAATATCCAAATATCACATGTCTGAACAACATCCATAATATAACCATGTAAAAGAATATATCATCATCAATATATAAAAATGTCTCTAATAATCATCATGCATCATAACAGAATCAAGGTCAATAATAATCCATGATCTAACATATAACATCATACTATAATAAAGTCCATAATCATGTCCATAATATAATTAGTAGTACTATGATACGTATCAAAAGGTGTCAACGGGAAGTGGGCACTACACCCCCCTCCACTTAGACTTGACTTTCTCCTGGAATTTAATGGAACAAATGTGGAAACTAAACTCGTAACACGTAGCATCCTCCCAAGTAGTTGTAGTCTCATCGTATCTCGTCCCACCGTACTCACACCCGATCAATCTCTCTGCCTCCAAGGCCTAGGGTCCTATGATCTATGATGTGAATAGGATCCACCATCACCTACCCCCGATCCTCGCACATGTAAGGAGGTGCAATCCAGCACATGAAAATAATTTGCAATATATCTCCTAAGCACCTTTGAAACATGAAATACATCATGTACGTGAGATAAGATAGGTGGAAAATCTAGATGGTAGGCCAAAGGGATGATACGCTCCAAAATCTCAAAAGGACCAACGAATCTAGGAGCTCAGTTAGAACCTTTTCCATAATGGATAGGGCTCTTATGTGTCCTAACACAAAGGAACACTTTCATTCCCACATCAAAACTACGGTCGATCCTATGCTGATCTCGCATTTTTCTCGCATGTCTTGTGACTCTTGTAGTCTCCGTCTAATCGAAACCATCTACTACTCCATGTCTTGCAATAAATATGGTCCTTAGAAAACCTTGTCCTCTAACTCCGTACTCAACAAAGAGGTGTCCTACACTCTCTACCATACAAGGCCTAGAAAGGAGCCATGCCTATAGAACTATGAAAACTATTATTGTCGAAAAACTCCACCAATTACAAGTACTCCTCCCATCTCGACTGGTGATCCATAACATACATCCTGAGCATATCCTCTAAAATCTGATTCACCCACTCAGTCTGTCCATCTGTCTCGAGGTGATATGTTGTGCTGAAGTTGATTCTCATCCCGAGGGCATACTGCATGGTAGTCCAAAAATGAGAAGTATACAAAGGATCGTGGTCACAAATGATATTCCATGGAATCCTGTGTAACCTGAAAATCTCATCAAGATAAACCTATGCCACTGCACTAGCTATATAAGTGGTCTTTACCAAAGAAAAGTGAGCAACTTTTGTCAATTTATCAACCATGACCATGATGGCGTCGTGGTGATATCTCGACATCGGTAGCCCAACAATGAAGTCCATGGAAATGGTGTCCCATTTCCACTCCGATATAGCATGAGGAAAGAGAAGGCCAACTAGATGTTGATGCTCAACCTTCACTTTCTAGCACTCTAAATAGTGTGACAAAAACTGAGCCATGTCTCTATGAAGTCCTATCCAGCGAAACAATTGTCTCAAAGTAGCATGCATCTTCTTTACCCGAGAATGGGCTCAATAGGGTGCATGATGTGCCTTTTTCAATATGTCCTTCCTCAAGCCTTTGTATCGGGAACATAAATCCAACCTCTGCTCCCGAGAAGGCCATTTGATGGGTGTCCTTATTCTTTTCATTTAATCAACTTCTTGTTGATGTGATATCAAACTAGGGGTGTGTCTAAAGCTATATGCAACAAGAGTAATTTCATCAATCTAGTAGTTGATTGTAGTTATTTTTGTATTTTCTGGGGGATCTTTTAATGTCTTAAGGACTTCTTGGTAAAACCTTATTTAAATCAAACTATGAAAAATTTCTGAAAGTAAACACATTGAAAGCTTTGCTAAAAGGAAACACACTGTGTAGAATGGAAACACACTTACTATTGGAAATAAACACACTTGCTTTTGGAATTAAACACACTTGCTTATGAAATTAAACACACTTAATTTAGAATGCCCGATAATAATTGCAAGAAATATAAGAATCTATCGAAACACCGTAAGAACAAATACACAATAGAGTTTAAATTAAAGGAATTAAAATAACACGCAAATTAATGTATCAAAGCTATTTATCAAGAAATATAAATACCAAATAAATGATTATCCCGGTCCTTGGGGTGGGCCCTTACTCCCGCTCGAATTAGGATTCAACAACTCAATTCTCTCAAATTAGAATGGCTATTTTATTGATAAAGCATTCAAGTATTACAAAACGTCTCGGATCTAAGTACTTAGTCTATTTCTTTTCTATGTTCTATTTCTATCTCATTCTATATATTCTATATATATTCTATTTATTGCAGGTATGCCTTTTAATACATTTTACAATCACAACTATCTCAATGATTCTCGATGAAATCTAATCATATCTAGAATTGATGATGAGTTAGATAGCGGTTGATCGATAGGCGTAGGATAACTCTTCTTGGATCTGCATTCAGAAATATTCTCGTCCTTATTGATTGAAAGGGGTCGTCGATGCAAAATCTTCTAATGTGGTTTTAAAATAGATAACTCCCATTGGTTCCAAAACTTTGGAGAAGTTCCAGAACCATAGGAAATTGTTAAGGACCAAAACCTGTGAGAGTTCTGGAGCTATCTCGTGGAATCCTGGAACTAAGTCCAAAAATTCGGAACTAAATACTTTGGACTTCGGATCTAAGTCTGAAAGTTCTGGAACTAGAAGATGATTGTGTGATGGAGTTCCAAAACTATCTTGGAAGTTTTGAAACTAAGCTGTGTAGGAATAGATGCTTATCAACAACATACTGAATGCCGCCTGCTTCATTTTCTCGAATGATTAGACTTGCTTTATTAGAAAATTGAATTCAAACACACACTACATCAGGAATTTAAGAGCTTTTAACATTAGAATAACAATCAATCAAAATACAAACAATTACATCCTAACTCATATCAAATCAACTAAAAGTTACAATGCAATCAAACTTAATAAAAAGGAGAGTAAGATGAGATCATATATTATATATTAATCGGACATATTCTCGCTCATCATTTCCCCAAACTTAGTTGTTTGTAAGTCCCTTTACAAACTCATTCTTCAAAAGTGGGATCATATGTTCTGCATTCCATGTGATTGCTCAGATAAAATAGCTGAAACTAGATTTCCCAATCCTTAAGCTCAGATGTCTTGCATCTGAGATCCTTCTTCTATTTTCCTCTCCCACTTTTCAAATTCAACAGGGTCTTAAGGTTCTCTGGGTTTTCCAAGGAGACATGGGGGTGAGAAGTAGAGGGTGCCTTGTTCACATTCCCATCCATATATGCCCGTAGGTTTCATTAACTTGAGGAATTATTGTGCATAATGCTTTGGACCTCTCTAAACTCCGGATCATATTTTTAGGGAAAGTTCTTCCCTTATTTTCATAGAAATAGTAAGGAGTTCCCACCTCTTTGAGCATCCTTCATAAATATCTTCAAATTTTTCCTCCTCATAGGAGGTGAAGGCATTAATAATCTTTTTCAGAATGGTAGGGTAATGTGTCTTGAATCTCCTATCAAAGGCATGAGTTCTGAAATGCATGAGGAAGGCAAAAGGTTTACCATAGTGAGCTCTCATACAGAGGCTTGTTAAGTTGGATTTTAATAAAAATTTAGATTCCCTTTCCTTCCATGTAATCTGGTTATGCAAAACAGAGACAAATGTGTTAAGTTGGCTCTCCCCTACATACAAGTTGATCATAAATCATGTGTTCTTCTCTAGCATATAATTGCAAAGATAAAATTCACATAGGAGATTATTTTACTCAGGGTTGGATAGAGAGTAAGCTGCCATGATTTCAGATTCATCTTGTACTTCTTGTGGAAGTCCACATGCAATTCTTGAAAGTTTCCAAAGCAAATAAACTACTCTTCCAAAAGCACACTATATGTAGGAGAAGGCCTCCTGCAGGAAAGCAATTTCTCACTCATAATATAGACCATATGAATTTTGGCAAGGCATTTATATTTATTTCCTTCTTCCTTATAAAATTTTTCTTCCCATTCTTTTCTTGCCTTCATCTCTTCATCCATCTTGGTATTTAATTCTTCATTTGATGTTCTAGCTTCTCTCAGATCTCTCTCGAAAATGTCATCCCATAGCTTTTTGTGAGGAAAATAGGTCAACTCAGTCTATGCAGAGGCTGTGGACACAACAATCTATTTTCTGGAAGTCTAGAATTCTTCCTATTTTTCTATCAGCTACTTATTGGTTACTGATAACTCCTCAGTCCTAGCTACAAGATGAGTTTTTAGCTCCTCAATGAGTGTTTCCCTTTGTTCTAATTTAAGTTTGAGGAATTCCAATTCCTCATCTTTTTCTCTGATAATGAGCTCTGCTCTAGAAAAGAACAGATCATATTTAACTTGTTGTTTTTCTTCCTCCTCTGAGATTATTTGAGGAGTTGAGAATTCTTCCTCTATCAAAGGAAATTTTCCTTTTCTTATCCCGTATGCCAAATATTCTTCTTCTTCATGAGGCACTTTGCTTGATGGTTCACCAATTCCCAAACTATTTCTCTTCAAATCTCTACTCTCCCTATCCATTTCAAATTGACTTGGCTCGGGTGGAGTCATGGCCATCTTGCCTAAAATGTCAGTAGCTTCTTCTTCCATCATTTTCTTCTCACTCCTTTCCTCTGGGGTTCCCCTTGACCTTTTATGAATTTTTCTTCTCTAGGGAAGTTCATCATGCCCAACAATGGACTTCTTCCTAGAGCTTCTTATTACTATTCTTTCTTGCTCTTATATGGGTGAGCTATCATCATCGAGAGATAGATATTGGATCCCCTCAAGGCTGCATTGCAGAAGAAGGGATTTCCTTCACTGCACAAAGCTCTTCTTTTTTATCTTTCTCACCGACCTTCTTCTTTTTGGTATGTTTTCTCTTTCTATTTCCCTTTTTCCTTCTATAGGGGCATCTATTTATATATTATTCGAAGGAGAGAATGGGACTGAATTGTTCTTCGATAATATTAGTGTTTTTCTTGAACTTGCTAAAAACTTGTCCCAAATTTCTTCTCCATTCTTTTATGACGAAAAATGGTCTTGGCATATTAAATGAATTAGACCATGATGCATAATTGTCCCAACACCCCAAAAATACCTCTAAGCCATGGTATGGATAGAATAAAAAAGAAACCCTGGAAGTTTTATTATGTACTTAGGTTTGGTGGCTCCATACTTGAGATATAAGAGCATTTTTAAGACTTCTTTTCCCACGAGACTCCAAAATGACCATCACAAAGTTAAATATTTTACTACCCAAAATGCTACCCTATCAAAGGTTTGGGAAAACTAGCCCTTTTGACCTCTTTTATGGATTTCTTTGTATTATAGATGTCTTGGGGTTCAGCTTCTCCTTCTTGCATAATAATTCAACCAGTTCTTTCAAAGTCCCCTTGGTAGGTTGTGGAACATGCACAATGGGTACTCCAGACACATTACTTACAGTATTCACAGAAAAAGGAATAAAGACATTTCTCACCTTTGTTCTAGATTGTTCTAGGTTTATGACAAATTCTCTTACCAATTCGTCATTATGCCTTGAAAATTTCTTTAGGAATTCAAGCCATCCTGCATGCTCAAATATGGATGCCACTTCTTTGTCTGTGAGCAGCTGGGAATCCTCCTCTAGTTATGATTTCTTCTTAATCCCCATATCAACTTGAGTTCCGTCTCTTTGGATTTTGTGTGAATTGATTGCGAGGCCCTTTTTCTTAGCTGCGGAATTGATGACTTTGGCTGTGGAGCCTTTGTTATTAGTTGTGGAACCTTATTTCTTAGTAGAAATTTCGATTTCTCTCTATTCTTTGCTGCAGAATACAAACTCAATTCATTGTTCCTTCTTCAAAATATCTCTGTAATCGTATTTCACTTATTTTTGCAATAATGATTACTAATGATAACTATTCCACAACTTATTCCATCCAAATCAACTTCATGATTACACACTTGTAATCATAATGTATAAATAGATGACTCATCATACATACTTTTAAATTAAGTCAAATCACACATGAAAACATTTAATCAACCCTAAATAAGTTAAAAGACATAATTACCGTCCTTGATGATGTAACCCTTTCTATGATGACTTGTCATTCCTACAAGTGGAACAAAACATGATTAGATAAGACAACTAGAATTCAAAAGAATTCCATTATTTGAACTAGCCAAGAAGAGGTCAACCGCCATTAGTTGGTTTTCAATTAACCTTTGAGAGAGTTTTTTCATTTTTATTTTTATTTTTTAAATTTTTTTGGGGAAGAAAATGTCATTTGTTGGTTTTCATCTTCTTCCCTTTATTTAGATCTATCATCTTAGTGGGTTCTTCCATATGATCAAATTCTTTGTCTGCTTCAATCTTCCTCAAAAATTCATCCTTAGTGGGAGGCTTCCTATAGAGTTTCAATCTATGTCCATTGAGCAAGAGTGTTACTTTGCTTGCTGCCATCAATGGGAAGTAACCGAATATAACCATTGTCAAAAATATGTTCAATCTGATAGGGTCCCAACTATCTAGTCCTCAATTTGCCCTTGAATTGTTGGTACTTAGAATCAAACAAAGAATGACCAGTCTCCTACTTTGAATTGCCTTTTCTTTATGTTTGTATCATGTTATTGATTCCTTTACTCTTGAATTATCTCTATCTACTTGAAGTGCTTCCAACCTTAATTCATCTAACTCATTGAGTTGAGGGATTCTTTCTTTCGAGTTGTATTCAACTAAATTCCCACCTTTACCACTTTGTCATCAATGTCTCAAGTTCAAACTCTATAGGCAACAAGGATTTTTCCCATAGACTAATTCATATGGTGAAAACCCCGTTGTATTATTCCGAATGTATTATAAGCCCAAACAGCTTTAAGTAGTCTCTTTACCCAATCTTTTCTCTTAGCTTCAACTATTTTGGTAAGGATGTTCTCCAATTCTCTGTTTGTTACTTCAGCTTGTCCATATGACTGTGGGTGGTAAGGAGAGGACTTCCTATGATTGATTTGGTAATACATTGTGAAAGATTGGATCATATTAGACATGAATTATGGCCCCTAATATGAAACTATACTCCTTGGTGCTCCAAATTTTATCATAATTTTGTTCCAAAGGAAATCAACAACTATTTCTTCAGTGGCATTTGTCAATTCTTACACCTCTACCCATTTTTTCACATAGTGAGTACACACAAGAATACATTCCTTTCCTTTTGAAGGAGGATTAAAGGGATCAAAAAATCCAATCCCCATCTCTCAAATGGTTCAACCATACGTTGAAGTTGAAGAGGCATTTTGTTGGTGAAAGTTGGCTGTCCCATTCTTTGACAAGGATCACACCTCTTGATATATATCTTCACATCCTTGTACAAAGATGGCCAATAATAACCAGTTCCAAGTATCTTATGAGCTATTCTTTTCACTAAATAGTTTCCTCCATTTGGCTCATCATGACATGCTCGAGGATGTCAAATATTTCATCCTCTGTTACACACTGCGTAAGACATAATCAGGACCACATTTAAATAACATTCCTTTTAACCATTTTAATTGTGCACTAGTTTTAATTAACTTCTTTATTTGTTTCTTAGTAAAATAAGGAGGAAACTTCTCTATTGCAAGATAATTTTCCATATCAACAATCCATGGTGTACTTGCTTTGAGATTACAAACAGGTTGTTCATCTGGAAAGTTAATATTGACTGGATTTTGCTCCCTCAGTGGTGGTTAGTCTTGAGAAAAATCAGAAACCATATTAGATTCACCTGGATTGTCCATAATGGTAATATCAAATTTTTGTAAAAGTAATAACAATCTAATTATTCTTCCCCAACCACTAGTTTGTTCATTAAATACTTAATTATTGAATGATTTGTGTGTACAAATATCTTGTACCCTATATTGTAATGTCTAAATTTATTGATTGCATAAATCACAACAAGAAATTATTTTTCAATGGTGGTGTAATTCTTTTTAGTGGGAGTAAGATTCTTGCTAAGATAATAAATGGCATACATCTTTCCTTCCTCATGTTTCATGTCCCAATACTTTTAATGGACTAATTTGAGGCATCTGTTTGGATATGAAATGGCTTTTCCCAATTAGGTCCTCTCAATATTGGGGCACTAATTAATTTTTCTCTAATTTCTTCAAAATCACGCTGACATTTTTCATCCCAAAGAAAACCACAGTATTTGGCTAGAAAATTAAACATGGGGGCAGAAATTTTACCGAAATCTTGTATAAAGCACCTATAGTACTGGAATGCCGTAGAAATGATTTGATATTTGTGGGGATCGAGGAATAGGTAAATCTGAAATGATCCTAATTCTTTTTGATCCACCTGAATTCCTCTCTTTGAAATATGGTGTCTTAATATAATCCTCTCACCCATCATCATCAAACATTTTTCATCACTAAGAGACAAGTTGTGTTGTTCACATCTTGTTAACACTCTATCTAAATTTCTCAAAGCATCTTCAAAATTTTCTCCACAGTGAAGTCATCCATATATACCTCAACACAATCATTTGTTAGATCAACAATGATTGCAAGTATAACTTCTATGGAAAGTTGCGGGAGCATTGCATAAACCAAATGGTAACACCCTATAGGATAAGGTTCCCCATGGACATGTAAATGTAGTTTTGTCATGATCCTTAGCAACAAATCTAATCTGATTGTACCCATTAAAGCCATCCAAGAAAGAAAATACTATTTACCCGAAAGGTTATCTAGGACTTGGTCTATGAATGGCAAGGGAAAATAATATCTCATTGTGGCTTTGTTCGGTTCCCTATAGTCAACACATATTCTCCATTTTCTATTCTTTTTGGAATTATCACAAGACGAGATACCCACTTGCTATTTGAGATAGGGTAGATGAACCCTACTTGTAATAGTTTTTCAATTTCTTGTTTGACTATATCCCTTAAAGCTAGGTTAATCCTTCTTTGAGGCTGCCTAACTGTTTAATATTTTCAAGATAGATGTGATGAGTGCGATACTTGGGTGAATCCTTCATGTCTTTGTAATCCCAAGAAAAAGCTTTAGTTTGTTTGTTTAGAACATAAAACAATTTAGCTTCTTCATTGTCCTTCAACCAACTTAATCATTAATGTTTAAAGTTTTACCTAGTTAAATTTCAACATGCTTGGTTCCAATATGTGATGAACTGATTTATGGGAAGCGTTTCATTAAAGTATTTAATGGACATGTATGTGGTAACAACATATGGTATGTAACAACATCTCCAAAACTTTCTTGAGAGACAATACTAGAAAAAAGGATAGTAATGAGAATTATGATACTTATCATTTTTGCGAGTCAAATTATTTGTCATTGCTACTTTCTAGAAATTCTTCATCAATTCTTGATGTACTTGTTGATGGCAATGGACTATTTCACCAAGTGGATTCCTCTTCCTGACCGATACCAAGTTTGTAACCCAGCTTGAGTGTTTGACCAGGAATATAATGCTTGCCTCTATTAGCTTGTTTAGCTCTTTCTTCATAAGAGGCTCAATGTGAGGGTTTACTGGTCTTTGCTTCTGTCTGATGGGCTTAGCATCTAGATCTAGTTCTATGGTATGTTGTGACAACTTCGTGTTGAATCCTTGCAGGTCCTCATAGCTCCAAGCGAAGACATCTGGAAATTCTTGGCAAAGTTGTATGAAATCTAATTTCTTCTGTTCAGTGGCCACTTTACCAATTTGAAGTGTTTTACCTTCCCCAACCGGAATTGGCTCTGAATCTTCTCCTTTGACATGTATGTTAGCCTTTTCCTTACGGAACTAGTTGTTAGGATTGAATATGGAATCCAATGTTACTAAACCCTTGGGAAGCTTGTTTGTCTGTAGCTTCTACAATACTTGATCCCCATATTGCTGCTCTAGTCTATCCTGATTCCTAGACGAGAATTCAACCTCTTCTTACAAGAAATTGATGATCTGTTGATCGTTCTCAAACACTCGCCACTTGTGTTATTATCTCCATCATTGGCCTCACAATCACATGGATATGTGGCTATGTTTTTTCCCTTTTGATGTTTTAAAATACATCAAACGATGCTCCAACTCTGCGAGCCTAATCTGTGGCTTCATTTTTCTTCTTGGGTATGGACACAATGTTGAAATCTTTGAAATCCTCAATGAGGTCGCATACCCTATTCTTGTAGCTCTTCAGTAGGTCATTATTTGTAGCATGTTGTCCCCTAACTTGGTTGACGATTAGCTCACTATGTCCAAACACTGCAAGTTCTTTATGCCCTTTTTCTTGGCGCAATGAAAGTCCATGAATCAATTCTTCGTATTCAGCCATGTTGTTTGAACAGAAAAACTAGACACGAAAAGCTAAATAATATTTGATGCCTTGTGGTGAAACAAACATTGCACCACCTCCAGCACCTTGTCTTCTTCTCGAACCATCGAAAAATAGTTTCCAAACTTCATTGTCATCATTTTGTTCAGGCTTAATGATGTCAGGAATGGGTGAATTTTCTTCATGTACACAATACACGCCTAAGTCAGATTCTTCAATTTCCTTGTATGGGTCAAATGTATGAATTTTGTTTTCCCATTCATCCAAAGTCAAATTAGGAATTCCCTCAACCTTAGTACCTATTTCTAGATCATTTGAACACTCCTCTTGATCAAAGGTGAGTAATTTGCATTGATATGACTTGGTACATGAGGCTCAATATGGAAATTGGTAATTGGTTCTAACCTGATTGTTGCTTTGGCCCCATACCTCGTCTTGAAAATCATGTGTGACCAATCTACAGATAGATATCCACCAATTTTTGCTGTGAAGTCTCTTGATAGACACAACACAAAGAGTGGCGGAAGGTCAATTACAGACACATCCTACAGAACTGTGACATTAGGATAGGCATGTAGTGTTAGGCTTAACCCTTTGATGACCCCAACTGTTCCTTACCTACTGCTTCCATCTAGCTATACTACTCCTTTCGTAATCGGCTCATACTTGCACTCCAATTGATCCGCTATTTGCTTCAAAGATCACCGAACTACTTGCCCCTGAATCTATCATGTAGTTGTGTACTAAGTGGTTTCCAACCATCAATGACACATAGAATGGTGGAGGCTTCAAATTTTTTCTTGTCTGTCCTCAATCATGTTGCACTATATTAGTGAGAAGTTTCTTATGTCCCCGGGTTCGATACATTCGAGGCGGACAGCTTAGCCATTGCAACTTGCAATAAATCTCACCGTCCCCGGGATTGCCAATGATTCCCGGATGGAAAAGTTCACATGTATCTTCTTCATTTGATCGATGATGTTGCAAGGGGATGAATTGTCCTTTTTCTATCCCTTACTTGGTGCAACCTTTTCTGGAGCTTGAACAGGCGCATGTGTTGCTACAATAGGTACCTTAGGCTAATTTTACACATTTGGAGCTGCATTTGGTCTACTAACCCCTTTTTGTGTAGGAGTGGGCTGAGAAATAACTAGATTAGATGGTTTTCCCTCTTCTATGCTTCTTTTCTTTGACCATGTGTTGGAAGCCACGCCTTGAAAAGGCTATTGGTCAACTCCATAGAAGTCTTCCGTTTTCTAATTGGCCAACGTGGTTTCTATTGGAGGTCCTTCTTGTTTTGTTTCTTCTTTGTTGATTCCCTTCTTGGCTTGGTTCTTGAGACAAACCAATGGTTTACACCATCAAGGCCTTATTTAGTGCACCATTGAAACATGTTGATTGATTATGAGGTAAATTATAGGGGTAACACTAGTTGTACTCCTGTGCCATGTTGTTTTGTGTTGGAACCAAGGCTCTTGAGGATGTCATTGCATTTGGATCATACGGTCGAAATGGCCTGGCAGCTTGAGGTTGTCCTTGTGTTTTGGTTTTAATTTACATGCTGAGTTGGTGGTGTATTTTATTAGTATGAGGGCCTAGCTTTGTCTTGAGCCTAAGGCCGATACGGTCTAGAAGTTTGATCTCGTTGTCTTTTGATAGTCACTAGCTCATTTCCAAGGTTCTCAAGTGTTTCATAATCTCCTATAATTCCTTTGAAGTATTTGAAGAATTCAATGCCTCATTAGTGCTTTGATTTCTAGGGGTTGGAATGGGATTCAATTGTGTTTGAGTGGTCGTAGAATTTCCCATATCTCGGATAGATGTGCATTGGTTGTCATGGTGCAAGCTTACCTAATTGGATCAAACATTTCTCTTCTCGATAGTTGTGTCGTAGGTCCTTGGTAGCATTGTTCCTCCCATTGATTGGATCATCATGGCTATGTCTAAATTTATAGCCTTTAAGAAATAAAGGAATGCTCCTTCAGTAGTTGGTCTAACAACTATTGGAATCCTGTCCCATGTCCATTGGAATCTAAAGTTGAAATCTATCATTTGCTTGTTAGGATCCCTTTTGATTGTTGTCAATTGTTCCAATAAAGACAAATTGTCTCGCCTTCTCTCCCGAATTGGTTGCAAAGGGCTTAACAAAGTTGGTTCCAATTTATAATAGACCTGCCACATTAGGCTCCTAAAGAATTGTCAGGCCTTACTTTTGAAAGATGAATCCAACAACTTGAATGCAACATCCATTTCATTTATTTTGTGTATTGCACATGCATTGGCATTATCTTGGATGTGGTCAATAGGAGTAGTATGATTTTCTCCTGTGAAATAGGGAATATTCTTTAGTGCTACTACCAGAACTTGATTATGAGCATTTAGGGAAAGTGGACTACTACCCATGAAATTGACAAAGGGATTCAGTGGTAGATGTGCCATTATGATTGGCCTAAGAATCCTGGTTGATGCGAGCAAAGGTCTACCAGGTGGAGGTGTAGACAAAGCCCTGTTAGGTGGAGATGGTGATCTTTGTGGTCCTCTTCCTCTGCTTCCTCTACTGTTGATTGTTACAAGTAGAAGAAAAGCCCCTCTTCTTGAGTATCATACCTAGTTTGAATTCTTCTCATGTTCCTTAAGCAACTTGTGTTATTACACCGTTGAATTCTATCCCTTTGGAGTCACCAGATGTGTTGGGGAACGAGCCTCAGAAGGATATATTTGGCCAAGCTGCACACCGAACTCGAAAAAATTAAGTCAAAACTTTGAAGGACCTGTGTATTTTAGATTCTGGAGTTTGAAATTTGATTTGGAATGACAGTCATGAAAACCCTAAAATGCCACACTTCAATCCCGAACCCGACCTTGGCGAGAGTAGAGGCATGTAATGCACCTTCAAACCCAAAATTCAAAAAATTCTGATGTTTTGAAAATCAAAATTTCAAAAAACTAAAGATACAATTTTGAAGATTACCCCATATCTACCAACCGGTGAAATTTTGACTTGTTTTGAGTGAGTTAAGCCCTTGAAAATTGATTTCGAGATCAACCTACAAGGTGAAAAATCTGAAATTATAAAACTTGCAATTTTTGACTCCAATTTTTTTGAAAATTCCTTCAAATCCTATGGAATGACCTCTTGGTCCCGTTAGGCATGCCAAAACTATTTATGGTGAATCACAAGACCCCGAATATCTATAACTCAATGGATTGACACTCTTAGTGTGTTTGCATAACATGGAGCGTTTCCCAGGTGTGGGACCTTACGAATCAGGAAAGCTCTCTAGATGAACGCGAGTTCCTATTCCTCTATTCAGGAACACACAAATAATTTGTAGAGGGTTCACTTTGAAAAAAACCTAATCTAAGATGTCAAGGAGACAGTGTTTAGAAAATGTGAGAAAATAAACCTAATGTAACCAATGTGATGCACCAAAGGATCGATGAACAAGCTGTTTTGCTATTAAACAAAAACCATAAAAATGCAATACAATAAACATGCACAAGTAACCAAAATTGCAATGAGAGATCAGTTGAACACAATGAATATAAGATAAGGTTGAAATCATCCATAGACTTGGTTTTTATTGCTCCAAAGATTGATAGAGTCCATTACAATGGCTAAGAGGCACAAACATGTATTATAGTTTGAATGGTAGGTTTGCAACTCCACAAATCCACTTGCTGATAAGAGAAGAAGGGAGGGGAAACAAGAATGTCCAACCTTTAGAAAGAAGCCCCTCCTTACAATTTATAGGATGAAAAGAGAGGGAGAAGAGAGGAATTCGAAATCTACCACAACCACTTCCAGATTACATTTAAATCATCTCACTATGGCGGTAGGTGAGATCCCTTTGAAAAGTTATGGCCATATGAATATTTCCCCGCGTCAGGGGCCTACTTCCCGAGTGTTCGGGGTTCTCCTTTGCATTTGCATTAGGTTTGGAGGGTGCCTTGACATGTGTTTGATACTTATTTTTCCTAAATTATTTCCTGACTTCAAAACCTAATTTGCTTAGGTAGTGTTTCGGGTTTTCAGAACTCCCAAGCATTGGGACATGTATTATTATTTGCATGCTTCATCTCTCATGTTACCCAAAACCAAAACTTGAAATCCTTTGTGTCGGGTTTTTGAACCTACACAACATATTTTCTTTGTGTCGAGTTTTTGACCATGCAATGCATCCCCCAAAACCTGAAATGAAGGATTTCGGGACTGGGGACCTATTTGCAACTTCTAAAACCCAAAATGAAGGATTCAAAATTCCAGACTTGTTTTGCATGCATGAAAACATGAAATGACCTTGGTGGGAGTAGAGGCATGTAATGCACCCTCTGAAGCCTGAAATGAAGGATTTCTGTTTTCCTTAATTTCCATATTCTGTTGTTGTCTATATTTACCTAGGGGGTAGATATATATAAAAATTTGGTGACTCAACGGAATCACCCTGCCCGCTTGGTATAAGATCGGTGGCATTTTAGCAATCCATTGGGCATGGAGTCATAAGCAATAACCTAAAACCAACCTTATATCCGATCCCGAGCACAGTACCACAACTCCTTCTTCGAAAGCACACCGAACTATAGAAATTCAACCTAGGAGAAAAAAAACCTGTGCTGAAGCACTTAGGGAAACTAAAACCTAACTACAACAAGACAATGTGCATCCACACTTAGAGGAATTAAAATCCTAGGCTACTATTTACAAGGGTGAAGATTATCTTTAGTAGCAATGTTTAAGATAGATTCTGTTAACTAGAATCAGAAGTTCTTCTCCATCCAATATAGACAATTGGAAGGCATTACTACTTTTACATCCCATAACCATGTAGGGGCCACTCCAAATGGCATCAAACTTGGCATGCCTTCCTGGTTTTGCCCGATCTACATCCCATTTCCGAACTAGGTCCCCTTCCTAGAAGGTCGTTGCTCTTACTT
The DNA here is from genome assembly GCA_018340775.1 of Taxus wallichiana var. yunnanensis. Lineage (NCBI taxonomy): Eukaryota > Viridiplantae > Streptophyta > Pinopsida > Cupressales > Taxaceae > Taxus > Taxus wallichiana. Next base: position 401,101,140 of record CM031239.1, on the reverse strand, counting down.
TCTTATCAAACCATTTTTTTACTAAGGCCTGATATTTCTCAATTGTTTGAATTGCATGTTCTTTGATTTCTTCCAATTCCATCAAATCTGCATACCTAGCCTCCATTGGTTTGAACTTAGACAACTCCAACTGCTTCATGAGCTCCAATGCAGGTAGTTCTAATGATATAGGCAATACTACCTCTTTCCCATAGACCAACTTGTAGGGAGAATTCCCTGTAGACCTCTTTGGCATTATCCTGTCAGCCCATAATGCTGATTTTATCTTGGTATGCCATTTTCTTTGGTTTTCATCCAAAGTCCTTTTGATGATTCTTAGAAAATTCTTGTTCGTGGACTCTGCTCTGTCCATTACCCTATGGGTAATAGTTGGAAGAGGTGCTCAAGTAGATTCCATTCTTGACAACCCATTCTCGTAATCTTGGAACTTATGAATGCCAATGCATTGTCCAATATGATAGTGGCCGACACACTAAACATGGTCACTATTCGTTCATAAAATTCTAGTATGTTAGACTCATTTGCTTCTTTGAGCACTCTTGCTTGGACCACTTGGTGAAATAGTTTTTGTCATGAGAATCCACTTGTGGCCTTGGCTTGAGTTCGATTGATGACCCCGATGAAGTCTAATCCCTATTGCACAAATGGTTGGTCAACCAAAATTGGGTGCAATGGAAGTGCTACTAGTCTTTCTTTTCCCGTGAAGAGTGCACATTTTTGTACTTTTTATCCATTTATAGTAGTCATTGAACGCTGTGGGAAAATAATACCCTACCTACATTATCTTGAGAGTCATACCCATGGGGAAAAATGTCCTTCAAAATCTCCATCGTGAAAATATCATAAAACCCTCTCAATTTGACCTATCCCAATGCACCTCAATAGAACTCCATTGATGTCTTTCTTGAACTAAACACCATCAAAAACACATATGGAATGGTTGTAATCTAAAGTATCTCCTCTTTGCTTTTCTTAGTTTTGGAGGGCACATGCCTTTCGTAGGAAGTGTATCATATTATGAGTCCAATAAGGAGTGGACACATCATCATTTTCCTATTCTTGACCATCCTTTAGTACCAAGATAGTCTCCTTTTCATCGCCTGCTTCATCTTGTTCACTCGAGCCCGCTTATTCACATAATACCTTTCCATGGATTATCTTAGTGACCTTAATTTTGATTTCATATTCCATGACATGAGTGATCCATCCCGCACGTTTCTTATATATATCCTTGTTTAGAGGGAAGTGCTTGACTCTGCATGAGAGACCAACAATTGGATCTTGTTGTTTGAGACTAGGTGCTTGAATTTCTTTAAGCTTCAACACTACAAGGACATGTTTTTAATGAAAGAGTACCTAGTTTCATATTCCTTCAAATCTTGGCTGAAGAAAGAAATTGGTTGTTTCGATCCTCTTTGTTTTGTTGTACTAGGATTGCAGAAATTGTGTCCCCACCACCAAAGGCATAGAGCATGAAATCCTTGGAGAAATATGGATTGAGGATAGTTGGAGATTGAGATATAGCATCTTTTATTGACTAAAAACTTTCCTTACCTTCAACTTTCCACTTAAATGCCATGCTCTTAATTAACATCAATGTTAATGGCTTTAAGAGAGCTACAAACTTTGGAACAAACGTATGGAAAAATTGATCCTTCCTAAGAAGCTTTGAAGAGCCTTCTTGTGACTTGCAATGGCAATCCTCTAACTACCTCAACTCTTTCTGGGTCAATCGTCAATCCCTCCTTTGAAACAATATGGTCTAGAATTTTTCCTTCGTGATTGAAGAATATGCATTTATTGGGATTCAATGATACCCCAAATGTTCTACACCTTAGAAATACCTGTCTCGGATGAAAGAGGTGATCCGCTATGTTTTTGGAGAATACAAGGTGTTGTTGTCAAGATATATCAGAAATATTTCATTGATCAACCCTTGAATGACATATCCATTGCCCTTTGAAACTGGCTCCAACATTTAATAGCCCAAATGGAATATTCCTATAGGCATAGGTGCCCCATTTGGTGGTGAAAGCCATCTTGAACAAGTCATCTCCTTTCACCACTATCTTGTTATACCCTAAGTAGCCATCTAGGAGAGAGAATCTCTCCAAACTAGATATAACTTGCAGGATTTTTTCCATTGAATGAAGTGTGTAATGGTATTTGAGAGATGCCTGCTGAGGTCTCAAAATTCCACGCACAACTTGATTTCTCTATTCTTGTTCCCGATACTAAATTTGTAACCCAACTTGAGTGTTTGATCGGGAATATAATGCTTGCCTCTATTAGCTTGTTTAGCTCTTTCTTCATTAGAGGCTCAATGTGAGGGTTGACTGGTCTTTGCTTCTACCTGATGGGCTTAACATTTGGATCTAGTTCTATGGTATGTTGTGCCAACTTCGGGTTGAATCCTCACAGGTCCTCATAACTCCAAGCGAAGACATCTCTGGAAATTCTTAAAGTCAAGAGTGTATGAAATCTGATTTCTCCTATTCAAAGGGCTACTTTACCGCTTTGAAGTGTATTTCCTTCGCCAACTAGAATTGGCTCTGAATCTTCTCCTTTGACCTTGTATGTTAGCCTTTTCCTTATGGAACTCGGTCATTAGGATTGTAGATATAATCCAATGTTACTAAACCCTTGGGAAGTTTGTTTGTCTGTAGTTGCACTACTTTATCCCCGTATTGCTGCTCTTGTCTATCCTGATTCCTAGCCAAGAATTCAGCCTCTTCTTATAAGAAATTGACGATCATTGATCATTCTCAAACACTTTCTAGCTTGTGTTATTATCTCGCACTCGCTTCACCTCACAATCACATGGATATATGGCTGTGTTTTTCCCTTTTTATGTTTTCAACTACATAAAACGTTGCTCTAACTACTGCAAGCCTCTCCACGGCTTCATTTTTCTTTTTAGGTATGGACACAATGTTGAAATCTTTGAAATCCTCAATGAGGTCCCATACCCTATTCTTGTAGCTCTTCAGCAGGTCATTCTTTGTAGCATGTTGTCCCCTAACTTGGTTGATGATTAGCTCGCCATCTCCAAACACCTGCAAGTTCTTTATGCCCTTTTTACTGGCGCAATGAAGTCCATCAAACAATGCCTCATATTCAGCCGTGTTGTTTGAATAGGAAAACTAGAAATGAAAAGTCAATAATATTTGATGCCTTGTGGTGAAACAAACATTGGACCACCTCCAAGCACCTTGTCTACTTTTCAAACCATCGAAAAATAGTTTCCAAACTTCATTTTCATCCTTTGTTTAGGCTTAATGATGTCGAATGGGTGACTTTTCTTCGTGTACACAATACACGCCCAATTCGATTCTTCAATTTCCTTGTATGGGTTAAATGCTTGACTTTTTTTTCCATTCATCCAAAGTCAAATAAGGAATTTCCTTGACCTTAGTACTGTTTCTAGATGATTTGAACACTCCTCCCGATCAAAGGTGAGTAATTTACATTGATATGACTAGGTACATGAGGCTCAATATGGAAATGGGCGCTTGGTTTTGACTGATTGTTGCTTTGGCCCCATACCTCATCTTGAAAATCATGTGTGACCAATCTACAGATAGATATCCACCAATTTTTGTAGTGAAGTCTCTTAATAGACACAACACAAAGAGTGGCGGAAGGTCAATTACAGACACATCCTCGCAGAACTGTGACATTAGGACATGCATGTAGTGTTAGGCTTAACCCTTTTATGACCCCAACTGTTCCTACTACTGTTCCATCTAGCTATACTACTCCTTTCAAAATTGGCTCATACTTCAGACCCAGTTGATCCGCTATTTGCTTCGGCATCACTGAACTACTTGCCCCTGAATCTATCATGTAGTTGCGTACAAGTATTTTCCTACAATGAATGACACATAGAATGGTGGAGGCTTCAAATTTTTCTCGTTTGTCCTCCATCATGTTGCATTGTATTAGTGAGAACTTTCTTATGTACCCAGCTTTGATACATTCGAGGTAGACCGAGTTAACCATTGTAGACTGCAATAAATCTCACCGTCCTAGGATTACCATTGATTCCCACATGGAAAAGTTCACATGTGTCTTCTTCATTTCATCGATGATGTTGAAAGGGGATGAATTGTCCTTTTCTATCCCTTACTTGTTGACCTTTTCGGAGCTTGAACAGGCGCATGTGTTACTACAACAAGTACCTTAGGCTATTTTTTCACATTTGGAGCTGTATTTGGTCTACTGACCCCTTGTTGTGTAGGAGTGGGCTGAGAAACAACTGGATTAGACGGTTATCCCTCTTCTCTCGCTTCTCTTCTTTGGAAGTGTGTTGGAAGCCACGCCTTAAAAAGGCTGTTGGTTAACTCCATAGAAGTCTTCCGTTTTCCAATTAGCCAACGTGGTTTCTATTAGAGGTCCTTGTTGTTTTTTTTTTTACTGTTGATTCCCTTCTTGGCTTGGTTCTTGAGACACACACATGGTTTACACCATCAAGGCCTCATTTAGTGCACCATTGAAACATGTTGATTGATTACGAGGTAAATTATAGGGGTAACACCAGTTGTACTCCTGTGCCATGTTGTTTTCTGTTTGAACCAAGGCTCTTGAGGATGTTGTTACGTTTTGATCATACGGTCGAAATGGCCTGGTAGCTTAAGGTTGTCCTTGTGTTTTGGTTTTGATTTACAGAATGAGATGGTGGTCTATTTTTTTGGTATGAGGGCCTAGCTTTGTATTGAGCCTAACTTTGATACGGTCTAGAAGTTTGAGCTTGTTGTCTTTTGATAGTCACTAGCTAATTTCCAAGGTTTTGTAGCTATTTCATAACCTCCTATAATTCCTTTGAAGTATTTGAAGAAGTCGATGCCTCTTTATTTCTTTGATTTCTAGGGGTTTGGAATGGGATTCAATTCATTTGTTTGATGGTTGTAGGATTTACCATATCCTGATAGATTGGCATTGGTTGCCTTGGTGCAAGCTTACCTACTTGGTTCAAAACTTCTCTGCTCTGATAGCTTTGTCGTAGGCCCCAACAACGCGTTGATCCTCACATTGATTGGATCATCATGGCTATGTATGAATTTATAGCCTTTAAGAAATAAAGGAATGCTCCTTCAAAGAATTGGTCTAACAACTATTGGAATGTTGTCCCATGTCCATTGGAATCAGTAGTTGAAATCTATCATTTGCTTGTTAGGAGCCCTTTTGATTGTGGTCAATTGTTCCAGTAAAGAAAAATTGTCTGCCCTCTCCCCAAATTAGTTGCAAAGGGCTTAAAAAAGTTGGTTCCAATTCGTAATAGACCATATTGTTAGGCTCCTAAACCATTGTAAGGCCTTGTCTTTGAAATATGAAGCCAACTTGAACTTGATATAACATCTGTTTCATTTATTTAGTGGATTGCACATGCATTGGAAATATCCTTGATGTGGTCAATAGGAGTAGTATGATTTTATCCTGTGAAATGGGGATATTCTTTACCGCCGCAACCGGAACTTGATTGTTAGCATTTAGGAAAGTGGACTACCGCCCATGAAATTGACAAAGGGATTCGAGTGGTAGATGTGCCATTATGATTGGCCTAAGAATCTTGGTTGATGTGAGAAAAGGTCTACCAGTGGAGGTGTAGAAAAAGCCCTGTTAGGTGGAGATGGTGATCTTTGTGCTCCTCTTCCTCTCCTTCCTCTACCTGCTTTGATAGTTACAAGTAGATGTATAGCCCCTCTTCTTGAGTATCGGACCTAGTTCGAATTCTTCTCATGTTCCTAGGCAACTTGTGCTATTACACCACCGAATTTTATCCCTTTGTAGTCACCGGATGTGTTGGGAATAAACCTCGAAGGCTATATTTGGCCAAGCTACACATTGAACTCGAAAAAAATAAATTCAAAACTTTGAAGGAAATGTGTATTTTAGATTATGGAATTTGAAATTCGATTTGGAATGACAGTCCTAAAAACCCAAAAATTCCATACTTTTGAATCCCAAACTGACCTTGGAAAGAGTATAGGCATGCAATGCACCTTCGAAACCTAAAATTCAAAAAATTCCAATGTTTTGAAAACAAAAATTTAAAAAAACTAAAGATACCATTTTGAAGATTTCCCCAGCATCTACCAACCGGTTAAATTTTGACTTGTTTTGAGTGAGTTAAGCCCTTGAAAATCGATTTCGAGATCAGCCTGGAAGATGAAAAATCTAAAATTGTAAAACTTGAAATTTTTGACACCAAATTTCTTGAAAATTCCTTCAAATCTTAAGGAATGACATCTTGGTCCACCGGGAATGCCAAAACTATTGATGGTGAATCATAGCACCCCCGAATATCTCAGAACTCGATGGGTTTAGACTCTCGGTGTGATTGCATAACATGGAGCATTTCCCAGTGTGGGACCTTATGAATCGAAAAGCTCTCTGGATGAAGGCCGGTTCCTATTCCTCTTTTCGTGTACACACAAACAATTTGTAGAGGGTTCAATGAAAAAAACCTAATCTAACTTGCCAAGGAGACAGGGTTGAGAAAATGTAAGAAAATAAACCTAATCTAACCAAGGTGATGCACCAAAGGAATGATGAACAACTATTTTGCCAATAAACACAAACCATAAAAATGCAATACAATAAACATGCACAGGTAACCAAAACTACAATAAGAGATCATTTGAATGCAATGAATACAAGAGAGGGTTGAAATCATCCACAGGACTTGGTTTTTATTTCTACAAAGATTGATTTGTCCATTACAATGGCTAATAGGCACAAACATGTATTACGGTTTGTATGCGATGTTTACAACTCCACAAATCGACTTGTTGATAAGAGAAGAAGGGCGGGGTAAAACAATAACGTCCAACCTTTAGAAAGAAGCCCCTCCTTATAATTTATAGGAAGAAAAAGAGAGGGAGAAGAGAGGAATTTGAAATCTACCCCAACCACTTCCGTAGTTGCATTTAATTCATCTCATTATGGTGGTAGGTGAGAACCCTAGCAAACCCAAAAATGGTGAACTGTATTTTGAATTTTTGAAGAACTTTTTCACCCAAATAAAGATATCCAGTCATAGTTTGATAATTGTATTTTGAAAGTCCTCTCTTGCATGAATATGAGCTCCCTTTGAAACATTATGGCCATTTGAATATGTCCCTTGTCAGGGCCTCTGCTTCTGTCAGTTCGGGGTTCTCCTTTACATTTGCATCGAGGTTTGGAGGGTGCCTTGACATGTTTTTGTGCTTATGTTTTCATGACTTGTTTCCCCGACTTCAAAACCTGATTTTCCTAGGTAGTGTTTTAGGTTTTCAGAACTCCCAAGCATCGGGACATGTCTTACAATTTGCATGCTTCATGTCTCGTGTTTCCCAAAACCCAAAACCCAAAATCCTTTGTGTCGGGTTTTCGGACTTGCATAACATATTTTCTTTGTGTCGAGTTTCGACCATGCAATGCATCCCCCAAAACCTGAAATGAAGGATTTCAGGACTGGGACCTATTTGGCAACCTCTAAAACCTGAAATGAAGGATTCAAAATTCCAGACTTGTTTTGCATGCATGAAAACCTAAAATGACCTTGGCAGAGTAGAGGCATGCAATGCACCCTCTGAAACCCGAAATGAAGGATTTCAATTTTCCTTGATTTCCATATTCTGTTGTTGTCTATATTTACCCGGGGGGTAGATATATATAAAAATTTGGCGACTCAACGGGATCACCTACCTGCTAGTTAGAAGATCGGTGGCCTTTTAACAATCCATTGGGTGTGAAGTCATAAGAAATAACTTTGAAACCAACCTTATATCTGATCCTCGAGCACAGTAACACAACTCCTTATTAGAGAGCACGCTGAATCGTAGAAATTTAACCTAGGAGCAAAAAAACTTGTGTCGAATGACTTAGGGAAATTGAAACCTAACTACAACAAGACAATGCGCATCCGCACTTAGAGGAATTAAAATCCTAGGATGCTATTTACAAGGCTAAAGATTATCTTTAGTAGCAATGTTTAAGATAGATTCTATTAAATCAAATTAGAAGTTCTTCTCCATCTAATGTAGATAATTAGAAGGCATTACTACTTTTACATCCTATAAGCATGTAGGGGCCACTCTAAATGGCATCAAACTTGGAATGCTTTCCTAGTTTTCGCGATCTACATCCCATCCATTTCGTAACTAGGTCCCCTTCCTGAAGGTCCTTGCTCTTGATTTCTTATCATACCATTTTTTTTACTAAGGCTTGATCATTCTCAATTGTTTGAATCCGCATGTTCTTTGATTTATTCCAATTCCATCAACTCGCATACCGGCCTCCATTGGTTTGAACTTAGATAACTCCAACCGCTTCATGAGCTCCAATGCGGGAGTTCTAATGATATAGGCAATACTTCTTCTTTCCCATAGACTATCTTGTAGGGAGAATTCCTGTAGATCTCTTTGCGTTATCCTGTCAATCCATAATGTTGATTTTAGCTTGGAATGCCATTTTCTTTGGTTTTCATCTAGAGTCGTTACGATGATTCATAGCAAATTCTTGTTCGTGAACTCTTCTGTCCATTACCCTTTGGGTAATAGTTGGAAACAGTGCTCAAGTAGATTCCATTCTTGACAACCCATTCTCGTAATCTTGGAACTTATGAATTCCAATACATTTTCCGATATCATAGTGGCCAAGACACTCGAACACAGTCGAGTATACCTTCATAAAAGTCTAGTATGTTAGACTCATTTGCTTCTTTGAGTGCTACTAATTTGGACCACTTGGTGAAATAGTCCATTGTCATGAGAATCCACTTATGGCCTTAGCTTGAGTTCGGATTGATGACCCCGAAGAAGTCTAATCCCCATTGCATAAATGGTTGGTCAACCAAAATTGGGTGCAATGGAAGTGCTTTGCTAGTGTTTCTTTTCCTGTGAAGAGTGCACATTTTTTGCACTTTTTTATCCATGTATAGCAGTCATTGAACATTGTGGGCCAATAATACCCTACATTCATTATCTTTAGAGCTATTACCCATGGGGTGAAATTTCCTTCGAAATCTCCATCGTGAAAATATCGTAACACCCTCTCAATTTGACCTGTCCCAATGCACCTCAATAGAACTCCATTGATGTCTTTCTTGAACAAAACACCATCAACAAGCACATATGGAATGGATTGTAATCTTAAGTATCTCCTCTTTGATTTTCTCATTTCTGGAGGGCATATGCCTGTTTGTAGGAAGTGTATCATATTATGAGTCCAACGAGGAGTGGGCAAATCATCATTTTCCTATTCTTGACCATCATGTAGTACCAGACAGTCTCCTTTTCATCACCTGCTTCATCTTGTTGACTCGAGCCCATTTGTTCACATAATCCCTTTCCATGGACCATCTTAGTGACCTTAATTTGGATGTCATATTCCATGACATGAGTGATCAATCTTGCACATTTCTCATTCAGATCCTTGTTTAGAAGGAAGTCCTTGACTCCTACATGAGAGACCAACAATTGGATCTTGTTGTTTCAGACTATGTGCTTGAATTTCTTTAAGCTTCTGATCACTACAAGGACATGTTTTTCAATGAAAGAGTACCTAGTTTCATATTCCTCCAAGCCTTGATCAAGAAAGCAATTTGGTTGTTCCAATTCCTTTTTATTTTATTGTACCAGGATTGTAGAAATTGTGTCCCCACCACCAAAGGCATATAGCATGAAATCCTTGGAGAAATTTGGATAGACGATAGTTGGAGATTGAGATATAGCATCTTTTATTGACTAAAAAATTTCCTTGCCTTCAATTTGTCCACTTAAATTCCATGCTCTTCTTTAACATCAACATTACGGCTTTACAAGCGCTATAGAGTTTGGAACAAACTGCAGATAAAATTGATCCTTCCTAAGAAGCTTTGAAGAGCCTTCTTGTGACTTGCAATGGCAATTCTCTAATTGTCTCAACTCTTTCTAGGTCAATCCTCAATCCCTCCTTTGAAACAATATGGCCTAGAAGTTTTCCTTCGTGATCGAAGAATATGCATTTTTGGGATTTAATGATACCCCAAATCTTCTACACCTTTGAAATACCATTTTAGGATGAAAGAAGCAATCCACTATGTTTTTGAGAATATAATGATGTCATCAAGATATATCAAAACTATTTCATTGATCAACCCCTTGAATGACATATCCATTTCCCTTTGGAAAGTGGCTCCAGGTATTTAATAGCTCAAATGGAATATTCCCGTAGGCATAGGTGCCCCATTTGGTGGTGAAAGCCATCTTTAACTGGTCATCTCCTTTTAATACTATCTGGTTATACCTTGAGCAGCCTTCTACGAGAGAGAATCTCTCCAAACTGGATACCACTTGCAGGATTTTTTCCATTGAAGGAAGTGGGTAATGGTCTTTGAGAGATGCCTTGTTGAGGTCTCTGAAGTCCATGCACAACCTAATTTCTCTGTTCTTCTTCCTAACCGGTACTAGGATTGTAACCCAACTTGAGTGTTTGATCGAGAATATAATGCTTGCCTCTATTAGCTTGTTTAGCTCTTTCTTCATTAGAGGCTCAATGCGAGGGTTGACTGGTCTTTGATTCTACCTAATGGGCTTAGCATTTGGATCCAGTTCTATGGTATGTTGTGCCAACTTTGAGTTAAATCCTCGCAGGTCCTCATAGCTCCAAGCGAAGACATTTGAAAATTCTTGGCAAAGTTGTATGAAATCTGATTTCTCTTGTTCAGTGGCCACTTTACCAGTTTGAAGTGTTTTTCCTTCCCCAATCGGAATTGGCTCTGAATCTTCTCCTTTGACCTGTATGTTAGCCTTTTCCTTACGAAACTACTCATTAGGATTAAAGATAGACTCCAATGTTACTAAACCCTTGGGAAGATTGTTTGTCCGTAGTTGCACTTCTTGATCCCCGTACTGCTGCTCTAGTTTGTCCTGATTCCTAGCTGAGAATTCAGCCTCTTCTTACAAGAAATTAACGATCTATTGATTGTTCTCAAAATCCTGCCAGCTTGTGTTATTATCTAGCACTACTGGCCTCATGATCACATGGATATGTGGTTGTGTTTTTTCCCTTTTGATGTTTTCAACTATATCAAACGTTGCTCCAACTACTGCGAGCCTATCTGCGGCTTCATTTTTCTTCCTGGGTATGGACACAATGTTGAAAGCTTAAAAATCCTCAATGAGGTCCCATACCCTATTCTTGTAGCTCTTCATTGGTCATTCTTTGTAGCATTTTATCCCCTAACTTAATTGACAATTAGCTTGCTATCTCCAAACACCTGCGCAAGTTCTTTATGCCCTTTTTACTGGCACAATGAAGTCCATGAATCAATGCCTCGTATTTAGCCGTGTTGTTTGAACAAGAAAAATGGAAACAAAAAGATGAATAATATTTGATGTCTTGTGGTGAAACAAACATTGCACCACCTCCAACACCTTGTCTTCTTCTTGAACCATCGAAAAATAGTTTCCAAACTTCATTGTCATCCTTTTGTTCAGGCTTAATGATGTCGGGAATGGGTGAATTTTCTTCGTGTACACAATACATGCCCAAGTCGATTCTTCAATTTCCTTGTATGGGTCAAATACATGACTTTTGTTTGCCTATTCATCCATAGTCAAATCAAGAATTCCCTTGATCTTAGTACCTATTTCTAGATGATTTGAACACTCCTCCTGATCAAAGGTTGAGCAATTTGCATTGATATGACTTGGTACATGCGGCTCAATATGGAAATTGGTAGTTGGTACGACTTTGATTGTTGCTTTGGCCCCATACCTAGTCTTGAAAATCATGTGTGACCAATCTACGATAGATATCCACAAATTTTTGTAGTGAAGTATCTCTATAGACACAATGCAAAGAGTGGCGGAAGGTCACTTAGAGACACATCCAACAAAAATGTGACATTAGGACAGGCATGTAGTGTTAGGCTTAACCCTTTGATGACCCCAACTGTTACTACTACTGCTTCCATCTAGCTATACTAATCCTTTCGAACCGGCTCATACTTCAGGACCTAGTTGATTTTCTATTTTCTTTGGCATCACCGAACTACTTACCCCTAAATATATCATGTAGTTGTGTACAAGTGGTTTCCAACAATCAATGACACATAGAATGGTGGAGGCTTCAATTTTTTTCTTGTTTGTCGTCCATCATGTTACACTTTGTATTAGTGAGAACTTTCTAATGTCCTGTGTTTGATACATTCGAGGTAGACCAGCTTATCCATTGCAACTTGCAATAAATCTCACCGTCTTGGGGTTTCAAAGTGATTCCCACATGGAAAAGTTCACATGTGTCTTCTTCATTTGATTGATGATGTTGAGAGGGGATGAATTTTCCTTTTTCTATCCCTTACTTCTAGTGCAACCTTTTCTCGGAGCTTGAACAAGCACATGTGTTGCTTCTGACAGGTACCTTAGGATATTTTTTCACATTTGGAGCTGCATTTGGTCTACTAACCCCTTGTTGTGTAGGAGTGGGATGAGAAACAACTGGATTAGATGGTTTTCCCTCTTCTATGCTTCTCTTCTTTGACCATGTGTTGAAGCCATGCCTTGAAAAGGCTATTGGTTAACTCCATAGAAGTCTTCCGTTTTCCAATTGGCCAACGTGGTTTTTATTGGAGGTCCTTCTTGTTGTGTTTCTTGTTGTTGATTCCCTTCTTGGCTTGGTTCTTGAGACACACCAATGGTTTACACCATCAAGGCCTGATTTAGTGCACCATTGAAACACGTTGATTGATTATGAGGTAAATTATAGGGGTAACACCAGTTGTACTCCTATGCCATGTTGTTTTGTGTTGGAACCAAGGATTTTGAGGATGTCGTTGCATTTTGATCATATGGTCGAAATGGCCTCGGCATCTTGAGGTTTTCCTTGTGTTTTGGTTTTGATTTATAGCCTAAGATGGTGGTCTATTTTGTTGGTATGAGGGCCTAGCTTTGTATTGAGCCCGAGGGTGATACGGTCTAGAACTTTGAGCTTGTTGTCTTTTGATAGTCACTAGCTCATTTCCAAGGTTCTGTAGCTATTTCATAACCTCCTATAATTCCTTTAAAGTATTTGAAGAATTCGATGCCTCATTATTTCTTTTATTTCTAGGGGTTGGAATGGGATTCAATTTTTGGTGTTTGACTAGTCGTAGGATTTCCCATATTTGGATAGATTGGCATTGGTTACCTTAGTGCAAGCTTACCCGCTTGGATCAAACAATTCTCTCGCTCCGATAGCCGTGTTGTAGGCCCCGATAGCGTTGTTCCTACCATTGATTGGATCATCATGGATATGTCTGAATTTATAGCCTTTAAGAAATAAAGGAATGCTCCTTCAGTAGTTGGTCAAACAACTATTGGAATCCTGTCCCATTTCCATTGGAATCTGAAGTTGAAATCTATCATTTGCTTGTTAAGAGCCCTTTTGATTGTGGTCAATTGTTCCAATAAAGACAAATTGTCCGCCCTCTCCCCAAATTGGTTGCAAAAGGGCTTAGAAAAGTTGGTTCTAATTCGTAATAGACCCTGTTGTTAAGCTCCTAAACCATTGTAAGGCCTTATCTTTGAAAGATGAAGCCAACAACTTGACTGCAACATCCATTTCATTTATTTTGTGGATTACACATGCATTGGCAATATCCTGGATGTGGTCAATACGAGTAGTATGATTTTCTCCTGTGAAATAGGGGATATTCTTTTGCGCTGCAACCGGAACTTGATTATTAGCATTTAGGGAAAGTGGACTATTGCCCATGAAATTGAAAAAGGGATTCGGTGGTAGATGTGCCATTTTTATTGGCCTAAGAATCTTGGTTGATGCGAGAAAAGGTCTACCAGGTGGAGGTGTAGACAAAGCCCTATTAGGTGGAGATGGTGATGTTTGTGGTCCTCTTCCTCTCCTTCCTCTACTTGGTGATAATTGCAAGTAGACAAATAGTCCCTCTTCTTGAGTATCAGACCTGGTTCAAATTCTTCTCATGTTCCTGGGAAACTTGTGCTATTACACCACTAAATTCTATCCCTTTGGAGTCACTAGATGTGTTGGGGAATGAGCCTCAAAAGGCTATATTTGGCAAAGCTACACATCGAACTCAAAAACAATAAAGTAAAAACTTTGAAGGACTTTGTGTATTTTAGATTATGGAGTCTCGAGATTTGATTTGGAATAAGTCCTAAAACCTGAAAATGCCGACTTCGAATCTCAAACTGACCTTGGCAGAGTAGAGGCATGCAATGCACCTTCAAAACCCAAAATTCAAAAATTATGATGTTTTGAAAATCAAAATTTCAAAAAACTAAAGATACCATTTTGAAGATTACCCCTAGATCTACCAACCGGTAAAATTTAGAATTGTTTTGAGTGAGGTAAGCCCTTGAAAATTCATTTCGAGATCATCCCGGAAGGTGAAAATCAAATAGTAAAACTTGCAATTTTGACTCCAAATTTCTTGAAAATTCCTTTAAATCTTATGGAATGACCTCTTGGTCCCACTTGGCGTGACAAAACTATTGATGGTGAATCACAAAGCACCCCTCGAATATCTCGTAACTCGATGGGTTGAAACTCTCGGTGTGATTACATTACATGGAGCGTTTCCCGTATGGGACTTACGAATCAGAAAGCTCTGGATGAAGGTCGGTTCCTATTCCTTTGTTCGTGTACACACAAACAATTTGTAGAGGGTTCACTAAAAACCTAATCTAACATGCCAAGGAGACATGGTTTATAAAATGCAAGAAAATAAACCTAATGTAACCAATGTGATGCATCGAAGGAACGATGAACAAATTTTTGCCAATAAACATAAACCATAAAAATGCATTACAATAAACATGCAAGCAAGTAACCAAAATTGCAATAAGAGATCACTTGAATGCAATGAATACAAGAGAGGGTTGAAATCATCCACAAACTTGGTTTTTATTTCTACAAAGATTGATACAGTCCATTACAATGGCTAAGAGGCACAAACATGTATTACAGCTTTGAATGGGAGGTTTGAAACTCCACAAATCCACTTGTTGATAAGAGAAGAAGGGGGGAAAAAAAATAATGTCCAACCTTTAGAAAGAAGCCCCTCCTTACAATTTATAGGAAGAAAAAGAGAGGGAGAAGAGAGTAATTCGAAATCTACCCCAACCACTTCCAGATTGCATTTAATTCATCTCATTATGGTGGTAGGTGAGAACCCTAGCAAACCCAAAAAATGGAGAATTGTATTTTGAATTTTTGAAGAAATTTTTCTCACCCAAATAAAGATATCCAGTTGTAGTTGGATAGAGGACCCTGTAATATTTCCAAAAATTCCTCTCTTGCGAATCCGAGCTCCCTTTTAAACGTTATGGCCATTTGAATATTTCCCGCATCGGGCCTGCTTCTGCCGAGTTTGGGGTTCTCGTTTGCATTTGCATCGGGTTTGGAGGGTGCCTTGACATGTGTTTGATGCTTATGTTTTCTTAAATTGTTTCCCCGACTTCAAAACCTGATTTTCCTCGAAGTGTTTCCGGTTTTGAAACTCCCAAGCATTGGGACATGTCTTGCGATTTGCATGCTTCATGTCTCGTGTTTCCCGAAACCAAAACCTGAAATCCTTTATGTCAGGTTTTCGGACCTGCACAACATATTTTCTTTGTGTCGAGTTTCAACCATGCAATGCATCCCCCAAAACTTGAAATGAAGGACTTCGGAACTAGGGACCTATTTGGCAACTTCTAAAACCCGAAATGAAGGATTCAGAATTCTAGACTTGTTTTGCATGCATGAAAACCTGAAATGACCTTGGCGGGAGTAGAGGCATGCAATGCACCCTCTAAAACCTGAAATGAAGGATTTTGATTTTCCTTGATTTCCATATTCTGCTATTGTCTATATTTACCGGGGGTAGATATATATAACAATTTGGTGACTCAACAGGATCACCTGCCTGCTAGGTAGAAGATCAGTGGCCTTTTAGCAATCCATTGGGCATGGAGTCATAAGCAATAACCTGAAACCAACCTTATGACCGATCTTGAGCCCGGTACCACAACTCCTTCGAGAGAGAACACTCGAACCAGAAATTCAACTGGGAACAAATTTTTTTGTTGAATGACTTAGGGAAACTAAAACCTAACTACAAAAAGACAATGTCCATCCACACTTAGAGGAAATAAAATCCTAGGATGCTATTTACAAGGGTGAAGATTATCTTTAGTAGCAATGTTTATGATAGATTATGTTAAATGGAATCGAAATTTCTTCTCCA
The DNA here is from genome assembly GCA_018340775.1 of Taxus wallichiana var. yunnanensis. Classification (NCBI taxonomy): domain Eukaryota; kingdom Viridiplantae; phylum Streptophyta; class Pinopsida; order Cupressales; family Taxaceae; genus Taxus; species Taxus wallichiana. Next base: position 401,084,930 of record CM031239.1, on the reverse strand, counting down.
TCCAATGTAGACAATTGGAAGGCATTACTACTTTTACATCCTCGTAACCATGTAGGGGCCACTCCAAATGGCATCAAACTTGGAATGCCTTCCTGGTTTTGCCAAATCTACATCCCATTTTAGAACTAGGTCCCCTTCCTAGAAGGTCCTTGCTCTTGATTTCTTATCAAACCATTTTTCTTTACTAAGGCCTGATCTTTTCAATTGTTTGAACTGCATGTTCTTTGATTTCTTCCAATTCCATCAACTCTGCATACCTAGCCTCCATTGGTTCAAACTCAGACAACTCCAACTGCTTCATGAGCTCTAATGCAGTAGTTATAATGATATAAGAAATACTTATTCTTTCCCATAGACCATCTTGTAGGAGAATTCCCTATAGACCTCTTTGGCATTATCGTGTTAGCCCATAGTTCTGATTTTAGCTTGGTATGCCATTTTCTTTGGTTTTCATCTAGAGTCCTTCGATGATTCTTAGAAAATTCTTGTTTGTGAACTCGCCTATCCATTACCTTGTGGGTAATAGATGGAGAGGTGCTCAAGTAGATTCCCTTCTTGACAACCCATTCTGTAATCTTGGAAATTATGAATGCCAATGCATTGTCCAATATGATAGTCACCAGCACACCGAACCTGGTCACTATTCCTTCATAAAAGTCTAGTTTGTTAGACTCATTTGCTTCTTTGAGCGCTCTTTGCTTGGACCACTTGGTGAAATAGTCCGTTGTCATGAGAATCCACTTGTGGCCTTGGCTTGAGTTCGATTGATGACCACTGAAGAAGTCCAATCCCTATTGCATAAATGGTTGGTCAACCAAAATTGGGTGTAATGGAAGTGTTGCTAGTGTTTCTTTTCCCTCGTGAAGAGTGCACATTTTTGCACTTTTTTATCCATGTATAGTAGTCATTGAACACTGTGGGCCAATAATACCCTACCTTCATTATCTTGAGAGTTGTTACCCATGGGGTGAAATTTCCTTCAAATCTCCATCGCGAAAATATCGTAACACCCTCTCAATTTGACCTATCCTAATGCACCTCAATAGAAATCCATTGATGTCTTTCTTGAACAAAACACCATAAAAAAGCACATATGGAATGGCTGCAATCTAAAGTATCTCCTCTTTTCTTTGCTCATTTCGTAGGGTGTATGGGCCTGTCTGTAGGAAGTGTATCATATTACGAGTCCAACAGGAGCGGGAAGATCATCATTTTCCTATTCTTGACCATCCCGTAGTACCAAGACAATCTCCTTTTCATCACCTACTTCATCTTGTTGACACGAGCCCAGTTGTTCACATAATCCCTTTCTATGAACTATCTTAGTGTCCTTAATTTCGATGTCATATTCCATGACATGAGTGATCCATCCTTGACGTTTCTCATTTAGATCCTTGTTTAGAAGGAAGTCCTTGACTCTCGCATGAGAGACCAACAATTGGATCTTGTTGTTTGAGACTAGGTGCTTCAATTTCTTTAAGCTTCTAATCACTACAAGGACATGTTTTTCAATGAAAGAGTACCTAGTTTCATATTCCTCCAAGCCTTGACTGAAGAAAGCAACTGGTTGTTCTGATCCCTCTTTGTTTTGTTGTACTATGATTGTAGAAATTGTGTCCCCACCACCAAAGGCATATAACATGAAATCCTTGGAGAAATCTGGATTGACGATAGTTGGAGATTGAGATATAGCATCTTTTATTGACTAAAAACCTACCTTGACTTCAACTATCCACTTAAATGCCATTCTCTTCTTTAACATCAACGTTACTGGCTTTACGAGAGCTGCAGAGTTTAGAACAAACCTGTGGATAAAATTGATCCTTCCTAAGAAGCTTTGAAGATCATTCTTATGACTTGGCAATGGAAATGCTCTAATTACCTCAACTCTTTCTAGGTCAATCGTTAATCCCTCCTTTGAAACAATATGGCCTAGAAGTTTTCCTTCGTGATCCAAGAATATGCATTTTTGGGATTCAATGATACCCAAAATCTTCTACACCTCTCAAATACCTGTCTCGGATGAAAGAGGAAATCCGTTATGTTTTTGGAGAATACAATGATGTCATCAAGATATATCGAACTATTTCATTGATCAACCCTTGAATGACATATCCATTGCCCTTTGGAAAATGGCTCCAAAGCATTTAATAGCCCAAATGGAATATTCCTATAGGCATAGGTGCCCCATTTGGTTGTGAAAGCCATCTTAAACTGGTCATCTCCTTTCACCACTATCTCGGTTATACCCTAAGTAGCCATCAAGGAGAGAGAATCTCTCCAAACTGGATACCACTTGCAGGATTTTTTCCATTGAAGGAAGTGGGTAATGGTCTTTGAGAGATGCCTTGTTAAGGTCTCTGAAGTCCACGCACAACCTAATTTCTCCGTTCTTCTTCTTCTAACCAAGCATCAGAACACTTGAGTGTTTGATAGAGAATATAATGCTTACCTCTATTAGCTTGTTTATCTCTTTCTTCATTAGAGGCTCAATGCGAGGGTTGACTGATCTTTGATTCTACCTAATGGGCTTAGCATTTGGATCCGAGCTCTATGGTATGTTGTGCCAACTTCGAGTTGAATCCTTGCGAGTTCTTATAGCTCCAAGTGAAGACATCTTGAAATTCTTGGCAAAGCTCTACGAAATCAGATTTCTCCTATTTAGTTGCCACTTTACCAGCTTTGAAGTGTTTTGCCTTCCCTAACCGGAATTGTCTCGAATCTTCTCCTTTGACTCGTATGTTAGCCTTTTCCTTATGGAACTAGTCGGTAGGATTGAATATAGACTCCAATGTTACTAAACCCTTCTCAAGCTTGTTTATCCGTAGCTGCACTACTCCGATCCCTGTCATCGCTGCTCTAGTCTGCCTTGATTCCTAGCCGAGAATTCAGCCTCTTTTTAGAATAAATTGATGATCTCGTTGATCATTCTCAAACACCTACCAACTTGTGTTATTATCTAGCACCGATGGCCCGACAATCACATGGATATGTGGCTGTGTTTTTTTCCTTTTGATGTTTTCAACTACATCAATTTTTTCTCCAACTACTGCGAACCTATCCGCGGCTTCATTTTCTTCTTGGGGTATGGACACAATGTTGAAAGCTTTGAAATCCTCAATGAGGTCCCATACCCTATTCTTGTAGCTCTTCAACAGGTCATTCTTTGTAGCATGTTGTCCCCTAAATTGGTTGATAATTAACTCGCTATCTCCAAACACCTACAAGTTCTTTATGCCCTTTTTACTAGCGCAATGAAGTCCATGAATCAATGCCTCATATTTAGCCATGTTGTTTGAACAGGAAAACTGGAAATGAAAAGCTAAATAATATTTGATGCCTTGTGGTGAAACAAACATTGCACCACCTCCATCACCTTGTCTGCTTCTCGAACCATCAAAAATAGTTGTTAAAATTCATTGTCATCCTTTCATTCAGGATTAATGATGTCGGGAATGGGTGAATTTTCTTCATGTACACAATACACGCCCAATTCAGATTGTTCAATTTCTTTTTATGGATCAAATGCATGAATTTTGTTTACCCATTCATCAAAAGTCAAATGAGAAATTCCCTCAAACTTAGTACCTATTTCTAGATCATTTGAACACTCCTCCCGATCAAAGGCTGAGAAATTTGCATTGAGATGACTAGGTACATGAGGCTCAATATGGAAATTGGCAGTTGGTTCTGACCTATTTTCTACTTTAACCCCATACCTCGTCTTGAAAATCATGTGTGACCAATCTGCAGATAGATATCCACAAATTTTTGTAGTGAAGTCTCTTGATAGACACAACTCAAAGAGTGGCGGAAGGTCAATTACAGACAAATCCTACAAAACTGTCAAATTAGGACAGGCATGTAGTGTTAGGCTTAACCCTTTAATGACCCCAACTGTTCCTTCTACTGTTCCATCTAGCTATACTACTCCTTTCAGAACTGGCTCATACATCAGACCCAGTTGATCTCGTTATTTACTTCGCATCATCGAACTAATTGCCCTTGAATCTATCATGTAGTTGTGTACCAAGTGGTTTCCAACAATCAATGACACAAAATGGTGGAGGCTTCAAAAATTTTCTCATTTTTCCTCCATCATGTTGCACTATATTAGTGAGAACTTTATTATGTCCCCGATTTGATACATTCGAGGAAGACCAAGCTTAGCCATTGCAAATTTCAATAAATCTCACTTACTTGGGATTACCAAGTGATTCCCACATGGAAAAGTTCACATGTGTCTTCTTCATTTGATCGATGATGTTGAACGGGATAAATTGTCATTTTTCTATCCATTACTTGGCACACAACCTTTTCTCGGAGCTTGAACAGCGCATGTGTCGCTCTGAACAAGTACCTTGGGCTATTTTTTCACATTTGAAGCTGCATTTGGTCTCATCAATTCTTTGTTGTGTAGGAGTGGGCTGAGAAACAACTGGATTAGACGGTTATCCCTCTTCTCTAATTCTCTTCTTTGACCGTGTGTTGGAAGCCATGCCTTGAAAAGGCTATTGGTTAACTCCATAGAATTCTTCCGTTTGCCAATTGGCCAACGTGGTTTCTATTGGAGGTCCTTCTTGTTGTGTTTCTTACTGTTGATTCCCTTCTTGGCTTGGTTCTTGAGACACACCAATGGTTTACACCATCAAGGCCTGATTTAGTGCACCATTAAAACATGTTGATTGATTATGAGGTAAATTACAAGGATAACACCAGTGTACTTCTATGCCATGTTGTTTTATGTTCGAACCAGGGGCTCTTGAGGATGTCATTGAATTTTTATCAAACGGTCAAAATTTCTTGGTAGCTTGAGGTTGTCCTTGTGTTTTGGTTTTGATTTACATCCTAAGCTGGTGGTCTATTTTGTTGGTATGAGGGCCTAGCTTTGTATTGAGCCCGAGGGTGATACGGTCTAGAAGTTTGAGCTTGTTGTCTTTTGATAGTCACTAGATCATTTCCAAGGTTCTCGTAGTTTGTTTCATAACCTCCTGTAATTCATTGAAGTATTTGAAGAAGTCGATGTCTCATTATTGCTATGATTTCTAGGGGTTGGAATGGGATTCAATTTTGGTGTTTGACTAGTCGTAGGATTTCCCATATCTGGATACATTGGCATTGGTTGTCTTGGTGCAAGCTTACCTACTTGGATCAAACAGGTTCTCTACTATGATAGCTTTGTCCTAGGCTCCTAGCAGTTGTTCCTCCCATTGATTGGATCATCATGGCTATGTCTAAATTTATAGCCTTTAAGAAATAAAGGAATGCTCCTTCAGCGGTTGGTCTAACAGCTATTGGAATCCTGTCCCATGTCCATTAGAATATGAAGTTGAAATCTATCATTTCTTGTTAGGAGCCCTTTTGATTATGGTCAATTCTTCCTATAAAGACAAATTGTCTGCCCTCTCCCCGAATTGGTTGCAAAGGGCTTAACAAAGTTGGTTCCAATTCATAATAGACCCGATTTTAGGCTCCTAAACCATTGTAATGCCTTACCTTTGAAATATGAATCCAACAAATTGACAAACATCCATTTCATTTATTTCGTGGATTGCACATGCATTGGAAATATCCTAGATGTGGTCAATAGGAGTAGTATGATTTTCTCCTGTGAAATAGGGGATATTCTTTAGCACTACAACCGGAACTTGATTATGAGCATTTAGGTAAAGTGGGCTACTACCCATGAAATTGACGAAGGGATTCTGTGGTAGATGTGCCATTACGATTAGCCTAAGAATCCTAGTTGATGCGAAAAAGTTCTACCAGGTGGAGGTGTAGACAAAGTCCTATTAGGTGGAGATGGTGATCTTTGTGGTCCTCTTCCTCTCCTTCCTCTACCTGGTGATAGTTCCAAGTGGAAAAATAGCCCCTCTTCTCAAGTATCAGACCTCGTTTGAAATCTTCTCATGTGCTGGGCAACTTGTGCTACTACACGATTGGATTCTATCCCTTCGAGTCGCCAGGTGTGTTGGGGAACAAGGCTCAGAAGGATATATTTTGACAAGCTACACACCGAACTCGACAAAAATAAATTTAAAAATTTGAGGGATCTATGTATTTAAGATTATGGAGTTTGAAATTTTATTTGGAATAACATCCCAAAACCTTTAAATACCAGACTTTTGAATCTGGAACTGACCTTGGCGGGAGTAGAGGCATATAATGCACCCTTTGAAACCTGAAGTTCAAAAAATTCTAAAGTTTCAAAATTCAAAATTTCACAAAACTAAAGATACCCTTTTAAATATTACCCATAGATCTACCAACCGGTGAAATTTTGACTTGTTGTGAGTGAGTTAAGCCCTTAAAAATCAATTTTAGAGTTCAGCCCGAAGGTGAAAAATATGAAATTGTAAAACTTGCAATTTTTGACTCCAAATTTCTTGAAAATTCCTTCAAATATTGTGAAATGACCTCTTGGTCCCACCGGGCATGCCAAAACTATTGATAGAAAATCACAGCACCTTTGAATGTCTGTAACTCGTTGGCTTGAGAATCTCGGTGTGATTGCATAACACAGAGCTTTTTCTAAGTGTGGGACCTTGCAAATCAGGAAATCTCTCCGATGAAGGCCGGTTCCTATTCCTCTGTTCAGGTGCACACAAACAATTTGTAGAGGGTTCACTAAAAATAACCTAATCTAACTTTCCAAGGAGATAGGGTTGAGAAAATGCAAGAAAATAAACCTAATCTAACCAAGGTGATGCACCAAAGGAATGATGAACAATTGTTTTGCCAATAAACACAAACCATAAAAATGCAATACAATAAACATGCACAAGTAACCAAAATTGCAATGAGAGATCACTTGAATGCAATGAATACAAGAGAGGGTTGAAATCATCCACAGACTTGGTTTTTATTGCTCCAAAGATTGATACAGTCCATTACAATGGCCAAGAGGCACAAACATGTATTACAGTTTGAATGGGAGGTTTGGAACTCCACAAATCCACTTGCTGATAAGAGAAGAAGGGAGGGGAAAACAAGAATGTCCAACCTTTAGAAAGAAGCCCCTCCTTACAATTTATAGGAAGAAAAAGAGAGGGAGAAGAGAGGAATTTGAAATCTACCCCAACCACTTCCAGATTGCATTTAATTCATCTCATTATGGCGGTAGGTGAGAACCCTAGCAAACCCAAAAATGGTGAACTGTATTTTGAATTTTTGAAGAAATTGTTCTCACCCAAATAAAGATATCCAAAAAGTCCTCTCTTGCATGAATCTGAGCTCCCTGTGAAAAGTTATGGCCATTTGAATATTTCCCACATCAGGGTCTACTTCCTATCGGGTTCGGGTTCTCCTTTGCATTTGCATCGGGTTTGGAGGGTGCCTCGACATGTGTTTGATGCTTATGTTTTCCCGAATTGTTTCCCCAACTTCAAAACCTGATTTGCCTAGGTAGTGTTTCAGGTTTTTGGAACTCCCAAGCATTGGGACATGTCTTGTGATTTTCATCCTTCATGTCTCGTATTTCCCGAAACCCAAAACCTAAAATCCTTTTTGTTGGGTTTTCGGACCTGCACAACATATTTTCTTTGTGTTGAGTTTTCAGCCATGCAATGCATCCCCCAAAACCTGAAATGAAGGATTTCAGGACTGGGGAGCTATTTGGCAACCTCTAAAATCTGAAATGAAGGATTCAGAATTCTAGACTTGTTTTGCATGAATGAAAACCTAAAATGACCTTGGCGGGAGTAGAGGCATGTAATGCACCCTCTGAAACCTGAAATGAAGGATTTTGATTTTCCTTGATTTCCATATTATCTTTGTTGTCTATATTTACCTAGGGGGTAGATATATATAACAAGATTACTTGAAGGTGAAGCTACTGATTCATCCTCTCCACACAAGAATTCTTGTTCCTCTGAGAGCGAAATGATTTTCAATAAAAGAGAAGTGCTATTGTCATGGTTCCAGAACTAAATGTGGTGGTTCCAGAACTATAACTGCAGGATTTGGAACTAAGTTCGTGGGTTCCAAAACTATTTTTGATTGTTTCGAGGACAACAGGTTCTCATCCAATGGTGGATTAATCATTTCTTCTACTTCTTGTTATCACCGATCACAACACCCTTATTTTTACACAAGTGCATATACTTGAGCTCACGGTATGATTGGATAACATGGGTATTATCTCCAAGTTGTGGGACTTGCTACCTGAGATAGACCTCCAGAGAAAGTTGGTTCTTTCTCCTAAACTACCTGCCACAATTTACTCTAATGTAGGGTAAACTAACTATCCTAATCTAACATTCCAAGGGACCAAGGAGAGAGAGTGCCTAAAATGAAAGCCTACACTACAATGGTGATACACTAGAAAAAGAGGGTGTGAGAATAGTCTTCCAATGCATGAAAGCTAGAAGTAAAATGAATCCTAGAAGGGGTGATAACAGTTCTCCACAATCTGAAAATGCATTCACAATAATATTTCATACATGAAAAATAATAATGGATTCTTGCAAGAGCATAAGATAGACACAATACACTTGTAATCAAGGTTGAAGGGGCAAGAAGAATGCAAGAAAACACAACAGGGGAAGATGCATCCACAAACTTGTATTTTATTGCTTCATGATATGCACAGTTCAATTTGTTACAAGATAAGGGCCTAGATCACCATGCAAGTAGTTCAATACAAGGGCCTGCAGCACATTGGATTCACAAAGCAATTTTGACAGAGCTTTGCTACAACAAAACTACCTCTCTTACAATGAGCCTAACACTCCAATTTATTTTAAAAATGAGAAGAGAGAGAAGGGAAAAATAGAAATCCCAAAATCTGTCCTTCAACCACTTGTAAGAGGCATCAAATTGAGTGAAATGATTGTGTTTTAGGCTCCCCATACTGTCCCTGTGTGCTGCAACATAGAAATAATGATGAACATGACTCTTAATTGCACACCCAACTACCAAATAAAACACTGTCATGAACCTGGCCACGTTTTATGAAAAATATCCATCAATATCTCATCAAATATAGAATTTATTGATTGCTGTGCATCATTCTTGGAGCCAAAATTCCAATGGTACCAATTTTGCATGCTTTTGTTGAGAAATGAAAAAGTTATGGCCTTTTGAGTGCAAGCAACTATTTCTGGTCTGCGACGTTTTCTATCATTTGATGGGAATGAGCATTAACTGAGTGGAGCCGAATGTGTTTATTTTATTTAAATATATCTACCCTCATAAAAATTAATAAATTCAATATTTTTGAGATAGAGGATGTTGTGCTCATTCCAGAAAGTCCAATTTTGTGAAAATCGGAGCTCGAGTCAAAAGTTATGGCCATTTGAAGTTCACGGGTCAAACATTGACTTTTCCTTTGAATTGCAGGTATTGTGGCAAAATTGGGTCCACGTGTTCCGGCTGCTCTAGAATAATTTTTCTACATCAGTCAATACAAGCCTTCTTGTCCCCGTCGTTCACCATTGATCGGCCATGAGGGCCATTGACTTCCGCATCGACCGCATCCATTTATCTTGGCCCCTTTTACAACATTTTCACCTTTGCACGTCCCGCATACTTTTGTCCCGACTATCCCAGATGAAAATCTCCACACCACCCATAATAGACTGACTTGTGACGAATCATCTGATTTGCGTCCGTGCGTACTTGTGTCCCAAATGTCCCGTGGATCGCACGGGACAAAAACTTCCACTTTTTCTGATTTTCTTTACTGCAGTGATGTCCCAACTATCCTACAGGACCATCTAGGATAGAAGGTTCTGACTTAGCCAATTCCTTTGTATTTCAGCCCCAAACTTGATACGACGAACCTTGGCATGACCCTTACTGGTACGACCGCAGCCTCCAGACCCACAATGCATTAAAACAAGCCTGCGACTCCATTTTTTGGATTTTTTCAATTTTCTCTAACTTGGATTTTTTCCTTGGATGGGGAAGTTAGAGAGAAACTAAAGAGACCCTAAAAACATGATTTTGGGCCTTGAATCAATCTACTTGGTCGGGATCGAATATTTTTATGCATGTTATCAAAATTACCTCGAGGGGTGATTTTTGGATAACACTTCTCTTACATGATCTGCGAAAGTGATCATAGCCAAAGAATACATTTTATTTATTATTTTGAGGAGAATCAACCCACAATTGTTCATGATTATCAGTAAAAGGTCGTGCAGTAGGATATAAGGAAATTTGTTTAGAGTTCTTACCATTCGAGATTGTCATATCACCTGACCTGCAATCTATCAAAGCAACAACTATAGCTAACCATGGTCTACCCAAAATAATGGGATAACCCAATGTTTTACCTTTTGGCTGTAATATAAGGAAGTCAACTAGATATTCCCATGACTCCACCATAACCGCCACATCTTCAATAATTCCTTCTGGTTTTGCTACAAACTGATCTCATCATATGTAATATGGTATTAGTAGGTTGTATACCCGTTAATGGAAATGTTTTTAGAGTATCCACTATCATTACATTGATAGCAGCTCCTAGATCTATCAAAACATTATATACATCCTTATTTCCCATAGAGATAGAAATAACAGACTTCCAGATCTCCATATTTAGGAAGTAGAAGTTTTTCTCCTAATAAATCAACAAGTTTCCCATCTACTTTGATAGTCTTGGGGTACTATTTCTTCCTGCCATGTTTTTTCATACATAATATTTTGATTAATTTGTTTAATTCTGGAATATCTTTAATTGTCTATAACAGTGGTATTTCAAAATCCAATTTCCTTAGTTCTGTACTAAATTCGGACTCTTTGATTTCTAAAGCTTATTTGAATCTTTTCAAAATGGAGTCTCTGTAGTATTACTATTTGCCTCCTTTTCTTTTATTTCTATATCCTCTTTTCGAACAACAAGTACTAGGAATTTCATTTTCTTCTTTCATTTCGGTGATTACAAGGGTGGACTGCTAATGATTTTCCAAGATCTAGTTTGAATATCCTTATAATCCATAGCATGTAAATCAACTAATTTTTCTGGTTTTGTTCCATAAACAGGGGTTGTTTGTTTGTTTCTTGGATTTTCTACTGGCCATGTGCTAACATTTGTGTTTGGACTACATTTTTCAGTTTGTGAATTTGGTGGAGGGGATACCATGATGGCCTATTGATTCTGATTTGGATATGTTCTTCCTTGAGCATAATTGTTAGGGTTCCATCTAGGTTGTGACCAAGCATAAGGATTTCCTTGACCAGCCCATGGTTGTTGATGTCCCTGAGCATACCAAGATTGATTTTCCTAATCTTTAAGGTTCAAAGTTGGGTGAGGTAATCAAGCTGGTTGTCCCCAATTTTGTGGTACTAGCTAAGCAGCCCCTAGCATCATCCATGGATTAGGAATTGATCTTGGCATAAAATACCCTTGGTTGGGTTGTCTCTGAACAAAATTCAATTCTTCTGTTGTAGATGAGGTACTGGTTTGTTTAAGCTAATTTTTAATAACAGGAAGTAAGGAACAAACATCAGTATCATGTTCTTTAGATTCATAGATAAGACACATTTTTATTTTATCCAAAGGACAGTCTCTTAATGCATGCTTCTTCCCGCATCTCGACATAATACATAGCCAATGATTCAGTTTTGGAATTTGCTTTAGCTTGTAATCCATCCATAGTAGAGGTTAGTTGAACTAAAATGTTTGTTTTATAGTTTTTTAATTCATCCATTAGTTTGTTCATATCTGGATTCAGACTTTTCACCGATTTTTCTTTTCTAATTCCACCTCTTGTTCTAGAATAGCTTCTACAAATCTCCTTAATTCTATTCATTCTTATCTAATCAATGTCTCCACCTCCTATCAAGTTAAGGGCTTCCCTAGATTCATCATCTAAACCTTTAAGAAAAATGGTTTTACTTAACTCGCCTCTAAAAGAAAATCCACATCTCTTGTTGACAAAGAGGAATCTATTTAAATAGTCTTCTATGTTTTCATCTTCCTCCCGCTTGATTTTGAAGAATTCTTCCTTCCTATTCCTCCCTCTATAATAATCCTAGTATTTGTCTAGGAAGGTAGTTTCCATGTGTGCCCAAGTGGTAATAGAGTTCGATGGTAATCCCATGAACCACCTCATTTTTGCATCCTTCAAAGTGGATGGAAACAACTTTAGCTTTTGATTATCTATTTTATAATCATAGGTCGACACAGTACCTTGAATTCAAATAGAAATTTGTCGGGATCTTTAGATGACATCCCTCTAAATGTGGGTAAATGTGTAGGTGAGATATTTTTCATTGGTGTATCATCATCTCCCAATTATATTGGATAGGTAAAGGTTCTATCGGGTTCTCTCTCGACTTGTCGTGCCATTTTAAAAATATTCTCTGAATTTTCCTCCCAATAAATGTGGTAAGCGATATGCCTTGGGGAATGTGAAAAATCAGGAGTAGGAGGTTGAATACTCAATTGAGAATCGAAACTTTCCCTAAATGGATCTTGAGTAATAAGCCTTCTCCTAGAAGTTCCACTTCCTTCAGTGACTAATCTAAGAATTGCAAAGGTGGCAATTCCATTTCTTGTCTGAAAGGGGATGGAGGTGCCTCCAATTCTTGATCAATTTCCTTACTTTGACTAGAGGATGCTATGAATTCTTGTGAAGATGTTTTTGGAAGGAATCTACCTTGTGAGTCTCTTGGTCTACTCATATATTTAGGGATATAATAGGGAAGATTATTTAACTACTAGATGTATGTTTTGTTGCTCTTGCTAACACTTAATTAGGAAGTTCTAACTATCGTTCCCCGACAATGGCACCAAAAATGATGGGTGTCATTATTCCCTTCATTTAATCAACTTCTTGTTGATGTCATATCAAACTAGGGGTGTGTCTAAAGCTATATGCAATAAGAGTAATTTCATCAATCTAGTAGTTTTCTATAGTTATTCTTGTATTTTCTGGGGGATCTTTTAATGTCTTAAGGACTTCTTGGTAAAACCTTATTTAAATCAAACTATATGAAAACTTGTTGAAAGTAAACACACCGAAAGCTTTGCTTTGAAAGGAAACACACTTTAAAAGTAGAATGGAAACACACTTGCTTATGGAATTAAACACATTTGATTTTGGAATGTACACTTGTTTATGAAATTAAACACACTTAATTTAGAATGCCTAAAAATAATTACAAGAAATATAAGAATCTATCTAAACACCTACAGGAATAAATACACAACAAAGTTTAACTTAAAGGAATTAAAATAACGCAGAATTAATAGATCGAAGCTATTTACTAAAGAAATATAAATACCAAATAAACGTATATCCTGGTCCTTGGGGGAGTGGGCCCTTACTCCTCAAATCAGGATTTAACAACTCAGAATTCTCTCAAATCAGAATGGCTATTTTATTGAGAAAACATTCAGTATTACAAAACGTACTTAATCTGAGTACTTAGTCTATTTCTTTTCTCTAGTTCTATTTATATCTCATTCTATATCTTCTATATATATATATATTCTATCTATTGTAGGTTTGCCTTTTTATACATTTTACAATCACATCTATCTCAATGATTCTCGATGAAATCGAATCATACATAGAATAGATGCTTTGAGTCGATATTGTAGGATAACTCTTCTTGGATCTACATTCTAAAATCTTCTTCCCATTCCCGATTGAAAGGGATCGTAGATGTAAAATCTTCGGATGTGGTTTTAAAATAGGTAACTCCCATTAGTTTCAAACTTTGGAGAAGTTCCAACCATAGGAAATTGTTAAGGACCAAAATTTGTGAGAGTTCCGAGCTATCCCCAGAATTCTGGAACTAAGTCCAAAAATTCCGGAACTAAGTCCGAAAGTTCCAGAACTAGAAGATGACTGTGTGATGGAGTTCCGGAGCTAGCTTGGAAGTTCCCGAACTAAGCCATGTAGGAACATATGATTATCAAAAACATACTAGATGTCACCTGGTTCATTTCCTTGAATGATTAGACCTACTTTATTACAAAACCAAATTCAAACACACACTACATCAGAATTTCATAGATTTTAACATTAGAATCACAATCAATCAAAAGACGATATTACTTACATCCTAACTCATATTAGATCAATTAAAAGTCACACAATGCAATCAAACTTAATAAAAAGGAGAGTAAGATGAGATCATATATTATATATTAATTGAACATATTATGGCCTCATCACCATCTACCTCTAGTGAGAAACCATCAAACTTCCCTCCAAGGGGTCTATGGGACACGATCTCTGCTAGAATTGCAATGTAGAAGTTGTTAAGAGGAAGTTGCTAAATAATCCTACTCCACATATTTGTGCCCACTGAAGTGGCCATAATCACATGTCTCTGTCTACTAAGAGCATCTGCAACCACATTATCCTTCCCTTTCACATGCTCTATCTTCAATATTGTACTCACAAACCAACTCCATCCAATGCCGCTGACGAGCATTGAGATTAGGCTGCGTGAAGAGGTGGTAAAGACTCAGGTGATCTATCTTGAGTGTGAATCTCTGACCAAGTAGAAAGTTACTCCATCGAACTAAATTTTACACAACTACCACAAGCTCAATATCAAGAGTGAGATAATTAAGCTCATAATCTTTGAGTTTGCGAGACTCAAAAGCCACCGCTCTACCCTCCCGCATCAACACACTCCAAGCCCTGCTAAAGAAGCATCCATGTAAATGAAAAACTCACCCTGTGGATCCAATACTACAAGGATAGGTGTTGTAGTGAGACCTTCCTTTAGTGTCTCAAGGTCTGCTCACACTTGTTTGACCAAAAAAATGTCTTCCCTTTTTACTCAAGGGAAGTGATGGGGTCTTGTGATCGGGAGAAGTCCTGACAAATCTCCTGTAGTAACCTACTAATCCCATGAAGCTGCGCACCTCGACCACATGTAGTGGGTGCTAGCCAATCCAAGATAGCCCTAATCCTAGCAGGATTGATGGCGACACCTTCCCCAGAAATAATATGACCCAAATACTACACCTCCATCTGAAATAATGCACACTTCTCTAAGTTCATGTAAGGCTTCGCTCCTAAAGACACTAAATAAGTTGGTGAAGGTGTCCCTCATGCTCCTCACATGCACATGATTAAATCAAAATGTCATCGGGAATATGAGCATGAAGCAATCTAAGAATGTCATAAATACCCCATTCATAAAACTCATAAAAACTGTGGGGGCATTCATCATACCAAAAGGTACGATTGTGAACTCATAGTGGCCATATCTCATACGGAAGGCAAGATTATGAATGTCCACCTCCAATATCCTCAATCGATGGTAGCCTGACTTAAGGTATATTTTACAAAAAGTGGTGGCTCCGTTCATCTAATCAAACAAATCATCAATGCGTGGAAGAGGATAATGATTCTTGATCGTCACTTTTTTCAGCTAGTGGTAATCAATAAACAATCGCAAGGATCCATCCCTCTCCTTTACAAAGATCACTTGTGCACCCCAAGGGGATATGCTAGGATGAATTAATCCCTTCTCTAGAAGGGCCTCAAGCTGTAACTTGAGCTCGCAGAGCTCATGGGTAGTAATCCAATAAGGTGCTCGTGAGATAGGCTCTGCTCCTAACAAGATCTATATGAAAATCAATCTCACGTGTGGATGGTAACCCCAGTAGCTCCCCTGGAAATATATCTTCAAACTCTCTCAAAATGGGATTATCTTCTAGTGATGGTCCACTAGACCCATCCTCTGATCGGTCACTAACTGTGATAACAAACATCTGACAACCTCGTTGCACACACCGCTTAAGCTGCATAGTGGAGATGGTGCAAATAGAAATGGGTCTCTTGACCCTGCTATTATCTCTGCCTCAACTCCTAGATCATATGTACAAGATATGATCTTATGGTAATGATCCACTTTGGCCCTGTGTGCAGATAACTAGTCCATGCCCAAGATGACTCCATAGGAGCCCAACGGAAGGATACAAAGATCCAAGGTAGTGGTGAAAGGTCCCAAATCCACTAAACGGTCCTTAACCAAGAAGTCTACACAGAGATGTTGGCTCAAGAGGCCATCTCAACATCCCAATTATGACCCTTCCTAACTGCCACTAGCTTGCATTGCTCTACTAGAGATGGTATGATAAAAGAATCAAAAGAACTAGAATAAAAAAAATGGAGGTAGGAATACCTCCAATGTTACCTGTAGTCTCAATAACTATAATTTGATACTCTTATTGGCGGTTTTCGACCTTTGTGTACATCCTATGACTGCACCCCATGTCACCAATAGTAGGCTCTGAGATCTGTACCTTACCCTTGTTATTAGGGTTCTGTGGGCAATCTCTTCAAAAATGTCCAGTAACGCCACACCCAAAAAAACCACCTAATCCTCTCCCCTGAGTAGCAGCTCTAGTCGGTACTTTGGAGGTCTCGTGGTGTGGATCCCGATGACCCCGTTGTGGACTGGGCCGAGGTCTCTACCGGTGAGCTCCTTCTAAGTGAGCTCTTTAGGCACTCTATGTCTTGATGGGACCCTTAGAGGAGGCTCCATACTCTGACCTCTCTATGCATAAAACCTCTGTGGAGGTCTATAAGGTGGCCGAACTCTGCACTGCTGCTTGCAACTGTGGTCTAAAAGATGACTTGGCCGAACCTCATGTACACCATAAGGAAAAGTTAATGACCCTCTTGATCTCGTTGTCTTGCATCAGCTATGTGTGGCTCCGGACTTGGTCTCTAGCATGATGGGTCTTTCCCCGAGTCTCCTATGCTATATAAGCATTCTTAGCGGCCTCGACTAATGTCTATGGACAATAGATCCATACTGCACCTCCAATGTCTAGATTCAGGCCCAAGATGAACTTGTGGATCCACAATTGCTCATTCTTCATGTAATTAACATACTAGAGTAGATCCAAAAATCTACTCTCATACTTTTCTACTATAAGAGATGCCTGTCGGAGGTCATGAAACTCATCTATCCGTTGTTGTATGAACCTCCGTGACAAATATATACTCCTGAATCACTCCTCAAAGAGATCCCAGGTAACTATCTCATAATCAACATGGAGCTTCTACTCCTCTGTCCACCACTAGACACTTTGGATACATCCCTCAATAGATGGATCGGAACACGAGCTTTCATGTTACTAGAACAAGGAAAGACTTTGAAGCATCCACTCAAGATCACCAACTAGGCCTCATCCTAAAATCCACATGTGTTACAAGAATAATGTGATGGCTGAAGATTTAGGATCTCCTTGATGTGATCTGCATCTATATTCTGATAGCCTCAAGGCCTCTTTGTATGCTCATCTCTAAGCCTAGGGCTTTGAGACCTCTCTCTATGTCCTGAAACTCGGTCTCCTTGTCCCCTTTGTGGTGACTCGACTCTAACCGAATCGTCATAGGAGTTCTATCTTTTATGCTCCTCAATGTGCCGAGGAGATGCACGAGCCTCAATGGATGTCACCCTATCATGTCTGATTGAATGGGCCCCTACGGTCCCTCCGCGTAGAGAGACATTAACATCTTAAAGAGTCTAAAAAATCTGTGGTAGGATGGATGCTACAGTATGATCTGGAGGTGGTATGCCTAGGTCTATGTGAAAAGGCTCCTCATCTTGTCTGCGCCTCCTGCACAAATCAAAATGAGAGTTAGTTCCTTATTCTAGGTTTTACTTAGTTTCCATGTTTACTAAAATATGTAATTTCTAAACTAAGTTGTTTTCTAGATTTAAAAGTGTGCTAGGTTTAAAGTTCATGTCTCAAGTTTTCTAGTGTGCCCAATGGCCCAAGATTTTGAACCACTACTCTGATACCAAGTGTAGCGCTCGTAAAAACAACCCACTTGAGATCTAAGAATGACCTAGGATTAGTTAGAAAAATTATGGAATATATATATATATTTTTAAAGAGTCTACAACTAGGTTACAAGACAACAATTGTCGCAAGAAATTTTCAAAGTCAAATACTATTAATAGCTTATATTTATATTAATATGGAAATTATAAAATATCACCAGGTCCAAACTTAGGGTTAGATTAATCAATTAGGTTAAGAGGGTAATTTCTCACTATACCACTCTCTAACAGGCTTAAAAGATTCAACTTGATTTTTTTCAAAACTAATGCACTCAAAACTTCCTAAAAATGTTCCCATTAGATAGGAAATTTCCTCACCTTTCCAATGATATAAATAAGTCCTCCTAACTCCTCATATTTCTCAAGTTATGGGCCGACGGGCTATGGGGTGAAAATTTTCCCAAGAATGGGCCATTTCGCCTTTAGGGAGGAAAATTTTCTTGAGGGTGGTCCTATGGACTACAGGGAGAAATTTCACCTGGAGAAGGAATCATGGGGTGGCAGAGTAGTGAAGGAACTCGGTGCTTTTACCCTTTTGGACAAAGGCTCAATTCACCTCCACGCACCCACAAACCCGAAAGGGGAAACGTGTTAGCATTTCCAAGTGCCACATGTTGATCCTCGATTCGCAGGAAAACAGACTTATGGGGAAAACATACAAATTTTAGACTTTAAAAAAATAGGATACAAGGGTTAAAATGCTCCATGCCTACGCCAACGCCTAAGGCTGCCACATGTCAGCCAACCATTGGGTGTAGGTGGCGGATGACAGAGTAACTTTAGGATTTTTACCAAAGGAAGTTTTAAAGTTTTAAAGTTAAGAAACCCTCTGCTCCTCCGTCATCACCTCGTGAGACCACATGTCATCCAATCACTGGATGTGGGGCTGCAAGATGATGGAGAAAGTAAGGAAATTTTGCCAAAGGGTTTTAATAAAAGAAGTTAAATTGAACGTGCGGGCCCACGCGCCCGTGAAAGTACGTATCCTAGGTAAGGGCGGGGCTATAGGGCCATGGAGAATTTTAAGAAATTTTACCAAAGTTAGAATCAAAAGGGTTAAGTTAAATCATGCAACCGTGCGCCCACGTGAATGCATACCAAAGGCGAATGGCGGGACGCGGGGAAAATTTTCTAAATTTTTCCTTTCCGATCTTAGACTAGTCTTGATAACAATGAGGTTTGTAGGCTAGCGGGGCAGCGGAAAAATTCATAACTTTAGCGATTTGGGTAAAACGTGCAAAAGGGAAAACTTAAACCCGCGGATCTACCAAAGTGAATATTTTAATCATTTAAATGTAATAGTTAGATTAATTTTGTTGCAAAAAAGAACTAAAACTTCGTAGGCCATAACTTTTGATAGGGAACTCATTTTTTGGAAAATGAGGACTTTCTGGAAAGCTCTTGAAGCCCTATTTGCATAGAAACCTTAAGAATTTAATTTTGATGAAGTTTAAAGTGTCAATTTTGAGAAATCGTTTTGCTATCACTTAAAAAAGTGAACTGGTCATTTTACCTTGTAAAAAAATTGTTTAAATTTTCATTTTCTCTTTCTCAACATTCCAACCAGGACATGGAAGATTTCACTAGTAAGGTTTTGGGATAGGTTGCGAGGTTAAATTTATTTGATTGACTTGCATTTCAAAATTACCAATTTTTTTATAGCAAAAGGTCTCGTAATTTTTCCTTTGCTTGATTTGAAAGTTTCTTTTCAATTTTCTTAAGTGTTTAAATTTGTTTGGTTTCGTTTTACATTGAAAAATACAAATTGATATTTAAATTGGTCTTTTAGATATTATAGTGTCATGTGGTTAATTTTTTTTTAATATTTTTCACTAAGAAAAATTAACTAACAGAACTTCAAATTTGAAAAGATTTGCTACATTCACCAACTTAAAACTATGAATTCATTCCATGCTAGTAAGTTGCATATTTCATCTTTCTTTGAATCTAAAGCATAAAAACACAAATGCACTTTCTATCTTTTTCCAAGGTCAAACATTTCAGACAGAATGAATTAATACATTTCTTTCATACCTATTTCACCTTTTTTTAATAGTTTCCTATAGATAATTCATAGTGCATTTGAATGATCATATTTCAATATAACAATGCCATTATGAAACAAATTAAGACAAATTCTATTATTTCCATGAATCTTTGACAACTTTTCTTTTTTGATTTCTCAAATGCAATATACAGAATACAATTTCTTTCACATTCCTTTCAAGGACGAAACAAAGAATATGTCTTACACACTTTGAATTTACAATTTTCATAGACGATACGAAACATATTTCCATCACAATAAAAATACATGGTCATCCACTTCAAAGTGAGGAAGGGTTACAATAAGAAATTATCTCAGCAAGGGACTATTAAACTATTTTCTTTTTATCCTTTGCTACAAAAAACAACATGTAGATTTATCATTCTTCCAATTCGGATCACAACAAGAGCAGGGAAAAGGCAACACTCACCACCCAATCAAGACATCCAATGACAAGGAGAAGCCATCCTTCCTCATTAAACCCCGAGCCCTAACCAAAATGAAATAAAAGATGTGTTTCAACTCATGGAAAGAACATGATTCCACAAACACATACACAATTTTCACATTTAAAACATAATCCAAAAAAATGTAGTTTTCAACCACATTAAAACATAGCAAATAAAACTCATGCTTCATCATGCAAGCCAAAGGAGAAAGAACTATGGGGAATGTTGCTTATGCATCCCAAGGGGAAATGGGTATCATCACCCGATTTCAACCTCCGCCAAAATACAATGTATATCAAAGACCTAAAATGCCCTTATGACTCTCCATGTACCCCTTATTCCTCACATTTCATTATGCCTCCCCAACCTCTTATGGCACACCATAACGAGTAAATAAATGCAAGCTATTTATTTGTAAGGTGGAACCCAAATCCCAACTCCCTCCACACTTATACCTCCCCAAAAAAACTTGTGCCTCCCACAAAATAAACCCCATAGTCTTCTCCTACACCATTCCTAGGCCATCTACCCAACATCCCACAAACATGCCAAAACATCCACAACAAAAACAATTTCATAAACAAAAAAGAAGCATTTCAAGAGCGAAGTTCCTAACTATCCATGATGGAGTTGTTCCATGTTCCAAAACAGTAATCTTTATCCCAATACTAGCAATCCAAATCAGCCAAGCATAAGCATGCAACAATCTTCCGAAAACTTCTCCAAAGCAAGAGCTCCAAAATAACAAAAAAATTCACCCCTAAAAAAGTTTCCAAAAGTGAAGCAACCCAAAACAAGGCAAGAAATTTAAATTTTATAGAAAGGGAATGAGAAGAGGATGAGGTGGATCCATGTAAGATGCCACATCACACATCCTCAACCCCATCCCAAAAGTCAGCTTCATTCTCCAATGCATAATAAATAGGTGGGTGAATAATATGACAGTTACTTACATACTCAAATCCAACCCAAACCCCAAAGGAATGAAATTAAACCATGTAAGAAAAGTGCAATTAAAACTTACAACTTATCTTCTCAAAATGCATTGTAAAAGTCTAAATTCAACTCTCCAACCATAGGTATGGTTGGTAAATAAATTTCAGAGGTATAAGACAAGTTTAATTTATCCCACAATCCTATAAAATCAGCCTCCAAGGAGAAATTCGAATTTCTAAGAAGGTGGAGTGTTTCAAACTCAAAAGTTAACTTACACTTCACTTACACATCTCTTACAACACTTTAATTCAAGGCCAATAACTATATTAATTACTTTCTTATGACATATTTTAATTAATTAACTTAACAACATGATTACTCACAATATTACACACCATTTAATAAATAATGAAAGGGTCATTGCACCACAAAATAAACACATGCAAACATAAATAAAGGAACAAATTAAAAGAAAAATACATAAAATCCCTTGGTCACATTTAAAAAGTTGATCCCACCCATGGGAATCCCTAAAAACACAAATACATACAAATAAATACAGTTTCCATGGTGACCTTGTTGAATTCATATAGAATTCCAAAGTGGTTGGTCTCCAATCCCCTGATGTTTGTTGTGATATTTTAACCTACAAAACATAATACCTCCTTTGGCCTCATGGCCATATCGAACATCCAAAATAATATAAAGAAAACTCCAAAATCATCTAGATATATGAATCACAAAAACATTCAAGCAACCACCAATAAGATCATTTGCAATTTTACTTAACAATTATATCATCATCAAATAATTTCCATTTCTAGGTCTACTCACAATATCAAAATATCACATGTCCGAACATCCATAATATACCCATGTCAAACAACATATCATCATCAATGTCTAAAAATGTCTCTAATAATAATCATGCATCATAACTGAATCAAGGTAAACAATAATCCATGATCTAGCATCTAACATCATACTATAATAAAGTCCATAATCATGTCCATAATATAATAAGCGATGACGGTGATCGGTATTAAAAGGTGTCAAAGGGAAGTGGGCACTACATCTGCGGTGAATCAGCTCTAATCGACTCCTCATAGGAGTTTGCTTCTATGCTCCTTGTGTTGAGGAGATGCACAAGCCTCAATGGATGTCATCCTATGTGATGCTTGCTAAAACAACCCACTTGAGACCCACGAAACAACCTAGGATTAGATAGGAATATTATGGAATAATTTCTTTTGTTTAAAAGAGTCTACAACTAGGTTACAAGACAACAGTTGTCACTAACAACTTCCAGCTCAATTCTAATCCACTACAATATAATTTTCTTTTATTAACAATAATTAGAGGTCACAAGGTCCAAAATTTAGGGTTAGAAAGTTTAATTAGGTTAAGAGGGTAATTCCTCACCATACCCACTCTCTAACAAGATTTAAAGAATCAAATTTATTTTTCTCAAAGTTAACACATTCAAAAATTACCTAAATCATTCCCATGAGATAGAAAATTTCTTCACCTTTCCAGTGATATATAGAAGTCCTCATAACTCCATATATTTCTCAAGTTATGGGCCGGCGGGCCTTGGGGTGAAATTTTTTTCCCAAGAGCGGGCCTATTGGCCCGGGGAGAAATTTTTCGCTAGTGGTGGGATGGCGGGCCATGGGGAGAAAAATTTCCCCATGGGTGGGTTTGTGGGCTGCGGGGAGAAAACTTTCCCCATGGGCAGGTCAGTGGGCCACGGGAGAAAAATTTCCCAAGGGGTAGAAAGCCACCTTTGCCCCAGCGCTCCGTAACTCTGCGAGGGACATGTGGGGCCTCTAAGCGAACACGAGTAAAGTGGGATGGTGAGGATAAAATAGGTTTAAAACCTCGATGGGAATAAAGAGTAAGATTCACCCACGCCTCCGCTGAGACCTCGTGATGCCATGTGGCGCTTCGATTACTGTGGCGGCGAGAAAAATTTGGAAAATTTTCCCAAAATTTTCTCAAAATTTTCAAAAATGTAAAAAGGAAAAAAGGGACCCACTCCTCTGTCATTGCCTTATGATGCCACATGGTAGCTTCTAATTGGCTGTGGGTTGGCAGCGGAGGCAGGGAAACTTTGGAAAATCTTCCCAAATTTTTTTTGAAGTGCTAAGTCAAAAAGGGATCCACCCCTCCGCCAACACCTCGTGGTGCTACGTGCGGACTACGATTGGGCTGTAGGCCGGCGTGAAGGTGGAGAAAATTTGGAAAATTTTCCCAAATTTTTTTAAGCTCTAAGGGAAAATTTGGGTCCGCGGGTCCACTAAGGAATTTTTTCCCAAATTGTTTTTTTGTATAGTTAAAATTATTTTTGACACCAAATGAAGAAAAACATCATAAGGCCATAGAATTTTGATAGAGAGCTCAGTTTTTAGAAAATGAGGACTTTACGAAATCTCTTAATGACATATTTTCACAAAAATCAATTAATTTTTATTTTGATAAAGTTTAAGAGGTCAATTTTTTGAAAACATTCTCGAGAATCTTACAGTAAACTCGGTAAATTTTAACTTATAAAATTTTGTTCAATTTGATCTTCTTCCTCTCTCAACATGTCAAACGGACATGGAGAATTGTTCTTAGATGGGTTTAAGAAGGATTTCAAGATTCAATTGGTCTTTTTGAGTTCTAATTTGAAAATTTACAACTTTGACGGAAAAACGACAGCAAAATGGTTTGAGCCCGATTTTGCTAAGTTTTCCAAGAAATTCCTTAAGTGTTTTGTCCAATTAAATTCATTCATACCCTAGCATGTTTAATTTTAATGTTTCATTGTTATTTCTTGACTACAAGTTTGAACTGTGCATTTTTGGGTAAAGCATTTGCCAGTTTGATATACAAAACAGAGATCAAATTCTAAAAGGTCTATTTGTCCTTTTTTCATCTTCTAAGTATTAGGATTCATTCCATTTCTAATCTAATACATTTAGTTGATTCAATTCAACTATTCAAAACTAAAATACATCTCTGATTTCCAAATTTTATGTATTTCAAAAGACAAAGTATTACACTTCCTTCATACGCATTTCTTTCTTACAAACAGAGATTACAACCCACATTTAGATGATCAAATTCAATACAATGATGCAATTTGAGGAAGGTAGTGCAATTCCTTATTGTTTTCAAATCCAACATTACAAATTTTCTTTCATTCCTCAAATTCCTCATATAGAATACAATTCTTTCACATTCCTTCAAACACTAACAATAGATTTTGTCTCTTTCACATTACAATATACAAATTTCAAATCAATACAACATCTTTCCATTACAACAATTTACATGTTCATCCAATTCAAGTGGGAAAGGTTAAAATAATATTTTATTTCACAAGGTACTATCAAACTGCCTTTCTCTTATCTTCAGAAAGCAACATGCATATTTCTCATTCTTCCAAATTGTGATCACAACAAGAGTAGGGGAAAGGAAACGCTCTCCACCCAACCAAGACATCCAATGAAGAGGAGAAGCCATCCTTCTTCATTGGCCCCCAGCCCCAACCATAATACAATAAAAGATGTGATCCAACTCATGGCAACGATGGGCTTCCGAAAACACACAAGAAACATTTTCACAATAAAAACACAATCCAAAATAGAATGTAGCTTACAACTACATTAAAACATGACAAGAAATACTAAGGCTTCATCAAGCAAGCCAAAGGAGAAAGAAACTATGGGGGATGCTTCTTATGCCTCCCAAAAGGGGAAATGGGTATCACCACTTGAATAAAAACCACCAAAATATAGTATATCAAATCCCTAACATTCTACCCCTTATTCCTCACATTTCCTTATGCCTCCCCAACCTCTTATGGCACCCCATAACGAGTAAAGAAATGCAAGCTATTTATTTATAAGGTGGACTGCAAATCCCAACTCCCTCCACCGTTATACCTCCCTAAAACATGCTTGTTCCTCCCACAAAATAATCCCCATAGTCTTCTTCTACACCATTCCTAGGCCATCTACCCAACAAAGCAAAATATGCCAAACACTCACACATTAGCATTTACATTCATAAAAGAAGAGCATTTCAAGATCCAAGCTCTTACCTCTCCATTATGGAGTTTCCCAAGTTCCAAACAATATTTGTTTCAAAGAAATGATCCAAAATCCACCACCCAACAATAATGCAACAATATTTAAGGCTCTCCAAAAGTAAGAGCTCCTAAAAACAAGGAATTCACCCAAGAAATGGAGTGTCAAAAATGAAGAAACCCCAAAACAAGGCAAGGAATTCAATTTAATATAAGAGGGAAGGATAGAGGATGAGGTGGGTCCATGTAGGATGTCACATCACACATCCTCAACTACAACCCCCAAAGTCAACTTCAATCTGCAATGCATAATAAATAGGTGGGTGAATAATATGACAGTTTACTTACACACTCAAATCCAACCCACACCCCAAAGGACTAAGATTAAATCATGTAAGAAAAGTGAAATTAAAACCTACAATTTGCCTTCTCAAAAATCATTATAAAATTCTAATCTCAACTCTCCAACCGTAGGTATGGTTGGTAATTAAATTTAAGAGGTATGGGACAAGTTGTCCCACAAGCCTCCAAAATTAGCCTCTAAGGACAAATTCAAATTTCCTAAAAGGTGGAGAGTTTCACACTCAAAAGTTTACTTACACATCTCTTACATCACTTTAATGCAATGCCAACAACTCTATTAATTACTTTCTTATGATATATTTTAATTAATTAATTTAAAAACATGATAACTCATAATATTACACATCATTTAATGAATAATGAAAGGGTCAATGCACCACAAAATAAACACATGCAAACATAACAAAGGGTCCAAATAAATAAATACACATAATCCCTTGGTCACATTTAATGGTTATCCCCCCATGGGAATCCTTAACACAAACAAACACGCACAAACAAATTGCCATGGTGACCTCGTTGAATTCATCTAGAATTCCAATGTGGTTGGTATCCAATCCCATGATGTTTGTTGTGATATTTTAAACCTGCAAAATAAAAATACCTCCTTCGGCCTTGTGGCCATATCAGAACATCCAAAATAATATAAATATAATTCCCAAAATCATCCAGATAAATGAATCACAACATCAAATAAATCTAACCATATCATTTACAGCTTTATCAACAACTATATCATCATCCAATAATTCCCATTTCTAGGTATACTTACAATATCCAAATATCACATGTCTAAACAACATCCATACTATAACCATGTCATACAATATATCATCATCAACATATAAAATGTTTCTAAGAATCATCATGCATCATATAAGAATTAAAGTCAACAATAATCCATGATCGAGCATCTAACATCATACTAAATAAAAATATAATAATGTCCATGACATAGTCAATAGTATTATGATCAGTATCAAAAAGGTGTCAAAGGGAAGTGGGCACCACACCTTATCATGTCTGATTGAATGGGCCCCTACGGTCCCTTTGTGTAAAGCAACATTAACATCCTGAAGAGTCTGTAAAATTTATGGTAGGATGGCTGCTAAAGTATGATTTGAAGGTGGTATGCCGTGTCTATGTGAAAAGGCTCCTCATCTTGTCTACACCTCCTATACAAAGCAAAATGAGAGTTAGTTCCTTATTCTAGGTTTTACTTAGTTTCTGTGTTTACTAAAATATGTAATTTCTAAACTAAGTTGTTTTCTAGATTTAAAAGTGTGCTAGGTTTAAAGTTCATGTGTCAATTTTTCTAGTGTGCCCAATGGCCCAGGATTTTTAACCACTTCTCTCATACCAAGTGTAACACCCGTAAAAACAACCCACTTGAGACCCAAGAACAAATTATGATTAGTTAGGAAAATTATGGATTTTTAAAAAAGTTTCTCAACCACGTTAGAAGACAACAATTGTCGCCAAGAAACTTCAAAGTCAAATACTATTAATAGCTTATAGTTTTATTAATACGAAAAAATTATAAAAGATCACTAGGTCCAAACTTAGGTTTAATTAGATTAATTAATTAGGTTAAGAGGGTAATTTCTCACTATACCACTCTCTAACAGGGTTAAAAGATTCAACTTAATTTTTTTCTCAAAAATAATGCACTCAAAACTTTCAAAAATGTTCCCATTAGATAGGAAATTTCTTCACCTTTCCATTCATATAAAGAAGTCCTCCTAACTTTGCATATTTCTCAAGTTATGGGTCGGCGGGCCATGGGGTAAAAATTTTCCCAAGAACGGGTTTGCGGGCCTAGGAAGGAAAATTTTCCCAAGGGCAATCCTGCAGAGACCACGGGGAAAATTTTTTCCCAAAGAAGGAATTGTAGGGCGTGGAGAAATATTTTCCAAGATGCGGGTTGGTGGAGTGGGGAAGGAATTTAGCCTGTTTCCCTTTTTGGGACCCATAATTTACCTCCGCATGCCCACAACCCAAAAGGCAAACATTTCGATTTCCAATGCCACATATCGATCATCGATTCACATGGGGAAAAAGGACATGGGACAAACATATGATCTTAAGACTTTAAAAGAAAAAGGATACATGGGTTAAAATGCTCGATCATCCTAATTCACATGGGGAAAAATTGGACTAAAGCGAGCGTATGGGACAAACATAAGATCTTTCCAAGAAGTTTAAAAGAACAAGTGTGTCCCATTTGGGCCATAAATATTTTAAAATGCTAAATAAATAATTAAAAATACTATAAAAATTTAAAAATCGATAAATTCTGGATTCCTCCACCGTATTTATAGCCTCTTAAAAAATGCATGTTTGGTCATTTTATATGTGTTTGGTCATGTTTTGGTATAGGCATAGTTTGCGAAAGACAAAAACTACAAAAAGTATCTTTAAGATTTTATGCAAAGGAAGTAAATTAAATTTTTATATTTAAGAAACCCTCCGCTCCTTGGCCATCGCCTCATGAGGTCACGTATCACGCAATCATTGGCTACGGGGCTATGGGACAACAAATAAAGTTATTAAATTTTTCCAAAGGGTTTTAATAAAAATGTTAAATTGAACACGCGGGCTCACGCACACACGAAAGTTCATATCCTAGGTAAGGGCGAGGATGTAGGGTGTGGAGAATTTTCAGAAATTTTCCAAAGTTATAATCAAAAGGGTTAAGTTAAAGCATGTGCCTGCGAGAACACATACCAAAGGAAAAGGGAGGGTGGCGGGGAAAATTTTCCAAATTTTCCCTTTTTGAACTTAGACTAATTTTGATAACAATGAGGTTTGCGGGCAAACGGGTGGTGGAAAACTTCATAACTTTAGCACTTTTTGGGAAAAAAATGCAAAAGGGAAAACTTAAACCTATGGGTCCGCTAGTGAATATTTTAATCATTTAAATTTGACAGTTAGATTAATTTTGAGGCCAAAAATGAAGTAAAACTTTAGAAGGCCATAACTTTTGATAGGGAACTTGGTTTTTTGAAAATGAAGACTTTCTAAAATTCTCTCAGCGCCCTCTTTGCAAAAAATCTGTAAGAATTTACTTTTGATGAATTCTAATTTGTCAATTTTGAGAAAACATTTTTTGGTCTCTTATAAAAGTGAACTGGTCATTTTAACTTGTAAAATTTTTGTTCAAATTTGTCATTTTATCTTTCTCCACATGACAACTAGGCATGGACGATTTCACTAGGAATGTTTTGGGATAGGTGTCAAGGTTAAATTTATTTGATTGAGTTGCATTTCAAAATTACCAATTTTTTACAACAAAAAGGTCTGCAATTTTGCCATTACTCGATTTGAATGTTTCTCAAAAAATTTCTTAAGTGTTTTAGTTTGTTTGGTGTTGTTTTGCCTTTACCAATAAAAATTGATATTTAAAATGGTCTTTTAGATATTATAGTGTTAAGCTGTTTTTTTTAATTAATATTTGTCACTAAGAAAAATTACCTAATGTAACTTCAACTTCGAAAAGTTTTGTTACATTCACCAACTTAAAACTATGAATTCATTCCATGCTAGTCAGTTGTATATTTCATCTTTCCTTCAATCCAAAGCATAAAAACAAAAATGTAGTTTCTATCTTTTCCCAAGGTCAAACATTTTAGACATAACAGATTAATACATTTCCTTCATATGCATATCACCTTTTTTATTTGACTTTCCTATAGATAATTCATAGTGCATTTGAATGATCATATTTTAATATAACAATGTCATTTTTAAACAAAGTAATACAACTTATATTATTTCCATGAATATTTTACAACTTATTTTTTCATTTCTCAAATACAATATACAAAATACAATTGCTTTCACATTCCTTTCAAAGACAGAAATAGAGTATATCTCTTTCACATTTTGAATTTACAATTTTCATAGATGATACATAAACATCTCTCCATCATAATAAAAATACATGGTCATCCACTTCAAAGTGAGGAAGGGTTACAATAAGAAATTATCTCAACGAGGGACTGTTAAAATGTTTTCTTTTTCTCCTTTGTTACAAAACAACAACATGTAGATTTATCATTGTTCCAATTCAGATCACAACAAGATCAGGGTAAAGGCAACGCTCTCCACCCAACCAAGACATCCAATGACAAGGAGAAGTCATCCTTCCTCATTGACCTCTCGAGCCATAACCACAATGCAATAAAATAAGTGTTTTAACTCATGGAAACAACATGCTTTTGCAAAAACATGAAATTTTCACATTTAAAACATAGTCTAAAACAGAATATACTTTACAACCACATTAAAACATATCAAACAAAACTCAGGTTTCATCATGCAAGCCAAAGAAGCAAGAAATATGGGAGATGTTGCTTATGCCTCCCAGGGAGAAATGGGTATCACCATCTGATTTCAACCCACCAAAATATAGTATATCAAAGCCCTGACATGCCCTTGATCCTCCCTAAGTACCCCTTATTCCTCACATTTCCTTATGCCTACCCAACCTCTTATGGCACCCCATAATGAGTAAAGAAATGTAAGCTATTTCTTTGTAAGGTGGAACCCAAATCTCAACTCCCTCCACACTTATACCTCCCTAAAAATCTTGTGCCTCCCACAAAATAAACCCCATAGTCTTCTCCTACACCATTCCTAGGCCATCTACCCAACATCCCACAAACATGCCAAAACATTCACAACAATAACAATTTCATAAACAAAAAGAAGCATTTCAAGAGCCAAGTTCCTACCTCTCCATGATGGAGTTGTTCCAAGTTCCAAAACAAGCTTTATCCCAATGCAAGCAATCTAAATCAGCCAAGCACAAGCATGCAAAAATATTCCAAAAACTTCTCCAAAGCAAGAGCTCCAAAATAGTAAAATAATTCACCCCCAAAAGGAGTTTCCAAAAGTGAAGCAACCCAAAACAAGGAAAGCAATTTGAATTTTATAGAAGAGGGAAGAGAAGAGGATGAGGTGGATCCATGTAGGATGCCACATCACACATCCTCAACCCCAACCCAAAATTCAACTTCATTCTCCAATGCATAATAAATAGGTGGGTGAATAATATGACAGTTTACTTACATATTCAAATCCACCCACACCCCAAAGGACTGAAATTAAACCATGTAAGGAAAGTGCCATTAAACCTTACAATTTGTCTTCTCAAAATGCATTATAAAAGTCTAAATTCAACTCTTGAACCATAGGTATGGTTGGTAAATAAATTTAAGAGGTATGAGACAAGTTTAACTTGTCCTACAAGCCTCCAAAATCAACCTCCAAGGAAAAATTCGAATTTCCAAGAAGGTGGAGTGTTTCACACTCAAAAGTTAACTTACACATCACTTACACATCTCTTACAACACTTTAATTCACTCATTTGAGACATTAATAGAGACAAAATTTGACTAAATTGTCTCAAATAGAGACAATAAAAAAGTTGTATATTGTCTCTATTATTGTCTCAAAGCGGGTGTCTCTAATATTGTCTCTAATTATTGTCTCTCCAGAGACAATATAGATTGATACATATTTTGTCTCTTGAGAGACAATATCATTTTTGTCTCTCTAGAGAC
The DNA here is from genome assembly GCA_018340775.1 of Taxus wallichiana var. yunnanensis. Taxonomy (NCBI): domain Eukaryota; kingdom Viridiplantae; phylum Streptophyta; class Pinopsida; order Cupressales; family Taxaceae; genus Taxus; species Taxus wallichiana. The sequence continues at coordinate 401,053,718 of CM031239.1, read as the reverse complement.
AATATCATTATTGTCTCCTTAGAGACAATACCAAATACTAACATTTTTCTCTCTGGAGACAATACTAATTTCAATTTTTATTGTCTCTCTAGAGACGATACAAATTTAAAGAATGAAAAATATGAATTTTAAAACTACGTAATAACCAAATATCATATAGTGCAATCAACAAAGTTACAAATCATCTATGATGTCGGAGTGGTCTGGTAATTAATATTATAAATTAACAACAATTTGATTTAAATATTGTGCCCAATAAATGGGTCCACAAATATTTTATTAATATCAAATAGGATAAAATACAAAAGGGTGTCTAAATTTTGTTAACCCTTGAAATACAATGATAAAATACAAAAGGGTGTCTGAATTCCGTTGACCCTTGATATACAATATTAACACCTTCTCTCCACCACCAACTTCAAGTGATCCATATGATTCCCTAGTGCTACTTTGAGGTTATTTTTCTTCACTTTAATTTTGAGCAATTGCCTCTCCATCGGCAACAGTCATCTTCATGTTCTTCGCTTTGATTGTCTCAAATTTGATGCAATTCTCTACTATCGTTAGCAGTGAAGGTGCATTGGATTCTAAGAAATTATGATCACATATTTTACTCCAATTCTGCCAAAAGTATTCACAAATTACATTTAAATTAGGACAATAATTAGTTTTTACTAAATCGACTTGATCTTTACATTTTGTTCTAAAAAATTAGTTATCACTAACTCATTACTATCAATCCATTTTCATAACTTATATCAAGGACTAACCTCAGACATTATAATCCCTAGAATTCCACACATGCCTAGTGAAAATGTTCCGATATAAGCCTGTACAAAAAAAAAAAAAAGAAGCCATTATTCATCTATTTTTTCTTTAGTGGATATTCTACACTACATGCATGAAAATTGAGTAAAAACATACAAGCATTATATACAAACAATGCCCAGTGAAATCATTGAGGCACAACACTCACCAATAGACCAATTAAAGCTACCTTGCTTCAAAGCAATTTCAAAGCAAATTGATGAAAATGCCCTTATATAACAAAATGAGTCAAGATAATCCACAATAAACATGAATAATTGTGATCTTTTCTCTAATTTACATTTTGCAATTTATACTTTTATGTACTTGGTAATTTTCTTAAGTGATTGATTCTCTCCTTGTGGACGTATGGAACATCAAAGCTCCATTGTCAATAAAATTATATTATATTCAACTACATTTTTTGTTTTGTCTTTAGATCAGTTTCTTTGCATGTTAGTTTTTTGTTGGATTTTCCTAAAGTCAGCAACATGGAGGAGTTAAAACTGATAACAAGCAACATTCTTAACTATGCAGAAGGAAGGGGTTTCATAGGGATTGCATGTCACAGGAGTGCAGGAATTTAGTGAATGTTCAAGAATCTCTTCGGTATGGATTGTGGTGGTACATGCAACTTAAGTGAGTGAGAATAATAGAAATACAAAGACCAAATATTCTCTCAAATGATTGATTAGGTAGGGTGTTGGGATAATCAATCATCTTCAGGTGATGGTTTGCATATTAGTAAATATGGGTAATTGGAAACTACGAGGTGAAAAGGGCATTAAGAGTTTTCAGGTATGAAAATCATTAAGTAACGAAAGTTGTTAAGAGATATGTTAGTAGAATATGGAACGTAAAAGGTTGTGATTAGATAGGCCACCTTTATAATACAAACTTTTACATCAAGAAAATGCAATTGTTCCAGTATAACATGTAATAAAAGATGTTTGAAACAAGAAAAAGGAAACTAACTGCCCTGACATGTGTAGACATGCAATTGGCCATACCTGAAAACCTTGGAGACGCATTTTCTCCAGTAAAATTTTATTTGCAGACTTCTCATCATAGCTACAACATATGGTAAGAAGTCTCCATATTAGAATCTGATATTCTGTGCTAACAATTTGAAATTTGAAATCAAGTAGCATAAAAATTTGAAGAATGATTATTTCCAAGCTATTATATGAAAATGGTGTCAAAGACTTTGAAGACTTACTTCACATCCAATGCTTCAGGGGCGAGAATACCAAAACGGTCAAGAAATTCATCAAATGTTCACCTTGTGGGGTATCCAGCACAACTAATCCTGATTGCTTCCATGACACCTTGCAATGCAGATGAGCCACACATTCTAATCGAGATTCTATGTTTCTGTATGCTAACCTTTTGGCTGAACTAGGAAATTTCATACAAGTCATTAGAAAACTTGAATTCAAAATGTAATAATCTTAGGCCAAAGGCTACTTACCCCACAACGTAGTTGTTGTAAAACATTGTAATTCTCAAAAATGCCTAGCTTTAGAACACTGTTCGGTTTCACACATCTTATGTAGTGAGGCTCTGTTGAGCTCAATGTTTCCAGGAGAGATTGCAGTTGTTGCTACATAGAATTTTAAAGGAGTTAATAATACCACAAACCTTTTGAATAGTATTCATGACAACAAAATATTACAAGCATGTATCACTACCTATCATAATTTCCAGAAAGTGAATATTCAAACATTAACAATACGATAGTAGTTAGAAGAAAACAATTGCAGAGATTAAAAGAAGCAATGGTTTAGAAGACATAATTTGCTGACTTAGAAGATTCCTCAGGCAAAGCAGGAAAGAGACTTGCAACAAAGGAACATTTTGAAGAACTTAATAGACCTTGATGCTCTGCAACAACATAATCCTTGTTCTTGTCAAGGAACAAATCAGTTTGATATGTAACCTACCAGATGCATAAGACAAAAATCAGAATTCCCATGATACAAAAGGCACTGCTGGTAAGAATAGAGGGATTACAAATAACAAGTAAATCGAAGCAGTTTCTCACATCACCAGGATAGTGACAAATAGTGAAGTCGGTACGTGAAATTTTGGTTTGCTGAAACATTTATTATTCTTAAAGGTTTGGTAAAGCTTTTGTGCAAATGTTTCATGGGTTGATCTTGGAAACATACTACAAGGCCAAGAGGGAGAAAGCTATTAGTGACATAAAACTTTATGCACATATGTATGGCATGAAAACTTCACAGCATTAGCATCTATCTCTTTATAATTGTAATTACGTATTGGCATATCCTGCTCATAAATCCTTTCATATCTGCCTCTAAATTGATGCACACACAAAACATCTAATACGATGCAAAACTCTCACTTTTATGTTAAACATAATAAACCTCCATTTGATCATCTCCTAATAATTAAGCAAACAATTTATGTTATTGCAGAAGAAAAATCAAAACCAAAAGCAAATTTTGTTTGCCAACTTTATTCAAATGTAATATTACTGAACTTAGCTCAAGTCCACTTTAAGCATACTTTCTTCCAGTTGATTGACACAACTATTATATTCCAATTAATATTTTCCTCTAACTTCTAAGCATATAGGTAGAAAGTCAGCTCTATGTGTGTCACAATACTCCACATTTTTTGGAGTATGTGTTATTTGTGTTCACTACTTTAATTCAAATGTCATTAAGCCTTCCTGGTAATCAAATGTGAGAACCAGTTATGACCTGAACTTTGTTTCATAGCACAGGGTCCAATGCAAGCCTTCATCTATCCTCAACTTCCATTGAAATGCAAACCTCGTGTCATTGGTACTCAAAAATCACAATTAGAAAGTAGGTCTAAGCCTTTTATGAGATTCATATTTTGTTGAACAAGCCAATAATTATTGTTCTTTCACCATGTAAGCCGATGATGTTGCAGCCAAGTCTATAGAAGAGCCACTAAGGAACCAGACTAGTGAGGAGTTGGAAAACTGTGGCGGTGACATAAGAGCTCTGATGGCATAGCAGTAGCAACAAAGCCCGCAGTGGTGGAAAATACTACATAGAACTAGACAACACTACCGATGACCTTTCTTCGTATTCTCATTTCACATCTAAATTATGTTCAGAGAAATGCCAAAATAGTTGTCCCATTGTTGTCACTCTCTATTTCAATATCATTATATTTAATGGTAAGTGAGTCCCTTGCAAGATTCAAAAGGAATTTTGGTTCTCCCAAGGTTATTTTGTGAATCATCCATGACAGTTTAGAAAGAGGAAGAAAGATACAATCCGAAGCCTAATCCTAGGAGCACGTTTACAAAGGAAGTCACCTCTACCTCCTTAGTATGAAGGTATGAAGGTATTTTACAATAATTGAATGAAGGTATGAAGGAATTTTACAATAATTGAATGCATATTCAAATGCAAATGTTCAATCTATCATTATCCTTCTCCTAGTTGACTGTATTGTGCAACATTTTCACTATGTATAAGAAATAGAAGAAGTTTTCCATGCTATATATAAAAGAAATATAAGAAGCTTTTCATGTATATATGATTGTTTTAATATATATATATATATATATATATATATAACAAATACATAGGTTATTGAGCTTATCTCGAGACATTAGACATCAAATTCAAGAAATTGGAATGAAATCATCCCTCTCGGGCTCCATGGAAACCCTTGGTCAAGGTTTGTAGAGAAATGTTTATATCTTATGAAATATGATGAGCTTAATCACCAAATCGGGAACTAATCATATTTTTACTCCTCCCAAGCATTTAGAAAGGGAATCAGGTCCTTAGGGCTTCACACGAGTGAATGGGGCATGACAGGTTCTAGAGAGTATGAAAAATACGTATTTAGGCGTAAAAGAAGAAGAACTCAAGAGAACTGGCAAAGTGATTGGTGAAGAGGCATTGCATGAAACTTCCTAGGCATTTAAATATCAACAATGGGTATTTAAAAATGTTTTTAAGTTACTAAGAAATTTCAAATTTTGCATTTTATAAGCAAAACTCGGTTTGAACTGTGGAAATTGTGCAAACCCAGTTTTAGGACAGCGTGCATAACTTTTTATGGAAGTATCATAAAGAGATAAAATTTGGACAGTAAGAGAACCTTGGAAATAAAAATCCAACGAGTCTATTATGAGGTCGATTGGGTATGTATAGAGAAAGTTATGACCAAATTACCGACCTGCACTTCTGAGACAACTCAAAAGAAAAACATATTTCAGTAAGTAAAATCATCATAAAGTGAAAAATAATCAGCCAAATCGTCTGAAAATTTGAGATAATTTTGTTTGATAGAAAAGAACAAGTTTGCAAAAACTTGGGTCTCGATTTCATGTGGGGAGAAAGTTATCAGAGACAAAATTTACCCAGGTTGTGTAAAATGTGACAGAGTAAGAAAAATAAAAGTTGGTAAAGTTAAATTAATTGATATCTTAAAATATTAGATATGGTAACAAGAATTTTCTATGAAGTGTGGATCTGATAATAATTCTCATAGAGTTTTACATACATGCGCAGGCACTAGGAGTAGCCTCAATACCGAACATTCTAGGGTGGATCACCATATCTTTTGCAAAGGCAAGTAGTTCTTCCATTAATGAAATAATGCATTATTTAGGAAATGATTAAGATGACTAATAATCATAGAAATATGACTTGTATGTTTCTAAGTTCAGTCTCTAACCTTCTGCAATAACCCAACATATAAAAAGAACAAACGCCATTCTTTTGATTTGACTGTTGCTATTTAGATACATGATTCTTCACTGTTGTACATGGGTAGGTCATTGACAGGCTTGGGAATCGAATCATCTCATTCATTATAAGTTCACTAATTATCTTAGGAATCCTGGTGATTGAATGAGGACAGGGGTACTCCAACTTCCATTTTTCTGATGACACTAATTATCTCAGGTCTTGTCTAGAGTGAAATCTGAAAAGTACTACAATAGAGAATAAACATCTATCTAAAGGCCTATGGATAGTGAATTAACAAGAATAAGTTTAATGTCATCTTTGTCAACATTCCAAGACACAAGTGAGAAATTCTTAACATCTTGGGATTCTAAGGAGGACAATTACCATTGGAATAATTATGGAAACCTCTACAAATTAATATGAGACACAAAAGGATTTAAGTTATGATAACCCAATTACAATACGAGTTGATCAATTGGACCCACAGCAAAAATAATATTTGCTGATCATATCAAACTTATGTTTGGCAGGATTGGGTGGTAGAATTCTCTGGAAGCTTGGTAATCTTTCTCACCTGCAATTCTTAGATGTTTCTGTAGAGAGGGTCACGTATTATGGAAGTCTTAGTCAAGGATATGGAAGGTATAGTTCCAGTTTAGTCTAGTAGTGGGAGCTGTGAAGGCATTTCCGAGCATTGTATATAGTCTGAACTGAGATTGAGGAAGGTTATAGAAAGCTTTAAGGTCTATCCATTCCATCCACTTCCCAAATATCTACAAGTCATGTAATATTTTAGTTCCCTTCTCAAACCAAAGGAGGGCAGAGCAGCCTCTTGTCAAGGCAAGGATCTTGTCAAGGAAAGGATCCTTGCCTTAACAAGAGGCTACTCTACCCTGATTTGGTTTGAGAAAGGAATTAAAATATTTCATGACTTGTAGAGATTTGGGAAGTGGATGTAATGGACAGACCTTAAAGATTTCTATATGCTTCCTCAATCTCAGTTCATAATGTATACAATACACAAAAATGCTTTCACATCTCCCTCTACTTGAATAATTATGGAGGATGATAATGCCTATTGAGATACTATGAGGTGGCTCTAAGGGCACCCTTTCCATGACATTTTTTCAGATTTAAGACATTTATTTAAAAGGGTAGAAAGGTATTTTTCAGATTCAAGACATTTATTTAGAAGATACTTTTCATATTTACACTCACCTCAACTTTAGCAAATCACCTCAACTTCATCCAAATGTAGCCATCACCTGATATACACCCACAAAAATTAATAAACCATCTTGCCAAATCTTTAAACAACAATTCTTTATTCAAAATGCCAAATGATATGGACTCATATCCAATTCTTAAACATAGAAGAAACATAATTCTTAAATCATATGAACGAATCTGCGTCGGTTTTGTACTTCTACAAGGATTCCTCACCTGATAAATACTCCTGTTACATAAACTCATTTGTTATATGATAAGATTAATCCAGAAGAGGGTAATGGAATGAGTAAATGTATATAATTATGTATTTGTATTGATTACCTGTGCCAAGAGTATTTGGGCACCTGCAAATTTGTTGTCCCAGCTGAATTCAGAGACTATTCCACTCCATCCTTGGTTCTCCACAACAAAATTTAAATAGGATTGATTGTGTGTTGCTTTGTACAGCCATGCTGCCACCCACAACAATTCATCCTGCTCATCGTATACATGTAATTACATTAACTTTCATAGCTTTCTTATTCATTTGATTTGCACAACATTAATTATATATACATTGATACATACATTGTACCCTGAGTAGGAGCAATAGAATGGGCAAGAAGCTGTATATGATCCGCGATATTCATCGGCAAAGTTGAAGAGCTGCAATAGTTATAAGACAGGCTCTTATAGCATAAAAAATATCTTTAACATTTGGACATAAATTATGTTGAAACAACAGTATTAAATTCTATACTGACAGATTCAGAATGATTAAGTAACTCTGCTACGTAGGATGGGTCATTCTTTCTCCAGACAATGGATGTAGATGACAGAGTTGCAGAAGCATCTGCAGCCACTTCCGATCCAGGAGAAGATGAGCTGATCCCATACCATGTTAGTTGATATACTAAATATGGCTTGTATCATTGATGTTGTCGCTTATATGCTTTTTACACATCTAACACTTTCTCTTGAGCTAAGCAATCCTTTACAGCATCCCTTGTTTCCAAAGGGGCATATTGTGGGTGTTTGCTGACACATTCATGCAAATTATAGATGCAGTGCTTCAGATGACACTGTATGATGACATTCACATAGTTATTCACACACATTAAAAAGCTTTGACACATGCTGGATTATGATGGTGTACTTTGCGTGTCAACTTTCAAGTTCATAAGTACTGCAGTCACCAAGAGAGTGAATCAGATAAATGAGCCACAAAAAGGCCTAGGGTGAATCATCAAAGTGAGGCATCTAAGAAGAATCACCAAGTCAATGTATCATCAAAGGAGGGGTCAAATGGTATTTGATAAGGTAAAATGACAAAACTATAGTGTGTTGAGTCTTTTATGTAAGCAATGATGCAATGCGATGTTTGATTAGCAGTTACTCCATTGTGTTGGGTCTGCTGGGTACACAACTTCCAGCACATATGAGGCAGCTACTCAATGTCTCCATGTTGTCATAAATACATAGAAATTCTACGAGCAGAAAATCATCTGCTGCCGACCTCATCCCAACCTGGTGATTACCTGCCACCATATACTTTCAAGACTCAAATGAATATAGTCTCATGTATATTCCTTACAAGGTGTACGCTCGTGTGATGCACAAAAGCAATGCTAGGAATGCATTTGTGCCTCTCTTCAAAGTTGAGCCTGCCAAATTTTAACCCAGTATACTAAAATGCACTGTGCTACATTGAACCTACTTTGCTTTTCTTACGCAATTGGCTTTCTGTAGCGATTGGAATCTTCCATTCAACTTTATAAACTTCTGGTAGGTATTCCTTGCTGACTGTCCATTTATAGTAAAGAGACTAATGTTTTGTGTGAAAATCTGAGTTTAATAATTTGTAATTACTAAAAAAGAAGATTAACACTTATCATGCATAATTCTCAAACATTAAAACTATTAAATGAAAAAAAATTAATTCCAAGATCACAAGATTCATATATGACCATAGAAATCAAAATTCGTGATAAATGAAGCCAGAGGGGTATCCGCTCCAACCTCTTACCAAAGACAGTGAGAAGGTGAAAACCAATACTTATTGATTACACCCAGATACTAATGTCAATATTAAAATACCTTACATTGTGAAAGACCACAGTGTTTTCTAACATTTCACCCAAATCCAAATTCCACGGCAAACCTATAAATGCAATTATCATAACAATTGGTAGTATGAAATCCAAAATGGGAAGAACTTCTCAACAATACTGGTCTAGAAGGGTCTCATTCACTGAGACAGAAACTTGCGACCCAGCCCTCTGTCCTTTACACCATATTAGACTTTTTCATTGCACAGAATGTTGATATAACTCCAGGAAAAGTAAATTCATGTTAAATTTACATACTGTAACTGATTTGGATATCGTCGGTGCTTCAGTTCCGACTGTATTTATGTTTAAAATGTACACGCTTGAATTATCTGGTACTGCAACTTCAACTCAAAGTTTAGTTGGAAAATACAGTCAAGCCTTAGAAACCATCACATAAACCCATGTTTTCTACCATCGTTACTTGGTATATCTCTTAGTGTAATTACTTAACAAATAGCATCAATCTGCAGGGATGGGAAGAAAATGAGAGATCACCAGAATGCATACCAGAGAACTATCCCCGTTGCTGTCATCTTGTGGAGGCTGTGGCGGAACCAGTCGTGAAGAATTCAAATTTCCAGAGGGCATTCCAACAGGAACCCCAAGTTCACAGCGATTAGAGGGACGTCTATTGTCTTCTAGGCGGGGCCATATTGGAGGTACCATCTGGGCAGGTGATGTCTGAGGAGTTGTTGGGCCGACTTTAACCTGATAAACTACCCTTGTCCGTGGCCATTCAAGCTGGATATAACTCAAACAATGCAATTCAAATTTCGGTCAGCAATTACCTCAAATTGGAAAAACAAAAAGAAGAATTCCAGACCAATGTACCACAAACACGCAAGTAAAAACTACTACGGATATGAATATACACATGAAAGATAAAGGAGTTTCTTAGAGACTTCCATTAAGGTTTCCTTTCATTGATCTGTTTCGTGACCATTAAAGAAGCTAAACTAAAAGATGGTTTGCTTCATATAACAAACTACCAGTAAGCAGAACAGAAATTTCCCATCAATCCACAAAAGCATATTAAAAAGCAGAAGAAATCTGGGAAAAAATTAAAGTGGCTTACTTGATCTTTAGCCATATCCTCTCTCCACTCCATCTGAAGCTGTTCCAAACCTGTGGCTAAGGGTTTTTCTCATTCGAAGGTCAAATTTAGGGAGGAAAGACAGGGTTTAAAGTAGCTTTATTGGAATCGAATCCTTAGACAACAAGAGAGATTATAATGGCGATGTGTCGGTTCCCCTGTTTGACTACAAAAACAGAGAAAAGACAAGTGTAGAATACCTTAAGAAAAGGAGTGAGCCTGGCCAAAGTCGACGAGCTTGATGCGTTTGGGAAAGGAAGAATCATTCGCAAAGAGAATGTTGTCCGGTTTGAGATCTCAGTGGGCGACGCCCTTGCAGTGGCAGAAATGTATGGCCCAGTTTCTGAATCGTTTGTCCTGTTTCGTTTGTATGTCGGAGAATAGAATGCGAGAGTGTAGCAGGGAACACGGCTCTGGGATGATCCAGGCAGAGACCCAAATCACCACACCTGCATCCACAGAAACCCAACTGTCATTCAACCTGGGAGACATACAAGCGGCGATGGCTTTCCATGAGATTAGGGTTAGGTTTGGATAGCAGGGAGATAGTAATTGAAAAGATAAATAAATTATAAAAAATTAAAACAAGGAAACTTTTAGAGACAAAAGTATATTTAGAGACAAAAGCATGCTTTTGTCTCTAATTATTGTCTCAAATGACCCTTCCTTGTAGTAGTGCACGTACAAACAGATACATTTACCATGGTGACCTTGTTGAATTCATCTATAATTTTAAAGTGGTTTGTCTCCAATCCCCCAATGTTGTTGTGATATTTTAACTTGCAAAACACAATACCTCATTCAACCTCATGGCCATATATGAAACATAAAAAAAAATATAAATAAAATTCAAAAATCATCTATATATATGAATTACAACAACATCCAAGTAACCAACAAGATCATTTGTAATTTTACTCAACAATTATATCATCATCATATAATTTCCATTTCTAGGTCTACTCACAATATCCAAATATCACATGTACGAACAACATCCATAATATAACCATGTCGACAATATATCATCATCAATATATAAAAATGTCTCTAATAATCATCATGCATCATAACAGAATCAAGGTCAACAATAATCCATGATCTAACATCTAACATTAGACTATAATAAAGTCCATAATCATGTCCATTATATAATCAATAGTACCATGATCAGTATCAAAAGGTGTCAAAGGGAAGTGGGCACTACAAATCCACAATCATCTATATAGGAATCAAAGCATCATCTAGGAAAGTGACGATATCATTTAAAATTTCTAACAACATCTCGATTCTACATTTCACCAATATCAATAAGATCACAAGATTAGTCCAATTGTTAAGGTCTACTCAATATGACAATAATATCGCATGTCATAAATATGTAACTATGTCAACAACATATCATCATCAATATAAAATGTCTATAATAATCTAGACACATCATACTATGAATTGAAACCAACAATAGTCCAAGTATCTCTATCATCTAACATCCTTCTAAGTCAAAATAATACAATAATATCCATAATTATAGTCAACAAAATCGAAATCAATACTAAAAAGTGTCGAAGGGAAGTGGGCACTACAACTCTTTTGACATGTGATGTTGAGGTAGCAAGAACAACACCCATAAAATAATAAGGAAAATGATCTTGAGATTGACTAGGAAATCTTTTATCGGCAAGCCATTTCAAAGAAAATAATTAATGTCTTTAGTATTCTTCTTATTATCCTAAAAAGGATTCAATAAAGCTATAATAAATCGTACTAGGAATCTTCTTCTCATTTTTTCTAAAGATAATAGATATATCCCTATAATTACCCTTCGATCTATAACTTAAAAGAAATCAAATCATTATTTTTTTGTATTACTTTGCAAATAAATCATCACACCCATCTAGGATATTGATCTCCTCATCCGTCTATCATGATCCCTAAATGACTCAACGATCTTATGACTATGTCATCTTCAAACAATCCCACATTATTTTTCCCAATATATGTAGCTCATACCTACCCTTATTCACCCTCCCCCTGAATCTCCTAGTTAACTGTTTGACTAGCATGAGAAATATGAAATGAATCATCGGGTAAGTGCACCAAGTTGGGGACAATTAAGTGGACATCAAATCCTGAATTTTACATTAAAAACAGCAAAACATCAAATTTAGTCTTCCACAGACTTGAACCATGCCAAAAATTAAAAACTACATCATAAAAATGGTACCATTGCGTAGGGGAGACTATTATCTTTGTAGAAATACTGATTTTAAAGTGAATGGAATAGGATAAATGTCATTTTATAATTTTTACTAATAGTAGGTCTTTAAGACACTTTTTCCTGTGAATGTTTATGTCTACGTTTGTTTCGCAAAATTTGTTTCACTTATCAAAATGTGATAAAAATTATACCATCCCAACCATGGTGAAATTATATACATGTTAAAAAAATTTTTATTTGATTACAATATTTTTGATGAAGTTATGGCGTGCAAAAATGGAAAGTGCTCTGTTTTCTTTATGTTTTCATACCACTTTCACTAAAAAAATCATAAAAAAATATTACTCAAAAAATACAAAATAAAATCCATCCCAAGATAGATAGTGGCATCTAACTTCTCACCAAAGGAAAAAAATATATATCAATTTTGTGTCATCCAAATTGTGGGCAAACGGACTATAATCTTATCGGTGTTTTTAAACAAAAATACCAAGTCATTGAATTTTGAGTGTTTAATATAGCTAATCTTGTCCATTTTTTACAAAAATTATTATTTTAAAAACTAGATTTCGGATGCTACGATTCATATTGATATAATTTTGTCTAATTTTGAGTGTATGTATTGCTAATAATCCCTACAAGTTGATATTATGTTGTTATTTGCAATATGATGTCCACGGATGACCCTATATTTGTCCATCAACTTCCTGCACTTACCCCATCCTCCTCTATAATAGTTTTCAATATCTTCAAAAGTCATCCAAATTCCAAGATTATGTTATTTCCAAGGCTTCTCATGGAAAACAATACTTATATTAAGTTTTCCATTCATTTTCTTCAGCCAAATGCTTATAAAACTAGAATTAATTGTGCCTTCCATCTTCTTCAATGATTCACTTATAATAATAACAAGTTCTCTAGCATTATTCCTTTATTAGTATGATACGGGGTATCCCGGATCATGTATAGTAACGAAATATCATTGAACAATAAAAATGATGTATCTATGGTAACAATTTACATTTGTTTAGACACCCTCACAACTCTTTTTATATCTTTACACATTATTATTTTATAGGATTGTGTGTCTTTGTGTTCTTTGAGATATGGTGGAGAAATTCAAGTTTTTGAGGACTTTCAAATGGCATGACCAGCTACTAGATCTTCTCATGTTGGACCTCCTTAGCCTTCTCACATTGTGATTCCCTCGTATCCGTGATAGGATTTGTGGCAAAAATAATTATTCACACAAATTTGCAAGCCTTACATCAAATGATTTTTCTTGTGTTTGTTTTTTTGGATATGAAAAAAACATGAGGCAAAAGGTTACTTCGCAATGTTTTCCGGTCTTGCATAACCAAATAAAGTATTCCAATGTTCTAGTTACTAAAAATCTTAATATATACTATTATTTAAGAAAAAATCATATACGCTTTTAGGACTCATTTTGAAATGACAACTTTGTACAGCTTTTGTTCCCATTTTGAATACATCTCCAAACGATTTTATGTCCACTTCATGAATCGAAATGGTATCATGAACATAAACAAAGTAGGATCAGAGTGCCCACTTCCCTTCGACACCATTTTGTTTTGTTGTTTTCTTTAGACCGATTACTTCACTTATGGATTTATTATGGCTTCTTGATTTAGCATGCTAGTAGATATCATAGTATTAATCGGATCGTTATTGATTTGATCTTTATATGATGCATATGGTCTCCGGTGGACATTTGATGATGATATTTGTATACTTTTGACATGGTTATTTATCTTTAATTATGACATGTGATATATTTAATCATATTGAGTAGAACTTGATAATTGGACTAATGTGATGATCATTTTGACATAAATGAAATGTGGAATAGAAATGTGCTAGAAAGTGTAAGTGGTATCGTACTTGCATAGATGATAGTAAATCATGTGTTGTTTATTTTAGATTATATTGTATATTTGGCATGAATATTTTGATGCGGCCAATAGGCCGAAGGAGGTATTCTTTGTTCTGCAGGTATATTATATTCACAACAATATTGGGGAGTGGAGACCAACCACATCGGAATTCGAGAAGCATCCAACTAAGGTCACCATGGCAACAAGTAATTGTGTGTGTGTTAGAATTATTTGGTTAGGGGAAAATTGTGACCTAGGGGTCATGTGCTTTGTTTTAATTTTTCCCCTTTTATTATGTTAATATTTGTTTTCTTTTAGTAGTGAATTTTTACTTGGTTTATTATTTAGATTTTTGGATTGGTGGTTACCCCTTTATTAGCCATGGGTTGTAGTGTCTTAATTAAGTTAATTTGAATTTGTCCTAAACTAATTAAAAGGTATGACCAAAAGAGAGTTCATTTATTAGGCTTGATTTACTTTAGATTTTTGTGTTGAATGATGTGTGTTTGAGTTTTGAGTGTAGCACACTCTACCCCACATGGGAAACTCGAATTTGGCCTTAGAGGCCAAATTTGAAAGCTTGTGGGACAAGTCAAACTTGTCCCACACCTCTTAAAACCTCATGCCAACCCTACCTATGGGTTGGAAGGCCAAATTTAGGGTCTTTTAGGTGTTTTGGGGGGATAAAAAGGGTAAAATATTAATTGCACTTTCTTTCAAAAATTTAATTTTGTCCTTTGGGGGAGTGGGCTTAGGTGGAGTGTGTAAGGTGCTTGCCTTTCTTTCAACCACTTATTAATGGTGCATTGGAATATGAGGTTGACCAAGTGATGTGGAGTGGAGGGAAAAGGAGGTGGCATCCTACTTGGAGCCACATCATCCCTCCCTCTCTCTTCTCTATTTATTTGATCCTTTTGTTTGTTTTGGGGGTTGGAGGTTTCATTTTTAGTCTCTTGTATTTTGGAGAGGAGAGGATTTTGAAGGAGTTTGTGGATTTTTGGAGCTTGTTCATACTTGTGGGAATTTTGTTGGAGCTTGTGGATGCTTGCTTGACCTTTGGAGGGAATTGAGACTTCATACTTGGAACAAGCTCTACCATGGAAAGGTAGGAGCTTCACCTTTGTTTGTATTATGTTTCTTTTTTGTTATATGAATGTATATATATGTTGTGTTGAATGTTGTTGTTTGAAATGCTTGTTGGGAATGGGTAGAATGCCTAAGTTGGGAGTGGGAGGAGACTATGGGGAGTTTATTTGAGGGAGGCATAAGAGATCATTTTCTTGAGGAGGGAGTTTGGGTTGGGTGCCCACCTAGTATGAGAAATGCTTGCATTTTCTTCTTGTTCTTACTTTGGGGGAGCCATAAGAGTTGAGGGAGGCATAAGAGTTGTTAGGGGTAATGTGTTTTGCATTGGAGGCTTTTAGGTGGCACCCATTCCCATTGGGAGGCATAAGTGGCCTCCCATAGGTCTTACTCTCATGGCTTTCTTGATAAGCCTTGTGAATTTGTTGTTTTGATGGTTTCCCTCTTGTTGAGTTGTTGATTTTGTTTTGAAGGTTTATGGAATGATTGTGAAATTTTTATGTTAGGTTATGTGGAAGCTAGTAGTTGCCATGAGTTTGATTTTCTCCCATTGTAATGTGGTTGGGGCTCGGGGCCAATGGAAAGGATGACTTCTCTTCTCCATTGGGTATCTTGGTTAGAGGAGAGCGTTTCCTCTCCCTTATTTTTTGTGAATCAAGAAAACTGTTGGAGGAGCTACCTTGTTGATGTTTGTAGCATTGGAGCCTTGTTGATGACAATGTCAAACTACCTTGTATTTTTACCCACCTAGAGTGGAAGAAAGTGTAATATTGCTTGTATTTTAGCTTCCATTATTGTAAAATGTTCCCACATTAAGTGGAAAATGTTGTAACAAGATGTTGAAGGAAAGTTGTATTGATCTTCATTAGTAAGGTTGTAATGTGGATGGAATTGAAAGTTGAAGGAAAGACAATTTATTTATTCTCCTTTAACTTGGCTTGGAACCTCATATGAGTGTGTTGATCTTGTTGAAATGTTAGTAGTGCTTACTCTAAAACTTAATGGAAATATTGTTGAAACCCTCTTGAGGAATGTTGGGAAATTTACTTTAAAAAAATATATATTAAATTTCATTTTGTTGCTTAAAAGAGATGTATTGAAAAGTGAGAATATTAGTGCATTATCTCTTCTTGTATTGTTGATGGAAAGACTTAAGTTTTAAATAGTTTTCAATATGCCAATGAAGTAATTTAAGTCCTAGCTCTATTATGTTTTTCCTCATTTAAGAATTCATTGTAAAACTATTTGCAAATTATTAAGGGAAAGGAAATCAAATCGATTTGAAATCCCGTACAACGCCTATTAAATTGTGTAGAAAGAAATTTTAATGCAAAAGCTCTAAACTTATTAAGTTCATTACTCTAATTTAAACATAGACTTCAGGATATTTACGTCAACATTTTACAAGTGTAGAATTCTGTTTTCAAAAGTCCTAAAAGCATATATGTCTTTTTGAACCACATTGTAATTCTAAAATTGTCAACTAGCAATTCAAGGTTCCCATGACCTGAATTCTCTGAAATTGAATCTGCCCACTGCACTGAAAAGAAGCAGATAAGAAAACTCGTAGCCAATCTATGACAAGATCTATATTGATGAAGTTGAGAAAAATGAAATCTTAGCTTCATATTCGTAGGTAAAAATTATTCATAATTCAAACCTAGTCTGTCATCCAAAAATGACCCATCAAACAATTGCATGGCTCAATAAAATATATCAAGCACCAGGTGAAAATAAATGATAAATGTCTGCTGATATGAATCACATTTGCAGGAGTAAGAAGCAGCTCATAACTGCCGAAGTGATAGATAACTGGCTAGAGTAGTTTTATCTTGGCATGCATCGATTTAACCCACGTATGAGACGTGCATATCAATGCAAAACGAACTGTGCTAAAATACATATAAAATCATACATACATATAATATAAAACAATTAAGATGATGATATATCTCTGTAAAATCATCATGTAATAAGACTGTAATAAAATTTACGCTGAAAGGTTCATATAATTGCAAAGCAGACTGTGCTTCATGAATATTCTGATATGAAACAGATCCACCTCTATGAGATTTCTCTTCCTCGAGCCACACCGTAAAGCGGGTAAGGTTTCAAATAGAAAATCCTTGTAATAAATTTCTTTAGGTCTCCTCGTAACACTCTCACTGTCCCTTAATCGATTTTGATAAAAATTTCTTGAAGGTGAATCCCGAATTTGAGGATGCAAGCGATACTGAACATATGGCCGCATGTTTGGACGGCTCGCTTGTTTTAAGCACTCAAAAAGGTTTTCTTTCATGCTACGATCTTGCTGCTCGCTCGTTGTCTCCTGTGCGGGGCAGACGCGGTCAGATCCTCGCTACGAACACACCTCGCAACACCCAATGAAAGTGGAGGTAACATGTCTGCTGCACTTTCCTGTAGCTTCATCTTTAACCACCACAAAGAAACCTACGCGGCCGTGGCGGAATAGACTACCAGCCGACCAAAAAAGGTAAAAGATTTGCAAATCTAAGGTGAAATAAATGGGAGATGCGTAGCTCAAAGAAGAAGACTCCAAAGACGCAAGGGAAGGGGATGGAGTTTTAATGATATGGCAGAGCCACCCACCCCCAACCATAATTTCAAACATAGATTAGAATAGTATACCACTGTTAAAACAAATCTTCTGACATCTTTGCTAAATTCCAAATATCCTCCACTCTACTTCGCAAATTACGATGTACAAGGTCAAGCAATGTCGGTTTAAGACCACCAAATTTTCCCAAAGGGCACGTGATCTACGGCCCAAGTTGAAGACTAGAAGAGAACAAATATTAATATCACAATGGATATATACTTTTCACACTTTCTCAACGTTTAATAATCAATATACGTAACTAATGCCATTATACATTGCAGCTTCCATATCTTCACGACAATTTGCTTCAACTTTGACCATAAAACGATTCTCAATGGCGTAGAGCTTACAAGAAATGATGAGTGCATATATATAATAACATATTATAATTATGTAACACAATTATAAATTAGCAAAGTTATTTAAATAAGTCGTAATGTAGCAATAAAAAAAAAAACAAATAAATGAAACCACACTTGAATAAACCAATAGAGGAGGAAAGGACTTTCCCAGTAAATTGCACGTTTCGTTTATCAGACAATTTAGGACATCAGATAAGAATACAGAACAATTGTAATATGATGGATCATAAGATATGACACTATAAAGACGTTTAAATGAATAAAGTAAAATATATATATTTTTAAATTACGCAATAAAGATACTGGAGGCATGGAAGCTCTTTGATAATCTTAACATATACAAGAGAGAAAAAAAAAAAAAAAAGGGGGTTGCAGTTTTCATTATGTGTTTAGTGGAAGCAAGTTCCTAGAGCGTCGTCATTTTTCGCGGCATCACAAGGATTCCATTTTTATTTCTTTAGCTATTTGAATGAATAATGATAGTATGTAGGATATGCAACATACATCTCAATGTCAGCAATAGTTTCCATTTGTACCACTAGGCACTATGTTTCACGTAGTTAACTTACCCCGATTTTACTTTCCCGTTTGTCATCTCATACCTACTCTATATATTTCAAGTGCAACGTAGATTGTCTTTAACTCCATGTATTGCACCCATCTTCCACCTCTAATGTTTCCGCACTAGTTCAACTTTATATTTTTCGACATCTCCATTGTACCACTCAAGTACGATTTCTAGTTTAAATCATGATACGCATGGGGTCCATGCAAATTAATTAAAGTGATTTATTTGCTCAGTAAGAGAATATGGTCGGCGCCGGATGCTTTGAACAAAATCTTACTACTTCTAAGAGAAATGATGACGAAGGGAAACTTTCTACTGGCGTTTCGAGAATGGGAGAATGAAAGGCAAATTTATAATTCAAAATCTACTTTAACCGAGTCATACTATCCTGACATAAAGTAATATTTCATAGCACAAGAATCAAAACACACTAATTTATTTATACATAGCAAAACTTGTCCTGATACATCAGAATTTACTAGTAATTATCGATCGGGACCCGTTAAAAACTCATTGGCATTGCACTCCACGACCTTGCATTTTTTTCCTGTCATCACGTCTTCATTTTAAAATAAATTTACCACGTACGCGTGACAAATTTGTAACTTATACCCCACACCGAGGAACGGCTAACAATGACAGTATAAGAAAAGAATTGGTATCACAAATTACTTTTGAGGTTAAGAGATTGGGAAATAGAAAAAAAAACCATGTGACCGTTCGCTAAAGGAAAATCCAAACCAGTGACGCTCATACAACTATTTGGTACCTCTTAGATTTGACTGGTAAGCTATTTCCTTCATACAAAGTAGAGAGCCTGAAAGTAGAAGAGTTTAGGGTTTATTGGAAGGGGCTGTGGAAAAGTTTCAGTCGGAATAGTTTATAAACGCATGGTCATTAGTCTCACTCTTGGACCCCAGATTTTACTGTTAGTCGGTGTATCTCCACTAGCGTAAGTTTGAGGTTTACTACGGCCAAAATCTCTGCTCCTGTAATAGCTAGGAATATATGAGTAGTTTGCTGCCCGAAAGAATCAAGTCAAAGCAATACAAGCGGTTCTGGGTTGAAGTATTATTCCATGTCCACAGCGGGATATTTGTCGCTCTCAGATTTGGGAACTGTTTGAGGTTTGGCGAAACCCTATATTTCCAGCTGAGTACAAAGTGGCGAAGCAAAAAGATGGATCGGATGCTGTGCGGAATCCAGAATGGTTCGATTTAAAGAAAAAAAGAGGACAGTTTGGTAATGATTTCTGCTCTTTCGCGTGTATTTAGTGGAGGGGTTAGTCATCCGATGGAGAAGAAGCCAGATCAACTGCTAACGGGATTCAAAAGACTCAGAGATGATCCGCACTCGACGGCAATCACAAGACCCGTCGGCGTCAAGACAGAAATCGATGATCTGCCATTTTTGGTGGCATCTACTCGAGGTTAATACACTCTGTCTTATTATAAACATTGCCCTTTTTAGTTATGGTATCGTACTGCAATTGAAGCGATAAAAATAGACACAGAAATTCCTGTTGCGAAAAAGTGCAATTGGGTTTTGTTTGTTTCTAACCATTTACAGATTAAAATATATAAAAGTATTTATGTTGCCGTGTAGCATTAGGATTTTTTGTAAATAGATCTGTCAAAGAGGTTTCCTTCGCAAATTAGCTGCCAAAATCGGGCACGATTTGGCAAATAAATCTGTCAAAAAGGTTTCCTTTGCAAATTAGCTGCCAAAATCAGGCGCAACCCAAAACTAACACAACCAACATATAAAATCTTAATATGGAAATAGCGGTATACAAGTGTTCTAATCATATAAACATTCAATTCAGAGATATAGGTGTTTATATATTGCGAGAAACATAACAAACAAATAATTTTCAAGGAACATCACAACAAATGGATTCGAATAACATAGCTAAAACTATGCGTGGAAAAACATGCGGCGAAGCTATCCATCTTCTGTTAAACGATTGAGACAAATTGCAATAAGCAATCTGTTCATACCCAACACAATACGTAATAGGTGCAAGCAGCATCAACACCTATAACAAAACTGACCGATTTCTACCATCATATTATTGCCAGAATTCTCTTTTCACATTTTCCTTGTTCAATTAATGGAAGCACTATGAAATTCTAGAGGGAGAAAGTCCAACAACCCAAACATAAACAGATAGTAAAGAACCTACTGAGGTTTAATTTTCTATTATAAACGTTCTACTCTTTCCGATAATTATCAAATGAATTAGGTTTATAAATAATGTGCCATCTTAAATTGTTTAGTGCTAAAGACGGAGGAATTAATTTGGTTTTCCTTCTTTTTTTAAAAGATTCAGATAAATTACGACATACAGTCCGTTTATCTATATTTTCTTGTTATGGAAATATAGCACAGACAAAAAATGCATTGGCTACAACAGAAGCATAAAGACCTAGAATAACACTGATTGATTTTAATCTATATCAATTTATAAAGGTTAGATTTGTGCTATTAAACTATAGGTTACATTCTCTATTAACGTTTTCCATGTTCAATTAACGTGAGCACTATGAAATAAATGGGGTTAAGTCCAACATTTGAAACATACACAATGATAAAAGAACATACTAAGAATAAAAATTTAGACATCAAAAATGCCGAGTGCATTTAATTTTTGGGACAAATATTTATCATTTTTGGGACAATAATTTTCTTAATCTGATACACAGAATAACTTATCTTATTAGATTTATTATGAACGACGGTGAGATTTTTATTGTATTAATTAAGTACACAGAATATCTACCTTCTTAGATCTAGTTCAAAGACTGGAATATCCAGTCTACAAAATTTTGTATCCACAAATTTTAGACAGACTGCACTTAATTCGAATTTCGAGCAATTTTCTATAGAAAAATTAGATTATCAAACCGTCACTTGCCAACAATTTCTCTTTAAACCCCCATCGATGAGAAGGTTATCAGAGTCCAGTTCTTTTTCCTTCAGATAGAAGAACTATAAATTTACAAATAATTAGTAAATAAGCTTTCTACTAAAGTCGTAGGAAGACAAAGTTACAAACCTCAAGTCTACGCTACATTGAATGTTAGAAAAACTTACTGAATGTCCTTTTCTTCAATACGACAGCAGCTTGAAAAAGAAAACAAAACTAAACAAAAACAAATAGTGAAGAAACTTTCCTGTACCCTAAAATAAAATTCTTACTCCGGCATGCAGGTTAATTGGATCTTCAAAATCATGCTTCTGCCTCATACTGCTCATAATACAAAAGGCAACCCTGGAGTCAAATTAATCTAAGTACACATTCAGAAATATTTAGTACTAAGGATTGTATTCAAAACCAATCTGATAAAACAGCAAACATATGTGATGTTTAGGCTCCTCGCAGCAAAAGGATAGGCAAATTATCTTACCCACTGAGCTTTAATTTCCTTGTGAGGAAATGCCATCTGAATATCAGTAGATCTAGAAACTTTCGAAATGATGTATATCTATTTGTGGGTGATTCAGGATATACAGAAGCAAAACCTATTGGCTCAGATGACGGGAGATTGAAGATAAAAGATTATTATAAGCTTCCTGAAATTGTTCAAGAATACCACCAGCAGCAGCAGCAGCAGAGAAAAAGGCGTTATAGAGGAGTAAGGCAGCGACCCTGGGGTAAATGGGCAGCAGAGATTCGTGACCCGAAGAAGGCAGCTCGGGTATGGCTGGGCACATTTCAGACTGCAGAAGATGCTGCCAAAGCTTACGACGACGCGGCTTTAAAATTCAGAGGCACAAGGGCCAAACTCAACTTCCCAGAAAACGCCACACTGGAGGACCATAAAAATAATAACAAAAAT
This sequence comes from Taxus wallichiana var. yunnanensis, assembly GCA_018340775.1. Classification (NCBI taxonomy): domain Eukaryota; kingdom Viridiplantae; phylum Streptophyta; class Pinopsida; order Cupressales; family Taxaceae; genus Taxus; species Taxus wallichiana. The sequence continues at coordinate 401,031,198 of CM031239.1, read as the reverse complement.
AATGTCGGCGTCAACTCAACTGACAGGAATGGAATCGTTGTCAGCGGCGCCCAGCATCCAGCCGCAAACTCTACAATAAAACAATCCCCTGTCATACCAAACTCTGAAATTTCGGCGCTATTGCAGAATCGTGTTGCTATAGAACACGGCGCCGCTTATTCTGACTTTCTCCAACGCGGCTATCCCCCACCAATGCCATGTTTATCTCAATTTCCCGAGTTTAATCACAACACTCAACTCCTGCCTAATCCAAATCAAGGGATCGATCTTCGACATTGTCACAGTTTTCTTCCTCATGATGCACCCCATCGCTTGTCTGACTTTACAACATCCTATCAGCACCAACCAAATCAGTTAGGTGTCTCCAGCATGCTAAGTATCGATCCTGGACAATTTTATAGGTGGCCAATTTTGAATTCAATATATCCAAATCACGGCTTACAGTCAATACGCAATAACTATGTACATCCCCATCAGCAGCAGCAGCAGCAGCTTATCTTCGGACAGCATTTAGTCCCTTCGGCTATGGCAAACCAGGAATTGCAAAAAAATCAGAAACAGCTAATAATGAGACATATGCAAATCAATCACAGTTGGAATCCTGCAATGCTCCAGTACCTCTTCCTCCACAAAACTGGGACTGTCAAGATTCATGACAAGGAAGCAAGAATGGGCGCCTAATGACTATTATTTCAGATATGTCTATAGACTCTGAAAATTGTTGCGCCTATTGAAAAGTGTTCTCACATTTCCCCCAAATGCCATTAAAAAGATTTTAAAAATCATTCAAATGTGCATCTCTTCTATAGGTAGGATCAACTACTGTTGGGATTTCATTACCACGTTTTAGAGGCCGAATTCGCAAAGGTAAGGGAAAATTGATTTTAGTTTTTATTATTTTTCAAAGTAGTCATCTTTTATGTAATTAAATTAAGAATGCTGAAATAGTTATCTGTATTGAAATCTTTGTAAGGTGTTCGTAGGAGGAACAACATTTTCATGTTTGAAAACAGTTGTCAAAGGATTTGAGTATAATATATGTAACAAACATCATCAACTGGACTATGAAGCTTAGAGTTCAGAATTGCTAAGGGACAGCTTCTGATATGGATGATAATATAAGGAGTATATGCATATGTTTAGTTGGTTATGTTTTTGTTTGCTCTCTTCTTTTTTTATAATTACCATCATCATCGTGCATACCATAAATTGAAATATGTGTTTTTGTTTTCCGACTTAAAATAGTTTTCAGAATCCTTGACAGTCTCATAGTTGTTTATTTACACTATCAATATGTGAAAATAAAGAGGATAATTAATTCCTCCTTAAAAATAAATGGTATATAATGAAATATATATTTTATCAATGCTGTGTTTTACTTCAATATTTCTAATATTTAAAATATTCAAATAAAAAATAACTGATCTAATAAAATCACTTTCTCATTGAGCTTATTCTTCACAAGTCCTTGGCCATAGACCAGATACAACTTTGTTCTCCCCACGTTGTTTTTATTTATTACTTATTTTTGGGTCGATAGATCCACGGAAATGATTTCATTCATGTAATGCTTCTTGTTTCCTACTTATGCGTCTATTGCTTTAGCCTTCATAAACGTGTTAAATCAGTCAAATTTCAATCTTTCTAAACAATGAAGCAAAATAATCCTTACAAAGTTGTTTGATATGTTGGAAAAATTAAAATATTGGGAATTCTATCAAGTTTTGACGAGATATACTCTCTCTCCATATTGAACATATTTTTATTACGTTTCAATCTTGTTTTAAATCTTGTGTAGCAATATGTAAACGTTTTTACGTCTATTCTTCTTAATTCAAGTAAGTAACAAAAATATTCGAAGTTATGATTTCCTAAAATAACAGACGACGTATGATTAATAGGTAAATTTGATTACTTAAAATTAATATTGAATGCAATTTATAATTATTATATTAATATTAATATAATTGAAAAGAATACTAAATTTTTAATTATAGATACATTTTTATCATATTAAATATATAAAATAATATTTTATTATTTAATTAATAAAGAAGTTATAAAATTAATAAATCATTGATAATAGTAAATATTAGTATAGAAATATAATTGAAAAGAATATTATGCGATAACATTTAAAAATAAACATTCACATGTTTCAAAACCTAAATATTATAATTATTAAAGTAATATATTATTTTAAGCCTTCATATCCATTAGAACCAAGAAATTGTTTGATTTAGATAACTCTTAAAATATCCCCTAGTAAGGATTGGGTAATTTTAATACCAATGACTTCAATGACTCATAAGAGAGATTACAAAAGATTAAGTGAGAAAGACATTAAAAAGGCATTTTGACGAAAAAACGTGAACTATATGGATTATAAAAGGATATTGTTTGTTTTTTTCTCTTTTGGTAATTTAAATTATAAATAACATCCTATGGGAAGTGGTCCAATGGTCCATATAATGGTGTAAAATTTGTTGCCTGGCCATCGACAAAGGTATTTTTCCCAAGAGATATAAATAAATAAGGAATGACAACAAGATCATGTCGTAGGCGAATATGGGAACATGAAATCCCTTATGTCCCCGATACCTAATCCTAAGAACTCATTATGCCTACCATTTCAAGCTACAAATTCAATTAGTCAAAAATTCTTCATAACTATGTCGCTTTGGTTCTTTTTCCAATTTATAGTCAACAAGAATAAAATTTGAAAATTGTTTGTCATCCTTACTAAAATTTCTACAAAAATCATGAATAACCTTGAATCCTATAAATCTACTATTTAATCATTTTATTTTAAAACTACATATTTAATGTACAATAATGTCAATATATAAATGTGATTAAATGGTCTCAATTTTTTTAATGTATGCAAAAATATATGCATCCTAATATGTAGATAAAAATAGAACATTACACTTGTAAAGTCACCATTTCAAAGATGGTTTTTATTTTTAAAATGTAAGTCAAAAAATTAAAGAATAGATATTTAAGTATTGATTTTAAACATTAAAATTCCTCCCCATGTTTTACTTTGAAAGATCCCAAATTTGTCAAGAAAATATAGATGAAATGGTTCAATATCATAATCATTAGATTCACCACATAATTCATCTCGTGAAATGAATTCAAGATCATTTGCATCTGCGACGTCTTTTGAAATGAGTTGGATTTGTGAAGATAAAGTAGAGGAGTCTTTTGTAGCATTCTTTGTACACAACTATGAATTGTTGTGAATATTAACAAGATCTCTCAGTCTCTTAAAAAATAACTTCGTCCATTTCTTTGATAAAATGTCTTCAAAGAAACTCGAACTCCTTTAACAAGTTGAAAATATTTTTCCCTCCCTTAGTACTCTGACAATAAATCATTATAGCTCATAAGCATTTCCTCCAATGAGACTAAACTAGTTATATATCCTTTAACATTTGGGATTAACATCACATAATTTTTTTCTTGTATTCCAAGCATGTTTTCTTCTAAATTGTTTGTCCAACATTGATCTATGATTTCACTTGAAAATTTTTGATCTAATTCAAATAGTCCTATTTCCTTGTGAAGCATACTATTGATTTCACTATAACTTTCTTTGTGTATATGAAAATTTTTACCCTTCAATGTAAACTATTGCATGCAAGGGGATATGCATCATTTTTAACATTGAATCAATTTTTTCACATATCTCAATATAATATTATTCCATGTGATTGAATATATGTTTTGAATGATTTCCTTATTGCGTAGTTATTTTTTCATAAAACATACCAAGACAAGATTTATCACCATTAACCATAGACAAGACTTCCAAAAATGTTTCAAACACTTTAAAAACCTTTCGCGCACTTTACAAAAATAATTGTTTAGAGTTATTTTGTCTATATTATTTGCTTTTGTTCCTTTCAAAATAATTAAATTATCCCACGCGATTAAAAACTTGACCTTGAAACTACTTTCTGTTAAACCATTCTATTCAAAGTGATATTAATAGTTATTAAAATAATATTTCAAAAGGCCTCACTAATGTGTTTGTTTATCCAATATGTTATGTGTAAATATTTAATGTAAGGTGGTGGTTTGTAATGAAATTCATAATTGATGTCCTTCTATGAATTTTTGTCATGAGCCCATATAAAGTTATTTAAGTCATAAATCTCAACAAATGAAGGTGATACACATGGGATCCAAAAATATACGGCTACTTCTCCATAGTAGAAATTATACATTCCATAAAAGAAATTATACACATTCTCTATACCCACTTCAACGTTGGCTATGTTCAAATTAAGGAGAGTTTTGGGAATAACCTATAAATTTGGAATAAGGAGACTTTTGGGAATATTTTTCAGGCTAAAAGCATAATTGAGGAGGATCTACGAACTATAGAGGAGCTGATGGAGGAGGATGGCCTTAACTAGGCCTTTAAAAGCCAAGAGAAGACTCTTCTCATAGAATATCATGATATCCTTGCCAAAGAGGAAGTGTACTGGAAGAAAAAATCTAGAGTTAAATGGTTAAAGGAGGGAGATAGAAACACCAAGTTCTTTCATTTCTTTGTTACTTCCAAAACCAATCAACTCAAGATCAAGGAAATTAGGAAAATTGATGCAGAACTTACTATTGATGAAAAGGAAATGAATGAAATTATTATTAATTAATTCAAGTATATCTTTCTTCCTGGGATAGAGCCGAATAGGACATCATGGGACAAGGTTTTAGGTATCTTCCAGAATGTTATCTCGATAGCAGAAAATACAGAGCTCTTGCTTATTCCGAGGGAGGAAGAGATCAGATTTGTTGTTTTTGATATGGAACCGGATAAATCTTCTCGGGCCGATGGTTTCCCGAGTTTTTTTCCCAATAATTCTTGGAGGTGATTAACAAAGAGGTTATTGAGATGATTCAATATTTTTCAATAATGTGTAGTTCCTAAAAAAGTAACAATACTTTCCTGGTCCCCATTCCCAAGACGATAGGGGCCAAGGATGTTAAATATTTTAGGCCAATCAACCTTTTCAATACTAGCTACAAATTTCTTACTAAAATCATCGCTTTCAGGCTTAGGAAAGTGCTTGCAATTTCATCTCACCTAATCAAGGAACCTTTGTCCTTGGCAGGAAAATTTTGGAAAACATTATGGTTATCCAAGAAGCCATTCATTCTCGTTGAAAAATTTGGTAGATCTGCTTATGTTTGCTAAGCTTGATATGCACAAAGCATGTGACAAATTTTCATGGGCCTTTCTGCAGGCCATCTTGATCAAGGTTGGTTTTTATGAATTCTTTATTAACATGATTATGGTCTGTATTTCTATTGCCGCCTCTCACATAGTTAATGGAAATCCTAAAGGTTTCTTTTGAGCTAGGATGGGGCTTAGAAAATGTGACCCCCTCTCCCTTTTCATGTATATTATTGTGGTAGAGTCTTTAAGTAGACTATTTAATCAGGTTGTATCCCTTAATCTTTTGCAGGGACTCAAAATTTCTAATGGTATTCCTCCCATCTGTCTCAATAAATTTTTGGATGATAATTTTCTCATGGGAAAAGTTTCTATTAAGGAAGCCTCTATTTTCAAGGGTGTTCTGAATGATTAGGAGAATTTCTCTAGTCAACTTGTTGATTTCAAAAAACGTGCTTTTTTCATTAATGTGGATGATCAGTTTAAGTGATACCTACCCGTATCCTTGGTTACAAGATTACGAATTTCCTGGATACCCACCTAGGAATGCCTCTCATTCATAAGAAGTCAGATCTTTCAATCTGAATAATTTACCAGAGAGAGTAAAAAGGAAAATGGATACTTTGGAAGGGAATCCTTGTTACTCAAACTAGAAAAATTCAATTGCTTCAAATTTCTCTCCAAGACATTTCCATTTATGTCATGTATCTTTTTAGGTTACCGGTTAAGATCTTGGAGGTGCTAGAAAAAATACATAAAAGGTTTATGTGGGTTGGGGCGGAGGAGAAGTTCAAATTCCCTCTTGTGGCCTAGGATAAAGTTACTAGACCCAAAGAATGTGGTGGTCTAGGCTTGAAGAATATGATATGCATGAATGATCACCTTGTGGCCAAAGCAATATTGATAAATGAATATGGTCCGTAGAATGATATCATGAAAAGGAAATACTTAGGGAATGTTGATAGAATAGAGACTTTTTCTTGCAAGACAATCTCCATTGCAATTCTTTTTTCTTGAAATATTTACTTCCTTCTAGGGATATTTTGAATAGGGGTAGAAATGGAATATTGGGAAAGGAAACAAGATTTGCTTCTGGAGGGATTGTTGGTTGTTTGAGAAACCACTTGCAGAGGAAGAGCCTTGGAGAACTGTGGCGCAGTTTTTTGAAGACAAGGGCAAAGTGTGGGTTAAAGACTATTGGATTTTTTCTAATGATGATATCATTTGGGAGGTTTTGAATCCACCCCCTAATTTCAATGGGAATAGGCTCTCCTTTTCTTCTCTCAACCTCAAATTACGGAGTTTCTATATCCCGAGGTTTCAACAACATGAAGACTCTATTATTTGGAAGGAAGAGGATTTGGGAAATTATTCTGTTAAATCTTCCTAATACCTTAATTTTAAGGATTATATCCAAAACACATATTGGGGTATACTTTTAGTGAAATATCTTCTTCCTAAGGTGAAAGTTTTCTTTTGGTTTGTGGTGCAAAACAAAATCCTCATTGTTGATAATTTAAGGAAATGGGTTACAATGGTTTTACCTAATAGGCATGTACTTTGCAAAGAGAGAGGAGGATAGTCTTAACTATGTTTTCATCTCATGCCCCTTCTCTCAAGCAGTCTTTATAAAGGTGACGGATCTGTTCTAAGTGCATCGGATTCTTCCTAATTCCATTAAGGATTGTTTTTTGCAATGGGAATGTTTTTTCTGGTTTCCCTTTCCTACTACTACTTGGGAAGATGGCCGTTACCAATTTATTTTGGTGCTTATGGAAGAAAAGGAATTCCCTCATCTTTAGAATTCATAAAGCTAACATTAAAAGGTCAGGTTCTCATTTCACTACCTCTATTAAAGAGAATTCCAAACTTTTCAGAGGAAATATTAAAAAGGCTTATTCTAGCAAGGAAGAGGAAGTCCTCAAACAATTTTCCTATAGTCCTCCTCAAGTGTTATTCCTTCTATTCACATCAAGTGGTCCAAACTGAAAAGGGGGGTCAAACTTAATTTTGATGGGGCTTTAAAAGGTAATCTTGGCATGGAAGGGGAGGTGGCATTATTAGAGATCATGAAGGTGATTGGATCCTTGCCTATGTTGGGCCTTTGGGTGTATAAATTAATAATGTGGAGGAGGCTAGATTGGTTAAGGGTGTTAGCCTAGCTAAGGAAAGAGGTATCAACCATATTTTAATTGAGGGGAATCTCTTCTCATTATCAATGCCATTAAAAGGATAATTCCCACAATTGGGCTTTGGGTAACATTATTTTTGATATTAAGGAGCATCTTAAAGGTTTTGATTATTTCATCATCAAACATACTCCTTGCCTTGGTAACACATGTGTGGATAGGCTTGCTAATGAAGGGGTACATTATAATGATTTTTTTTGGCATAATGGTGATGTCATCCTTGCACATATTAATGACATTACATACATTGAAAAATCATAATAATTTCACTACTGTCCACTCGAGCAAGGAAAATTGGCCCATTTTTGAAAACAACAAGCTCGTGTTTGGATTTATTTCACTTTGGAAAGGTCATTTTAACACCAAAATTTGTAAGAATTATCTTGTTGGGATTACTCAAAATATTCTTGCTGCCATGGGAGGAGATAGAGTCATGATGGAACCATCTAGCCATGACAATATTGTGGATGACCCTTTATGTGGCACATGCTTTGGGTCGGGGGATTCGAAAGTATATAAAAAAGTTGCATAAGGGCACAATCATTCATTTACTAGAGAGTTTGGCTTAGCGTGGAAGGAAGGTAAGGTGGATGTTAGGGGCATGGAAATTGAGACATTAAAGGAATCCATTTCCCGGATTATTGGTATGGACATAAATGGCCTCAAAATTTTCAAGGAAAAGAATAGATGTGAGGAAGAAATTAGCCAATTTTTCGTTTCCAAGGAAAGGGTGCATTACTTCACGATGGCACATTATGAAGTATTTCCCTAGTGTGTGGAGGGAGTATTTCCTTCACATTATGAAGTATTTAGGTTTGGAAGGTAAGTACTATAATATTTACACTCATCATTTATCCCTCCTAAATATGTTCGGAGCACAAGAAAATGTTAAGTATTCCTTTTTTTTTTTTTCATGTCTTTGACTACCTCTCAGTGAAATATTTTCATTAGGGTAAGGTGGATACCCCTATTCATGAGGGGATCATTCTCCGTCTATTTAAAAATAGTAAATCTATGTTAAATAAACCCATGCCCCAAATCGAGGAGGAGGAGGATATTACTACGGCTAAATGTCTTATCAATACGCGCGAGGGTAAATTGGTCCAACATAGAGGTGAGGAGGGGAAGAATTTGGTGTGATAAAAACTAAGGAATCTGGGTCCTCGAAAGGCAAAGGAAAAATTATTTCGGAAGCTAAGAAAAGCTATGAGGACTTGAGGTGAAAAGTGTAGTACTTGGAGACTATGGTTTGGGTCATGGTGGAGACAAATTTGGTGGTTAGGATTGGTATGATCAAAATTATCGAAGCCACCAAACAAATATGCATGGCTCGAGAATAATATTAGGTGGAAAATCAAAGGTCAGGTAAACTTTTTCAAGATATGAGGGTTTGCTTGGAAGCGGTTGAAGAGGAGTAGAGGAAAATAAAATTTTCTAGAGTCACCAGCTCTGATGAAGAAGAGGAAGATGAGGACGAGATAGAGGAGGATGTTTTAAGAAAATAAGAGGAGGATCCACCTTAAAATAAGATACAACTCAAGAATAGTAAGGATACTGAGACCATGAAAGAAAAACCCTCAAAAAATCACAGGGAAAACTAATGGTGTTGCACCAAAAATTTCGGAGGTTTTTGGGTTAACTATCTCTATTTTTTTGTTTAGTTATGTAGTTTTTATTTCTCTCATTGGTTGGGTTTCTGGACCTTGTTGTTTTTGGGTTAAGCTTGTTTAACCATTTTTGGTCTGTTTTTCTTTTTGTTTCTTTTTGTGAGATTTGACATTATTATGTTTCATGTACTAGCCAATCGGGAGTTGATCCCTATTTTTACCCTATCTAATAAAAAAATCAACGTTGGCTTCCAAATTCACTTTGATATATTTTTCACAGTTTTCATGTGGTTCACGACATAAAATACCTTGAATAACACTACCTCATTTATGGAAATACACAAACCAAAAAAAAGGAAAGAAAATGGAATCTTACACATCTAACTATCCATCACTCAATATCGTAAAGCCTATTACTCTCCTAGAGGATTTGACCATTGCTATTGTTTCAATCACCATTTCTTTTAATGTTTTTAAAAACCATTTTCTTTATAGATAAGCCTCTAAAGAAGGATGTATGCACGTTTTTTCAAAATCCACTTTTTTATCTACATTCTTCTAATTCAAAATCCGTGCGGCATTAAATATAATTGCATTTAAATAAAACCAATTACCTAATGCCTCATCCTTATGTTGTTTTGACACTATTTTCCAAAGGTTCAAAGTTATACTCTTTGATCCCTTTGTTGCATCCTTAGATGCGAAATGCTTTAAGTATAACATATAAATGGTTTGATAAAAACTTTTTGGATTTATCTTTTACATGAACTAATATTTATTCATATGGTTTAAGTGGTTTGGTTTATATCTCATGAAAATTTCATATGTACAATTAAATTTGGGCATACTAAAACTCACTCTTGCACACGATGAGATGCCATGTAGATGGTCTACTACTCATATGATACCGATCATAAATGAGTCACCCTAAAACTCACATTTTTTTAATTAGAGTAAATGGGCTTTTTTTGGCTAGAACCTTCCCGCTTATAAAAAAGCATTGGAAGAGTAGATAAAATCATAAGCACAAGGTGAGACAATAGAGAAACAAATGCTAAACATCACAAAGAAACCCAAACATAACATATAAGCGAGGTGTAGTGGCTTTCACTTGGTTAGTTTTTTTCCTATTATGCACCAATTTCTATTCATCCGATAAATCCTTAATGGGAAGAAGAAATTATATAAATTCAACGGCTGAAATGTTGTGTCATTTAAAGGAAATGCATGAATAACATTCTCCTAAGTCTTTTCACTATAATTTTGCATCATGGATTGTGCCACAAGATCCCTAAATGGAGATTCGAGACATGCTCAACCAAATAAGAATTTATATCTCCGTCTCCTTTAGAATTTTTAATAATCATGGTATGGCATGAAAGGGCATATTTTTAAAAGGGAATCTCGCATGATTTCCTTTATTGAGTTGAAATCAACATCAATATGACCCAATATTGTGAAACAAATTATACATCTGAAGGATATTCCTTCTTAATTCACATTTTGTTTAGAAATTCAAGTTCAATATTAGTGGGTATTTCCTTTGATGTCTCTATTTCAAGAAGGATCCAAGCATAGGTTGTGTGGATGTAACCGATGGTGCCATTATCCACATCTAAAACATTTCCCAAGGTGTTTCTTATGTCGGATAGGTGTTTTTTCTCCCAAAATCAAAGATGAAAAATGAGGCATTTGAATCTAAACCAGTTTGGTTGAGAAATACCTAGTGAGTAGATTGAATGAAGGGAACTAGGGTTTATAGAAAAAAGAGTGAGACTGGTAACACCAGATGTTTTCAGCTATAGTATTCTTACCACAAATCTCTCTAAAAACAACAATGAAAATTAATTTGCCATAGGGATAGAAAGGGAAGACAATATTTTTTGATACGATCACATAGAACATCTAGCGTGGGAGAGTATCCACTAAATTTTAAGATCAATCCATGCTCTTAGAAGAATGTCTTTGATTCTATCACTTCTTCTCGTAAAATTTGTATTTTATATTATTTAACTAGTTTTATTTTTTTGTAGCACTCAACTTTCAGTTTTGTGGTACCATTTAAATATGTTATCACACCACATGTTTTAGAGAAGACATGATTATAATAATATATATGTATTTATGTGTGTGTATATATATAACGTATGTATACATTATCCTATATATAGATGTCAATATATATAAAGAGAGGAACACTAAATTTTAATTACAACTAATTTAATTAAATTAATAACATATATCTTATAAAAAGAATTGAGCATATGTTTTACTTGTAAATTTAAATAAAAATACAAAACCTATATAACCGTAACACTAGATAAAGAGAATCATACACATGAATACAAAAATTTCTTTCAAATAGTAATAAAACTTAAAGAGAATATTTTCACATGCAAATGGGAAGGAGAATATGCAAATTTTGAAGATTTGGGAGGAAGAAATAATCAAATAGTGATCGATGAAATCAAACCTATAAATATTCATGATTGGACATGGTGGAGCTGCTAGAGGACGGACATTTTGAGGCATATAAGTTTGACCTTTCAAGCGTATTAACTAAATAATTTTCCATCCTAAGAAGGTGTGTCATAATTGAAAAAAAGGATAATGGATATCCATCACAATCATGGAGATGTGGTGTTACCATTACTCGGGAAAAGTAGGTTATCCCTTCATTTCCTACCAAAGGATTTCTCTCACATAATTTGTAGGAGTGAGGAATAGAGGCCTTAGTATTTGAGAAAGAATTGGGTTTTGGAAGATGAAATAATATTCCTGAAAATATGGATCCAAAATTTTGACTCTTACTCTTCCTCTTGTGCAAAAACTCAATTTGGATGCACTGTATGCACCGCCCATCAAGTATTGAAAGGAAGGAATCTTCTCAATTTTTGTATGTAACACCCAAAAAATAACCAACATGAAACCCAAGATAATTAAGGTTGGAATAGAAAACTTACGGAATATTTCTTTTGTAAAACACAATTTACGACATTAAAAGAATTTCCGAGAAACACCCAATCATTATTAAATTATATTTAATTAATATTATTAATTTTTAAATGGGGTCCACAATACCCTTAGCTTCCTTCTTAATTAATTTAATAACATTTCTTAATGTTATTTATAAATTTAAATATTTTAGGGTATTGTTGGACTCCCCTCCCTTCACTTTAATACCATTTAATTAGACCTTAATTATTCACAATCAAAATAATTTCCAAGAGTTGTGGTTTAGTTATTTAATAATAAGGTTTATTTTCCTCAAAACAAGAGGTCAAAGGAATTGTTTTAAAAAGGGGTTGTCCAACTTAATCAATTAGGTTAGAAATGTAAAAGAAACTCACCCCCTACACCACTTAAGTGGCTCCAAATAAATCCTACCCATGTATTTTAAATTATAAAATTATCTCACCCACTTTCCACCTAATTTTTGTAGGGATGAATCTCATCCATTAGATGGATTCATTTAGAGCCCTTGGATTTAGGGCTCTAACTAACCCTACACTTGATTATGAAAGAATCTTTTTCATTTCATTTGACTTATTGTTTCATTTCTTTTTGTAGATTTGGAGGAGAAAGAGGTGGAAGCCATGAGAGGCAAACTCAAGCTCATAGAAGAATGATCATTCTTCCTTTTCTTTCAAATTTCTATACACCCTCTTCTAGGGTTTGTATATATTTTATTATTGTTTCCATTATTCTCTTTTTGTATTTTCCCATTGGGCATATGGGCATTTTGCCCTATTTTAAAGAAATAACTGAAATAATGCATATACACATTTATAAAATGAGTGTATATGTAGTGCCCACTTCCCTTTTACACCTTTTGATACTAATCTTGATATTGTTGATTACATTATGGACATTATTATGGTTTTGATTTAGTATGATGTTAGATGTTGGACCATGGATTATTGTTGATCTTGATTTAGTTATGATGCATGATGATTATTAGAGACACTTCATATGTGGATGATGATATAATATTTGACATGGATATATTATGAATGTTGTTCAGACATGTGATTTTTGGATATTGTGAGTAGACCTAGAAAATGGACATTATATGATGATGATATAATTGTTGATATAAATTGTAAGTGATATTGTTTATTGCCTTGATGTTGTTGTGATTCATATGTATAGATGATTTTGTGATTATATTTATATCATGTTGGATGTTCTGATATGGCCATGAGGCCGAAGGAGGTATTTGTGTTTTGCAGGTTAAAATATCACAACAAACATCGGGGATTAGAGACCAACCATATTGGAATTCTAGATGAATTCAACAAGGTCACCATGGAAATATGTTTTGTTGTGTGTGTTGTATTTTGTTAGGGATTCCCATGGGGGGGATTACCTTTGAATGTGACCAAGGGGTTATGTGTATTTTATTAATTTGGTTCCTTTTTTATTATTGTTTGCATGTTATTATTTGTGATGCATTTACCCCTTTCATTATTCTTTTAATTATAGAGAATTAATGTGAGTAATCATATTGTTAAAATAAATAAATTAATAAAATTTGGGATATAAGAAAGTAATTATAGAAGTTTTTGGCTCTTGTATTAAATGTGGTAAGTGATGTGTAAGTTTAATTTTGAGTGTGAAACACTCCACCTTCTTGGAAATTCGAATTTTTCCTTGGAGGATGATTTTGGAGGCTTGTGGGACAAGTAAAACTTGTCCCATACCTCTTAATTTTATTTACCAACCATAGCTATGGTTGGAGGGTTTGTTTTATACCTTTTTAATGCATTTTTATAAGTCAAGTTGCATGTTTTAATTGTAATTTCTTCATGTTTTAAATTTACAGTTCTTATGGGGTGTGGGCTTGGTTGGAGTGTGTAAGTAATTTTTCATATTTTCACCCACCTATTTTTTATTCTTGGAGGAATGAATTTTACTTTTGGTGTTAGAGTTGAGGATGTGTGATGTGGCATCCTACATGGATCCACCTCATCCTCTTCTCTTCCCTCTTCCTTAAATTTGAATTTACGTGGCTTGTTGTTGATGGCTCAGATAAATGTAAATGTATGAATGATTTTTTTCACAATGAGGAGTGAATAAATACATTAGAGAATGTGGTTAGGAGGGAACTACCCAGTAACTAAAAGTTTATTTACATGTAGCCAACCAAACTAAACAATGTATTAAAAAACTAAACTAATGTTAACATTCCCCCTTAATACATTGTTTCTACATATGTACCCCCTAAACAAATCAAACTTCACCTAGTTGAGAGGCTTGATGAGAATATCTACAACTTGAAAATCAGAGGGCAAGATCGGAGCTGAATTTGGTGGTGTAAGACTTGTTCATGAATGTAGTGACATTTGACCTCAATATGCTTTGTTCGTTCATGAAAAACAAGATTCTTCACAAGCTTCAACACACCTTGATTGTCATAGTGAATGATGGGAGGTTTCTCTTTAGGAATCCCTATATCTGCAAGAATGTGACGTAACCAAATTGCTTTGCACACATCTCCTCATGTGGCATGGTATTTAGCCTCAGTGGATGAGAGAGCAACAACAGTTTGCTTCTTGCTAATCCATGAGATAGGTCCAGATCCGAGATGAAAAACATATCCTAAAGTGGATTTCCTGTCATCAACGGATCCTACATAGTCCGAGTCTGTATATCCCTGTAAGAAGAACTGAGTGTTCTTTTGATACTCCACCAAAGTCAACTGTACCTCGGACATATCTCAACACATGCTTTACTACTATCCAATGACATTTCTTCAGCTCCTGCATAAATTTGGCGAGATAGCTCACTGCAAAGAAAAGATCTAGCCTAGTATAAGTCAAGTAAATGAGACTCCCCACAAGCTACCTGTAGTGAGTGCCATCTACCTGCGGTGAATCCTAGAATCTAGATAATTGTAAACCTTTTTCCATAGGTGTGGACATTGGTTTACAATCTGACATTCCATACTTCTCCAGGAGTTTCTTGGCATATTTCATCTAGGAGATGAAGATATGATTCTTCTTTTGCCATATCTCTAAGCCAAGGAAGTAGTGAAGTAGCCAAAATCATTCATGTCGAAGGATTTCTTTAGATCATTATTTACATCATCCACAAGATTGTCAGAACTTCCTATGATCACAAGATCATCTACGTATAAAACCATAATAACAATCTCTGTTCCTACCTTCTTGATATACAAATTTGTATCTGAGGGGATAAAAGTGAATCCATGCTGCAATAGGTGATCATCAATTTTTATATACCATGCCCTAGGTGCTTGTTTGAGTCCATAAAGTGACTTTATCAGATGACCTACCTCGTGTGGTTGATGTTTGTCTATAAACCCTTCAAGTCGGGCCATGTATAGTTCTTCTTTGAGATCAGCATTTAGAAAAGCACTCTTGACATCCATCTGCTAAAGTTTCCATCCATTTTGTGTGGCCATTGCATAGAAAACTCTTATGGTTTTGATTTTCGCATTGGGTGCAAAGGTCTCATCATAGTCAATTCCTTCTTGCTGAGCATAACCCTTTGCAACAAGTTGTGCTTTATGTTTGTCAATTGAACCATCTACCTTATATTTTGTTTTGAAAATCCATTTACAGCCAATGGATTTCTTACCTGGAGGTAGATCAACAAGTTCCCACGTCTGATTCTAAAGTAGCGAATCATATTCAATGCATCCATAGCCTGTTTCCACTATGGTTGGTCTAATGCCTCGAGAACAAGTGTCGTCGAGTTCGGTGCTATCAACAACTAAATTCATGAGTGTAAAATTTACCTCATGTCTGGCTTGACTTCGTGTTCTGACTCCCATAGAAGTTCATGGAAGTGAGTTCAGGTGTGCATCCCTAATAGTATTGTGGACCCATTTCAGACATTTGTGTTGTTGCTGTTGATGTGAAGATGTGTTTTCCAGTGTTCCTAGATCAACGAACAAGTCTCCACTCAGCTCTTCTCCTTTTTGAGAAGAATAATATTTCCTATCATCTTGATGTGTGAGCAATCTATGTGACGAGGTCGGTACTGGATCTCCATTGTGTGGTAGGGAGTCAAAGGATGACTCATCACACACCACATCTTGAATCTCATCTAGATCTTCTTCATCTCAACATCCATGAGATGATATGCCTTTGAGGTGGTACTATACCCCAAGAAAAGACATGGCAGTATCTTTAGATTGATCTTCTTCCTTTTCTCATCTGGAACATGCATATATGCAGTATAACCAAAAACTCTCAAAGGACAAATAGAAGGTTTATGACCAGTCCATACCTCTTCTCGGTGTCTTGTTCTACAAGATCTTTGTGGGTGCCCAGTTGAGTAGATACACTACTGTCTGGACTGCTTCTACCCAAAACTGATCCTCCAACTTGGCGGTGGAGAGCATACAACGAGCCATCTCCATGACAGTCCTATTGTGTCGCTCGGAAATCCCATTCTATTGGGGCATGTAGGGTGTAGTCAAATGTTACTTGAATGCCATGCTGCTTTAGGTATGCTAAGAACTTCTTCGATACAAATTCCCCCTCGATTTGAGTGGAGGAGAAGGAGAGGCTTCCTAGACTGCCTGGTGGCTTGCTAGTAAAAGGTTTGGAAATTGGCAAATGCCTCACTCTTCTTCCTGGAGAAAATATACCCACATTTTCCATGAGTAATCATCAATGATGAGCTAGAAGTATTCAAAACCTTAGAAGCTAGCTGGCAGGGGTCCACATAGATCGGTGTGTACAACCTGAAGATGCTCCGTAGAATGATAAGAGCTCTATTTGAATGGACCTTTGTGTTGTTTTCCCGCAAGACATCCCGAGAAAATAGGTAAGGAATGGGAGAGTGGAGGAAGCCCTCTTACCATTTCCTTGGCACTGAGCTGATGCAGAGCCCCGGCAGAAAGATGACCATATCGAAAGTGCCATAGTGTAGTGGACTCCGCCATTGAAGTAGAGAGAGAAATGTTAGATGAAGTGACCGCATCTAGTGTAAATAGACGACCCTTCATAAATGCTCGAGCAATAACTAGAGTTTCCTGGGAAATGATGCAGGACTTGACCCCTTTCTCAATAAATAATTCAACCTACATTCGATGATTAAGAAGTTGACTCACAGACAAGAGATTTGAGGTCAAACCTGGAACATATAGCACCTTCGTGAGTGTACATCTTCATGTCCCAAGAGGAATGATGACATCACCAATCCCCGCCGCAATATACTCCTGATTATCTACGATGGTGATCTGATCTCTAGTGGGCCAGTCACTCAGGGTATGGAACAACTTCTTATTACCAATCATGTGTTTATTGGCACCCGAATCAATCAACCAGACACTTTTTGATGGCTACGAAGTCTGTGAGACTAGGAAAATGTCTAGATGAGTTGTGTCTGGAACCTCTTCATTAGAGGAGGCATCCTACTGAGCAGAAATATGACCCTTCTTCCTTTGATTATGAGCATTCCATTGGGATTTCTTAGAATATCCTTAGCTAGGAGTGCTCTATTAGCCGAGTTATTATGCTTGTGACCGTTATAATAACAATTCGCAGTCATGTGCGTATTTGTGGATCAAATGTGGTACCATCAATTTTCCTTGTTATTCTCACGCTTCTAGGGTGGCCGTGGTGGCCTCTCGAGAAGGTCATTGCTGTGGGTGTTGCTTTTGATTCTGGGGGGCTGACTACTCTTTCGAGGCTTATGCTTTTGCCTCATGATGAGAGCCTTGTCTTCGAAGGCTTCTTGAACATTTTGAATGGCTTCTTCCTACTGGAGATAATTCACTAGTTTGAAAAAACTCACCTCCTGTTGAGTGATGGTCAACATGGTGATCAGTGTCTAAAACCGGGAAGGAAGAGCTCACAAGGTGAGTGGGACTAGCAACTTGTCATCCACTAGTTCATCGAGAGAAATTTCGCGCGTAACTCAGCCACACGCCACAAGAAGGCTTCGATTGATTCACCATCATGCATACTCATCGTGTGAAGCTTTTTCTAAAGATGTAACATCATCGTCAGATTCTTGGCTTCATAGATGGTACACAATGTGGCCCATGCCATAGAGGAAGTGGTTACTTCCCGAATGTGAGGTTGAACCTCATTAGAAAGGCTCAGAGTGATAAGCATTAATGCTTTTGCATCAGCCTTTTCATACTTAGCCAACAAATCAGTGTCTCAGTGGAAAGGGCGTGCATGTTCAAACGATCCCCTAAAGATCTTTAAATTGAAGAATCGCTGCATATTGGTTTTCCATGTGGTGAAATTTTTCCCTTTTAGCAATCGGGAATCAACAACAAAATGTGAGGAGCAGACATTTCAAAAACTCAAAATTGTATTTTATTTATTGATTGTTCAAAAATGGTTACAATGCTTACTGAAGGAACCTATCACAAATATGGGCTCTATAAGCGCATGCGCAAAGAGACATGAACAATCCTGTTGGAATTCTACTTCACGTTCATCATCTACATCATAGCCATGTTGAATTTTTGCATGAACTCAAGTGTGCTTGACATCGAACGTCGAACCAAAAATACTCCAATTGTCCTCGGTGAACAATCTCATCAAAAAGAAGATTCCCAGTGTTGCGAAGCTCGTTGACTAAAGAAAATAATATTCCAGTGGTGTCTTCATTGTTGCTCAATTCATAAACATTTGGTGCATTTCTCACGGTGCTTTCTGGATCTAAAATTTGTGACACACGTGGGCTGGCCTCGTTTCCAAGTATGTCAAAACTACAGTGTCGCTAGTCTAGATGCGAGCAAGTTCCACATCCTACTTAGGAAATAGGTCTCCAAAATCTGATCCATGCCAATACCAATCTAGAAAATTACAGTTACAACATTCTATAGCTGCCTAGATGACATTGTAAGAACACGATCTCCAGATTTTGGATTGTGAAGGTTGGAGGTCCGGAGGTGGATGAATTGGCGAGAAAATAGGACAGGCGGGTTGGTTTGGGATGGCACTTTCTCACATACACCACCGTTGAAACTTGATGTTGATCCAAATAGATCATACAGTTCGTCTCCTCAAATCTCTCCCTCACCGGCTCGCCGGTCGCTACTCACGGTTTAACACTCCATGCCAAGCTAGGTCTCCAAATTACCATATTACTGCAAGACTTCACACAACCACTTTTCATAGTGCAATGGGTCGCAAGTGTAACTGTTCCTTCACGCAGTCCAACCAAAATAGGAAATAACTCCATGCCAAAGAGGTCACTAAAATGAAAACGTAGGCCTCCAAAAATCTGTTCCAAATGCCAATGTTGAGCAACCAAGAGGTCTAAAATCTCTAATACCAATGATGGCTCAGAGAAATGTAAATGTCTAAATGATTTTATTTACAATGAGGAGTGAATTAATACATGAGAGAAAGCAATTAGGAGCTGTAACTAAAAGCTCGGTTACATGTAGCCAATCGAACTAAACAATGTATTAAACAACTAAACTAATGCTAATAGTTGTTGGTTACTTGGTTACTAGAATTTCATTTTTGTTACATACTTCATTTGGGGAAATTTTTCCTTGACTTTTGGGAGCTCTTATTGATTTTGGAGGAGATTGAGAGCATTTCATACTTGGGCATTGCTAATTTTGGGACTGTATATTGACATTAAAAGTTTTTTTTATTAGAACAAAATCTACCATGGAGAGGTAGGAGCTTAGCTCTTCATATATGATTTTATTTCTTTTTATGTTTGTGTGAATGGTGAATGTTTTGTGTGTTTGTTGGCTGGTTGGGTAGACTGCCTAGGAATGGTGTAGGAGAAGGCTATGGGGAATCATTGAGGGTGGGGCATAAGGGAATGCCAATGGTATCAAATTTATTGTGGAGGGAGTTTGGGATTGGGATGCACCATGGAATAGAAATAGCTTTCATTTCTTACTTTGTGGGGGCATAAGGAATTATTATTTTTGGGGGGCATAAGGATATGTGTGATGATTTAAATTGGTGGTTTGTTATAGGTGGATACCCATTTCCCATTGGGAGGCATAAGCAACTTCCCCCATAGTTCCTTGCTCATTTGGCTTGCTTGATGAAGCCTTAGTCTTGTTTGTATGTTTTAAATGTAGTTGTAAACTACATTCTATTTTGAACTGTATTTTTTATTGTGAAATCTACATGTGTGTTTGTGGAATCCTTTTGTTTCCATGAGTTGAATCACACCTTCTATTGCATTATGGTTGGGGCTTGGGGACCAATGAAGAAGGATGGCTTCTCCTCTTCATTGGATGTCTTGGTTGGGTGGAGAGCGTTGCCTTTCCCCTGCCTTTGTTGTGATCCAAAAGGAGAAATTTATGTTGCATTGTTCAAAGGGGCAGAGGAGAAAGACAAGATGAAAGTTTCTTGTGAAATGAAAGCTCATTGTAACCCTTCCCACTTTGAAGTGGATGATCTATATATTATTTGTAATGGAAGGATACTTTGTATTGAGCTATGAAAGTTGTAAATTTGAAATGTGAAAGATATATATACTCTGTTCTATTCATTTGAAAGAAATAAATTGAAAGATGTAAAGTTGTATATTTGAAATCAATAAAAGATTGCACTACCTTTATCAATTTACATTTTTGTATTGAAATTGATCATCAAATTGTGATTTGAAATCTCTGTTTGGAAAATTGAAATGAGGAATACATATGAAGGAAATATATGTAACTCTGTTCTTTTGAAATATGTTAAAATTGGAAATCAGACTTTGTATTTTAGCTAGTAAATGGTTTGTTTAAATCAACTAAATGTATTAGAATAGAATAGAAATGAATTTCCATATTTGGAAGATGAAAAATGATAAATAGATCCTTTAGAAATTGACCTCTGTTTTGAATTTTAAACTGGAAAATACTTCCTCTAAAATGCACAGTTCGAACCTGCAAACAATAAATAACATTGAAACATTGAAATCTAACATGTCATGATATAAATGAACTCAATTGAATAAAACCCTTAAATAAAAATCCTTCAAACATTGCAAAATCGGGCGCAAACCTTTCAAAGTTATTTTGCTATCTGAAGTTGTAAAAGTTTGAACTAAAAATCAATCAAGAAAAATTACCTTCCAATACATCCTAAAACTCTTCTTAGAACAATCCTCCATGTTCATTTCACATGTTAAAGGAGAAATAATGACAAAATTGAACAAAATTTATTATAAGTTCAAATTTACAAGTTTGCTTTCAATAATCCTGTAGGCCATTTTCTTTAAATTGACCCCTTAAAATTCATCAAAATCTAAAATTAATGATTCAAGTACAAAGAGGGCTTCGATATCTTTCCATAAAGTTATCATTTTCCCAAAATCGAGCTCTCTATCAAAAGTTATGGCCTTTTGAAGTTTTCTTCCCTTGGTAAAAACATTTGGTAAAAATTTCCTTGGCGGGCCTACGACCTGAATTTTTCCCTCGGGACTTAGTAAAGTTTTGGGAAAATTTTCAACAGTTTCTCCACCGCCCCACTAGCCCGTAGCCAATCAAAGGTTGCCACGTGGCACCATGAGGTGTCAGCAGATGGGTGGATCCCCTTTTTAACTTAACGCTTTCAGAATTTTTTTAAAAAATTTCCAACCTTTCCCGCCACTTCACCATTCCGCAACCAATAATAAGCCACCACGTGGCCTCACAAGGAAACGGTAGAGGTGCGAAACCTTTTTCAACCTTAGCGCTTTTAAATTTTTTCTTGGGAAAATTTTCTTAGTTTCCTCTCGCCTCCCCGCCAGCCCGTGACCAATAGGGTGATGACATGTGGCATCATCTGGGAGCAGCAGAGGCGTGCGGGAAGTTTTTCCCCTTGCGTTTCCAAACCCAAAAGGCTTAATGCCTTAAATCTCTCCGACGGCTCGACTTCCCGCCAGAGCTTTATCAAGTCGACACGTGTGCTCTTTGGGCCCTTGCAGTGCACTAAGGAAAATCTTAAATTTTCCCCAAAAAGGGAAAAAACACCAAAACTCTTCCTTGCTCCGCTGACCCGTGCAAGGGAAAATTTTCTCCCCTAGGCCTGTAGGCTCGCCCTTGGGAAAATTTTCCTCCCAAGGTCCACCGGCCCATAACTTGAGTTTTATGAGGAGTTAGGAGGACTTCTTTATATCAATGGAAAGGTGAGGAAATTTCCTATCCAATGGGAATAATTTAGGAAATTTTTGAATGCATTAAGTATGAGAAAAATCAATTTGAATATTTAAGCCTGTTAGAGAGTGGGTATGGTGAGGAATTACCCTCTAAACCTAGTTGAGCCTTCTAACCCTAAATTTATGACCTCGTGACTCTAATAATTGTAAATAAAATAAAAGTATATTCTAGTGGATTATAATTGTTTGGGAACTCATTAGTGGCAATCGCTACTTGTAACATGGTTGTAGATTCTTTTAATAAAAAAAAATCAGCCCATAATTTTCCTAACTATTTCTAGGTTGTTCTTGGGTCTCAAGTGGGTTGTTTCTAGCCGGCGTTACAGATATACACATACATACAAATATATATGGATATATATATATATATATGTATATATATATATATATATATGTATATATATATATATATGTATATATATATATATATATATATATATATGTATATATATATATATATATGTATATATATATATATATATATATATATATGTAAATGTAAATGTATACCTATGTGTGTATATATATATATCCACTTATTTTATTTTGATCATTTTTAGTAAACCCAAAATGGAATTTTTTTATAAAAAAATTCCGTATACAAATACACACATATACTTCCCAAGACAATGGATCTATAGTCAAGCCAAGTAGAGAAAGGAATATGGGGATTCCCTTATGCCTCCCAAGGGTTTGGGTTCCCACCTCAAAACCTCCAAAACTCAATCAAACCCCAAAATCTCTTATGCCTCCCTACAAGTAAAATATCTCTTATGCCTCCTCAATCTTATTTCTCCTCGCTCTTGTGCATCCCAAAATGAGAAAAAAAAAGATAATCACAAGGTGGGGCACCCAACCCACTCCCTCCTAAATACCCAAGAGAAAACTCTTATGCCTCCCAACAAAATTTTTCCCCATTTCACTACCCAACAACACTCATGCAATAAAACATTCATTCAACACATAAACACACAAAGAAAGAGAAGAAACCAAGGGTGAAGACCCTACCTTGCCATAGCAAGAATCCACTCCACAAGAAAGTTCCAAAATTATCCAAGCCCAAGCAATTCCAAGAAATCTTCAAATCCAACAAGAACTCCAAAAGCAAGCACCCCCAAAAATGGGAGACCAAAAACCAAGCAAGTAACCCCCAAAACTTCAAATAAATAAAAAAGAGGGAGAGGTACATGATGTGGCTCCATGTAGGATGCCACATTGTTTCTTCTCCATCCCACATCACCAACGTCAAACCCAAAACCCAAAGCATAATAAATTGGTTGTTGGGAAAATACCACCCTCTTACACACTCAACCCAAACCCACACCCCTTAAGGACAAAAATAAATACCCATGTAAGAAAAGTGCAATTAATTGATCTTTTCTTCCATTAAAACACAAAATAGGACCTAAAATAAGTCCCTCACATCATAGGCCTGGTAGGTGGGTGACGTTAAGAGGTGTGGGACAAGCTTAGCTTATCCCACAAGTCTCCAAAATAGCCTAGAAGGTCAAAATCCGAATTTCACTTGAAATATTGAGTACACACTATCCCAAAACAAATTGAATTCATTCCAATCCAATACACATTAAGGATACCAACCCAAATTTATTTCCCCCCCTTTTGTCATATCCTAATAAACACTAGATACATAGTTTTAAATTAACTTAAGAGGGGTGTTGAAAGAAATGAATAAAAGTGACTCCACATACTAATAAAATACAATAATCACAATTAAATAAAATAAAAAATATCAAATTACAAACAATCTCATGGTAACATTTGAGGTCACCCCCAATGGGAACCTCCTAATAAACAACAACAACAACAACAACATACGAATACATGTGTTACCATGGTGACCTATTGCCAATACTCCATATTCTTTCATTGTTGGTCTCCTATCCCCCTTTGGTTTATTGTGTTGCAAACACCTGCAAAATTCAAGACAATACCTTTTTGGCCTCGTGGCCATATTAACGACATCGAAATAGTAAAAACACATGTATATACATATCATCAATTATCGCAACTAACCATCTCTAACAAGTAATTCACCATTGTTCATGATTTCAATTATTTCAATTTTATCAATTATCAACTAGCAATAAGATCATGAAATCAACTAAATCATCTAGCAAACATATAACTATTGAATTAAATGTAGCAGTCCAGTATAAACTCAAGATCATCAAATTTTGATATATCCAAAACATGCATATAATCCATCCTGTAAATCATGTCATAAGTCTAAACATCCATACTGTCTATCAATTAAGTAATCAAATATAACAATGTCAATATTTTTCAATAACTAAAATGTGATAGCAATGCCCATAACTCTAATATATAATAAGCATAATCATAATCATATAACTGTCGAAGAGGAGTGGGCACTACATTTTATAAAACATGAGTAAGGTTTTTCGGATAGATAGTAGAACTAAGAATGGGACCTTGACACAATATGTAATATTTTGTAATTTTACCTATCAAACAAAAACCTTGCCAAACAATATCAAGTATTTACTCTAGGGAAAGATGTTGGCAATAGGGCATTGTGCAACACTCGAAAATCGCCATCTCAAAATGACAACACTCACCTAGAAAATTTCGACAATTTTTTATTACATTAAATCTGTTAAGCCCATCTTAATTACTTGAATTACGATTGATAAAAAAATTCTTATTTGTTCAATAAAATTTCAGATGAATTAATTTTATTTATCTACTCCGGTATTATTATTTTATTAATTTTTCCATTCCATTTATTAATCCCACAATTAATTTTATTTAATCAATTAATTAATCCTTCATTAATTTTGTTTAATTTTCCACCTTAGGTTAATAATAATTTTAAAACCATCTCATTTAAATTATTCTCAAACCTTAATTAGTTAATTTATTACCCATTTAAGGTTCACCCCACATTATTAATTTTACAAACTAAGCCAACTTTAATTTCATTACCTAGCACACATTATTCCCATGCCACCCCTTTTAATTATTTACCCAAAAACATTTACCCTTAGTAATATAGTCTCCCATTTGATAAATGAAACATCTCATGAAAATTTTTAAATAAAAGGCTTTAGTAACACATTCTTAACTAATTTACTTTCTACAAACCCGACAAAAAATACCTAGGGCTCCATTAGTTTAAATTTTTACATATTTATTAAAGTTTATTCACTCATATCATAAATGGACGAGGATCAAATCACTATTGTAGGATTGATTTAATCCTCACCCTTAGATATTAGGTTTCCATATTTTACCGTAACTATCTTTATGATCTCTTTATCTTTCTTCTTACTATAGTGTGCCTCCATTTGCATAGGTCAAGCTGTTGGGAAGATAAGAATGGAGCCAAGGGGATTTGGATTTAAAATACGTTGATGAGGATGATATTGGGATAGTAATAGGAGGATGTTTCTCCCTTTTTCTTCACTATTTCACATTTTATGGCTCTCTAGGATTTACATAGTTTTTTTTTGCAATAATTATGATTGGTTAAGCAAGTTTTCACTTCTCAAATCAGATATACTAAGATATATGTAAATGTATACACACATGTGTGTGTTTACACACACACACACACACATAGATATATATATGCAACTTATTTATTTATTTATTTATATTTTCAGATTTTTTAAATCCTAATTTAGGGTTATGCGTGGAAATAGGGGCAACCTAGCCACATTGTTTTATTTTTAGTTCTTGGGAAGGAAACATTGTTGACCCACCCCACTTGTGGAAAAGGTGGGGTGGGTCAGCCATGCCACCCACCCTCTACTTACAAGTGTTGGGGTAGGTGGCTTGGGTGACCCACCCTTTTATTACAAAGGTCAGGGGTAGGTTGGCTGCCGCCCACCCCTAAATCATTTTTTTAATTTTGTAAAATGATTCTAAAAATTGAATTGCATTTCAATACTATACATTATATATATATAAGCTCAACTTAGTCTTCTTATAAAATAATTTTTATATGTGTGGATACATATATAAGTATATATATTATACAATATATATTTATGTATATACGCACGTGTTTTAAAATGTGTTTTATTTTAAAGAATACATATATCATTATTCTAAGTGATTACGAGAAATTAAAGCTATGTCTCGAGTTCCCTAACCAAATATTCAAGGAAAGAAATTGTTTTAGTATGGATGAACATTATCATTTCTAGATATATATTTTTACATAGATTTCCAGATTTCATTCCAAGTACAAACATACATTGAAACTATTTATTTTCACATAGAAGAATACATGAAGAAGAATTCAATTCATTTAAAATATTGAACAGAAAGTAAATGTAAATCATAACATTATACAGATAAAACGGAGATATTTTTCCTTGAAATAATTTGCAAGATATTCTAACTGAGTACATACCGTAATTTCCAATATTTTACAGAGTTTCAAGTAATTTCAACTTGCCTATTAAGGAATATTTTACAAAGATACAAAGAGAAATAGTCCTTTTAGTTCAATAAGTACAAAAATTATAGATTTTGCAAAGTAATGTAAAATTTACAATAATCACAAATAATACAAATTCCTTCAATTCCAAATAATACACATTTTTTTACAATGATATTTATAATAATTTCAAACTTCAAATGCCTACATGTTTTACAATAATTAGTTTTTGTTATTGGTAAATTGTTTTTGAAAGGGACTATACCTTTGTACAATAGGGATAAAAATCTAGATTTAACCATATCAACGAATTAAAACGGATCAAAATCTAGATATGAGCAATAAGCCCACCGGTCGAAAAATAACCCGCCAAGAACAAAACCCATAACAAACAATATTGCAACAACTAAAAATCAACTAAGCAACAACTAAACAAAACTACGACTGATCAATAGCTACATAATAGGCCAACAACCCGTATATAATTATGAGAGTAAATAGAAGGACAAGATTCATGCCTTTTCTGAGACGATGGGGGATTTAGGTTTGGCATATCCCTTCTTTTTCCTATCCACCACCATCCATTCTTCATTTCCTTCTTCCACTAGCTTAGAAGAACCACTTCAATTGATTTGATAGGAATATGACCCTTTGAAATGGGTTTAAAGCATATTTTATTACTAAATTAGTTCTCTCCGAGAAGAAGAATTTGCGTGTAAATTCACTATATTATTAGGAGAAACTTCCATGATATGTGAGTCAACTTACATGGGGCACTAGATTCCACCGTCAGATCTATATGGGGGTCTATTGTTAGATGCTTTGGTAGAGAATATTTCCACCATGTTGGTTTGGTCTTTCGTTTATAATGTTCACAATCTTCTCGTGATATGAATGCTTTTGAAAGAACACTAACATGTAAAAGAAGTTTCTTCATAGTCTAACCTCTACACCTAAAGTCTTTCACCGATATGAAAATTAATTTCTGTTAGTAAGATCTACAAGGATTCATGCATAATTAGTGTCAGTTTGAAAGGAGGTATTGTCATCAAAAACTACACATGAGCCTATAGTATCTCCTACAACAAGAAAACATGATCTGTTCTAAAGATGGAACAAGAATCCAAGAAAACGAACCCAAACCGGGTAGGTGTTAAAAGACCCTTTTAAACCATCAAAATACAGATGTCATGGCATGGTCATGAGCCCGTGTTCACCTCAAACCCAATTTTAGATAAAAATTAAATCCCTATCTTCAGGGATTTGAAATATAGTAATGAAATATGCTTTGGCACAAGGATAAAGTTCAATCTTACCTTGTATCTTTTCTCTCCATCTCCAAGCAATCCAGTCATGGAGCTGAGTAAGTTTTGGAAAACATTTGTGAAACTCGCATATAAAACCCATCTCGGGAAATATTTTCTTCCTCCTTGAGAACATTTTAAAGTAGATCCTCTTCTAGTTTCAGATCGAGGTTTCTTTGAGAGGGTTTCAAGAATTTATAAGGAAATTTTGCACTAATTTTTGATCGTTGGATATAACATCAGCGAAGGAAGGTCAATCATTCCTTAACCAAATAATTTCCCATCTTCAGTGAGTGTGTAGCCTCCCTTTTCCCCCTGTTGACCTCCATAATTATTTTCTTTCCTAACCCGCCCGCCCTTTCCATCCATAGTAAAGACAGAGCCATTCACCTTTCTTTTCAACTCTTGGAATAGAACCCCATGAGCATTGCTTTTTCCGTGTCTAGAGGGATTTATATTAAATGTTTTTCAAGGTTCATAGAAAGTTTTTTTGTGTTGTGCCTTGAAATTTCATCATTTGTAGTCTATAGGGCATCACATCCACCTTTGTGTGTATTCCTTCCAATCTTGACTCTAAGTTCATACGGATTTAAAAAAATTAAAATTCAAGACTATACAAGCCCTCCACTAAACATGGGGGAGAAAACATAGTAAAATTTTCAAAACAACCTCCTACAACTCCAATTAGTTCAATCCTGCAACTTCTTTCTTCATCTCCAACACACAAAAACAAGGGAGAGATCTAGGAAATGCAAATCCTTCTAGAAAAATTCCAGCGAAGGGGTGAAGCCAACCCCCTCATTGACCCCAAAGATCCAACCATGATACAATGTAGCACATTCACAACCATGAAAACTAAAATAAAGGCTTCAACATAAAACCATACACTCACAATAATTTTGCTGCAACATATGAACACATAATAAAATAAAACATCAACATTTAAACAATCACAAAGGCTCAATCTAGAGCAAAAGGAGAAGGATATTAGTGGCCACCTTTTTATACCTCCCAACTACATTAAGAGTCCACCAAAGAACCTCCAAAGATCAGATCAAAACACACTAAAATTGCACTTATTTCTCCATAGATTAAATTCATATAATGAAACAAAAATATAACCTTTTCTCTCTCCTTAGGCAGAGCATCTTATCCACACTCCCTCCTTTTTTTTTTGGTCAAAACTCCCTTTTATATCCCAAATGGCCCCATATCCCCTTCTCCCTACACCTTCCTTATGGGAAATGTTTTCCAAATAGCACAAACATACACATACATACATTCATTCAATTTGCACTAACATAAACAACAAGAACAAAGAATAACATGACTTAAGCTCTTACCTTGCAATTGATGGCAGCTCCTTCCTTCAACAATACCACTTCAACTCCACTCCACACACAATTACTCCAAGCATCATCAAAGTGATGCACATAAAAAGACAAGATGGGGGAGAGGTGATGTGGAAACATGTAGGATGCCATTGCATCTCCCTCGAATCCACATCACAAACTCCCACACAAATAAAGGCATCATTAAGAGGTAGGTGAGGAGATTATTTCATCAACTTTTCACATAATATCCCTTTTGCACATTTCAAGGTTGAATTCAGAGTATTAAAATGTGAGGGAAATAATTTCCTCTTTCCTCTCAATATTTCATGATTAAGGGCCTAAATTGACCGCTTGGGTCATATGTTAGGTTAGGAAGGAATTCTAAAGAGTTTGGGACAAGAACAACTTGTCGCATAAGATCTCAAAATTGGGATCAAAGCCCAAATCCGAGATTGGATGTAAGAATGGCACACATACCAATGCAAAATTTAAAATTAAAAAAAGAGAGGTGAAATAAATAAAGTATATTACAAGAAACCATTTATCTCCCGAAATCCACATCATCACATTAACCATTAACCCCTACAATTAACATAATTAAGGAAAGACACAAAATAACCATAAGAAACTTAAGGTGAAACATTAGCTCACTCTAACAATTACATAATCAATTAAGGGGTACATTTACAACATAGAAACATAGGGTTATAAGGGTAAATTAGAACTTAATTACAATCACAACATCCATAATTGAATAAATGACATAACCACAAGACAATTAAAATAAAAACTCATACCTACCCATGGTCACATGTAATGTGATCCTCCATAGAGACCTTCAAAAATATGAAAAACAAGAAAATGAAAAAAATTTAACATAAACATAAACATGATGGATGATAATGTGACAGTGTTGTGAACACTTGAAATTCTTTCATGGTTGGAATTCCTAGTCCCTCCTCATTTGTTTAAAATGCTCACAAACTTGTTGTTTTTGCCCTAATTTGAAAGAATATTCCAAGTTTTCCCTTTTTAATGGTCTAAATTTCTGCCTAGTTTTTCCAATTTCACAAACTGGGCTATGTCATTTTTCCTTCTCATTTTCACTTTGCCAGATCATGGAAAAATCAAATTTGATCAATTCATACTTGTTTGTATGAAAATCCAATCCCAAGGTCGAAAATGTTGTAAAATCATGCTTCAGTTGATTTAAAATCAAAAATTTGCCATCCTTGGTGAAAAAATTGAATTCTAGGGCATCCTTTGAATTTTTTTACATTTTGACGGTCATATGGGTGCATCATTTTCCCATCAAATTCATCCTCATAAGGTATTGGCAATGTGGCGGGTTTTCATTGGCCAAGGAAATGGGGAGGCATGTTAAACTTTTCATTTTTCACCTTTTTTTGGCAAAAGGGGCATTTTCGGCCCGAGGCCCCATTTTTTTTCCAAATTTGCCTATGTGGCATGTTTTGATTGGCAGGGGGATGGTGGGTGGTTAGATTCCCTTAAGGTTTTTAGACCTTACTTTTGCAAAAATTTAAAATCAAAAATTTTGGCCCAAAACCCCGCAACCAATCGCAAGAGGACACGTGTCCTAAAAGTTTCAAAATGGAAGTGCGGGCCATGGGGGACTTAGAGTTTTTTGGCTCTAATTTTATAAAGTTTCAAAATTAGTTTTTCCCCCACTCCAATCAGAGATGACACATGTGCAAAGATGACATGGTCAAAAGGCAAGTCAAAGGGTCAAAGGAGGGAGGTTTTGGTGATTTTGAAGTTTTTAAACTTTGAATGGTTTAAAGTCAAAATTTTGGCCCAAACCCCACAACAAATTTAAAAAGATGGACACGTTTTCAAAAAAATTGTAAAGTAGGGAAAAGTCGAGGTGAGGCGCCCCACAGAGAGAAAAGTTGAGAATTTTCCCTTGGCTTAAAGGAGTAAAATGAAGATTAAGCCCACGGGTCCTCGGTAAATGAAAGATGGACACGTGGCAGAGGACAAGGTGGGTCAGTGGGCGGGCCGGTGGAGGTAAAAGGAGATTTTTCCCTTTTCACAAAAGAGTTCAAAATCAAAATTTTAAGTGCACTGGCCCGCTAGCGAATCACAAGGAGACACGTGGCAAGGGAGAAATCGAGGTGTGGGCCCATGGGGAAAAAAGTGAAAATTTCCCAATTTCAAAAAGGTCAAAATGCGCAGAATTGAAGCACGATTTCAATGGGACCCACCATGTGCCACGTGTCAGCTCCAAATTTCAAAGGCAGGGGGAGGAGAAAAAGTCAAAATTTTCCATTTTTCCAAAAAATGTGGAAAAGTCAAAAATGATCCCAATTTTTTCCCAATTATTTTTGACATGCATGGAGGGCCCAGATTAAAGGAAAAAGATGGATAAGATCGATGGTTGTTGTGCATCCATTTGTTTTGACCATTTTGGAGCTCCAGAAGCTTGGAATCATGAATTTTTGCATCAAAATTCATCAAATTTATAGTGATTTTGTGTCATCTTGGCCTTCCAGATCATTGGCATCACTTTCATGGCTTAATTCTTTGATTTGAGATGTTTTTGAAGTAATTTTTTTCCCCATCCCGAGCAAAACACGTGAAATGACAAAATCAAAAGTTACAGAGGTAGTTTTAAAAGGTAAAAAGGTGAAAATGATGAGTAAAGGTGTTTGCATGCCTCAATGATGAAAAACATGCCTCCAGGATGGATAATGATCTAGATATTTGTAATGATTTAATCTTTTGGGCACACCTGCAACATGCGAGTGTTTTTCTATTTGATGTCATTTTCATTGAATCATGAAGAATTGTTGTAACAAACTTGATCCCATGGCATATTATTTTCTTGGGAAAGAAGGCTCCAATGTGGCATGAGGTATATAATGCATTTTGGAGAAATTGTAAAGGGGTTGGGAGTTGAAAATCACGAGCAAAAATTCTGAGAGAAAGCTCATTTTCTAGAGAAATCCACCAAAGAACCAGGTTAATGTCTCATGTGTTGGAAATTCATGTATGTGAGTTGGTTACAAGTGTATAGCCATCACACAACTCTGAGATTGTTCATGTAACTCTCCCCTGCTTGTTGAATCTAACAAGTTTTGAATTAAATCTGTGTTTTTTTTGGCAATATGGTGTCTGTTATCATTTTTAAATGCCTGTAAATAGTTTTCATTGTTCTTGTTGCAATCTTGCATTGAAAGTCTTTAGAAATCACACAGATCTCCATTTCTTGTTGATAGTTTAGTGGCATTTGCAATCTCATATTCAAGAAGAGCCTTCATCTGATAAGGAGATAAACAAATTTAAAATCACTTTACCTTCCTTGACTACAGAGATTTCTTGTAAGCCTTTGGGGGTACCTTAGGCATGGTTTGATCAAGGATTTTTGTGTTTAATTGAGTTCTTTACTTCAAGATTTTGTGGTGAGTTCTCAAAGATTGTGTGAAGAGTGCAACCTGGGCTTCCATTTGTGCCTCTTCTAGTTGAAAGAACATCCTGATTATTTGAGGCATTTCATCTGATAGTTGTTCAAGTATTGTAGAGATTGTCAAAGATCTGATCTATCCCAGTTTGTCTTGTCAATCCCCACCAAAAATCATCTAAACAACAAAGATCCTATCATGTACTATCCCTGATTTGCATTTGTATACCCACAAAAGATCAAAATCCATTTGCAAAAGTATGCATAATAGATCAGGATTTCCAATGTCTCTAGTAACCTTTGCCTTGTTTTGAGAACATACCCATGTTTTGAGAAGTGACAACTTGTGAGAGTTCAGATCTGGGGTGTTGATCATGTTTTCATCAAGGTCTCCATCATATAATTTCAAGCAAAGAGAAGGACATCTTCATCTCCTTCACCATTACAAGGTTACAAAATAGGTCCTCTTACCTTGGTTAGCAAGGCACAACCTAAAACAACTAGGACAAGATCAAGTCCTATTGGAGTGCTATCCATTTCTCCACAAACCTGAGTGCCAGCTAAACCATATCCCCAGCTACCAATGACATACAACATGGTCTAATCTATCTTTAAGCTCCATGACATATCTATGGTGCTGCTCAGACTGAAAAGGAGAACAAATTTGGATACCAACACGAGTGGCACCATTTCCGGGGACTTCTTGAATTTCTTGGTGTTTTTGAAGTGTTTGAAGAGTTTGAGCATTTGTGTATTCAAGTATTTGAGCTGCTACATTGTTAAAATATCATTCTATGCTTCAGATCTGCAAGTTTTAAGCAAAATTTTCAAGTTTTGTCTACCCTTTTTCATTTCCTAGCAGTTTATACACTTTGGTGCATTGTGATTGATTGATTTAAGAAGAAGAAGGTCTGATTTATAAGGCTTTGCAAATTTTTTAGTGCTAGAAAACATTTGATAGATTATTTTAGTGCATTCTTGCACAACTAAGGTGAAATTCCTTAGTGGCGACTCCATGCTGATTTGATCTTGAAAATACCAGTTGTCTTACCTTTCTGTCATTTACTTTTGTGTTGCTAATCCCTACAAAACTGGAAGGAAGAAGATCTCTTCATCAAGGACTCTGCTAAGAAGTTGTTTATAGATTCAAGAAACTCAGAGCTAGAGGGAAGAAAAGGTGTGGAAGGTTGTTGGAGACTTGACTACAAGAAAGGAGATCCCTATTGTTGAGTTTGAAAGTGAGCAACCTGTTATTGAGGACTACAATTCTTCTTCAAGTGGATCTGATTCAGACAATCCTATTGCTGATTTGAATTCCCCATCAGGTGAGGGACCTTCTTGTGCATTTGAAAGGCTTGCTCCTAAATCTTCTCCTGTATTTTCTAAATTTTCTAGAGATCATCAAGAAGGAGAGCCCTTAAGAGAGATCTGTCTTGAAGTTTTCATTCCCATTCCCCAAAGACCTCTCACTCCTCATCATTTTGTTTCACCTCCAAGATCACCCCCACCAAACAATATGGCTCAACCTAGACCTCCATTTGTTGTTAACACCTTTGGTCCTATAAATTTTAGAGGAATGGATGGTTACCCAAATGTTGTCCCACAAGATGTCAGAAATAGGTTGCCAAAATTCCAGGGTAACAATGCTATTACTGGTGATCAACATCTCAAACTTTTTGATAATATGATGGAAGATTTTGAGATAGAGTTTGAGGATGTGTATGTCAAATTGTTTATTCATACACTAGAAGAGGATGCTAGGGATTGGTACAAGGCTCTACCTGATAATTCTATTGATTCATGGACTGAAATGAAAAATGCATTTAGGTTGCAATATGGTGACAAGACTGATCCTAGATTTCTTTTATCTGAGTTTGAGAATATCAAGAAGAACCCTAATGAATCATTCCATGACTTCAACACAAGGTTTAACAAAACTTTGAGAAGGCTTCCTATTGGTTTGAGGCCTTGTGATGAATCTTGTTTAATCAAATATGTAGATGCATTTGATAAGAAGGCAGCCTATTACCTAAGAGACAAGAACCCAACCAATCTAAGACAAGCTTTCACCATGGCACTTCAAATTGAAAACAATATCAAGGTTGTTGGGAAACCTCTCAAGAGAGATGGTGTAAAATTGATAAACCCTAAAAACCTCAAGCTAGCAAAGGTGCTGATTTAGAAGAGGTTGTGAAAACTTTGGCAGGGGTTATCAAAGAAATCTCATACAAGTTGGCAAGAGATGAGAAGGGAATTGGGTAGACTTCACAAGGTCAGCCTAGGCAAGCAAGCACAAGATAGATTTGGAAATCATCCTAGGGGTGATCAAAGACAAGATGATAGAGGTAAAGGACCTATGGGAGGGGGAAATAGACAACCCCAAGCACGTGAAAGTAGATTGGTTCCTGACCCTCTAACTACCAGGTTGCTGTTGTTGATGAAGTTGCTGATATGGATTGGTGTGATAGATGTTTTCTTCCTCATCCTCCATGTGAAGTGGACCAACAAGTTGATGAAGCTGATAATGAGGATGGAACTGATGATGATATTTGCATGATGGGTTGTTCTTCAAGCTCACAAGGAGGAGCAACATCTACTGAAGTAATAAGTGCTAGGACTGCTACCTTTTGGGATTGCATCAAATGGGTACAAGTCTTTCTCCCCTCATGCTCTTGAAGTTGATGTAGTGCAAGATTTTGAAATTCCTAACAATGACTTTGAATACCTAAGAGCTTTGATGATTAAGAAGTATGATGGTGGTATCCCTTCGAGAGAAGATAGACAATTGTTGATGAATGTTGTTGTAGCTCAAGAGAAAGACTATAACACTAGAAGAAAAGTTGTTAAGGGAGTTGGGCCTCAAGCCAAACCTAAAACACCCTTGCTCACAAGCATTCCAAAAGAAGCTCCTAGAGAGAAACACTTGCTAAAAGTTCTGTTGTCCCAAAAAAAATTACAGTCCTCCTCATGCCCAAGCTGCCAAGAATCCACTGCCATCTAATGAATCTTCTTGTCTCCCTTCCAATGTTGTTTTTCCAAAGAGTGTTCCCTATGACATAGCCCAAGTATTGAGCCAAATTAAAGTGAGTGTTCCAATCATTGAGTTGCTTAGAATTCCTGAGCATAAGAAGAGAGCATTTGAGTACTTGGGGTTGAAGGAAGAGAAGATCACTCCAGGCAGAAATGTAAATGTTGTTGAGACTCCTCCTCAAATCATTGCTGACCTTGAAACACCACCAGTAGTAGAAGATCTTGGAGAGACACCTGAGGTATATTTGGGGACATCTTTGGTTGATTCCCAATTGAATGTTGATCCATTTTTCACAACTTTGATTATAAAGGATAGGCTACTTCACAATTGTATGTTTGATTCCGTGCATCATGTAATGTCATGCCTCTAGAAGTCATGAATGAGTTGGATATCAAAGTGACAAGCAGCCTATGGAAAGTGTACTGCCATGGACTCAAGAGAAGTGCCAGTAGTTGGTTGTGTGAAAGGTTTGGTAGTGCAACTTGCATCTTATCCTAGGAGGAATTTAAAATTGATGTTGTGATTGTTGATTGCCCTACCAAATGGGGTATGCTTTTGTCAAGAAAGTGGGCTGCAAGTGTTGGAGGGAGTGTCCAAATGGACATGTCTTTTTCTACTATTCCCATTGAGGGCAGCCTTGTCAAGCTCTATGGAGAAAAGAAAATGTTACATCTAATTGAGGATCCAAATAATGCTTCCTATGAGGTGTTGTTTGCTGATGTTGATGCTGATAATTTCATTGGTTTTGCTGATGGAAAAGAACACAAAATGGATCAATCAAAGTGCCTTGAATGGTATGTTCTCCTTGGACCTTGCTATTTGATGGAGCTTGCTCCAAATTTGGAAATGGTGCTGGTGTAATTTTGATTTCTCCTAGCTTGGAAGAATTTGTTTTTTCCTTCAAGCTTAATTTTGAATGTACTAACAACATTGCTGAGTATGAAGCCTTGTTGTTGGGTCTAAGAATTGCATGGAAGTATGGTGTCAAGGACATCATTGCAAAGGGAGATTCAGAGCTAGTTGTCAAACAAATAAGAAAACTATATGCTACAAAAATCAGCGGATGAAGCAATATAAGCATGCAGTTTGGGATCTAGTTGAGATGTTTGATTCCTTCAATATTATGCACCATGAAAAAAGTTTGAATGTTGCTGCTACAAGTTGTTGGTAGTGTTGGGGTCAAGATTTGGAGTTTTCACCATTTCACCTTATTGAGTACAATGTTGAAGTGTTGACTAGGCCAACTATCCCTGACAACATCAAGCATTGGCAAGTGTTTGATGATGATTCTCAAGTGCAAAGGTTCTTGCAAAATCAAGGTGAGTTTTAATCAGCATATTGATTGGGAACCAATGGTGTGTATGACTGAAGGAAGAGAGACTTTTTTGGAAAAGATATCATCCAATTGAAAACAAACACCATTCCTAGAGGTCTTGTTGCACTTGAGTCAAATTTTAACAATGTTGATTGCATCATAAATAGAAACATGTCTACCTCAAGGGATGTGGAAGAGCATGACTTGGGAACAAAGGAAAACCAAGAAAAGTTTGGTTGGGCAGCAATCTAAACAAAGAGGAGAAACAATCTTATGTTCAACTTGTTAAAGAAATATCAAGACTATCTTGCATGGTCATATTCAGAGCTGAAAGCATATAGAGAAGATTTATTTCAGCATGAGATCCCTCTTGAAACAAATGCCAAACCATTCAGATAGAGGAAAAGGCCAATTAATCCACTTCTCTCCATGAAAATGCAAGAGGAGTTAAAGAAGTTGAGAGATGGAGGTATTATTCAACCCACTAGATATTCATCTTGGGTTGCAAACCTTGTGCCAGTCAGAAAGAAGAATGGAGACATCAGACTTTGTGTGGATTTTAGAAATCTAAACAAAGCATCCATGAAGGACAACTATCCCTTGCCAAATATGGAAAATATGTTGCAGCTTGTGATAGGGTCTGAGTTGCTTTCTACATTGGATGGTTTCTCCAGATATAATCAAGTGGTTGTCAAAGAATCAGAAAGACTTAAGACAACATTCACTACTCCTTGGGGAACATATGTTTTTGTTAGGATGCCCTTTGGTTTGATGAATGTTGGTGCCACTTTTCAAAGAGCAATGGATGTTGCTTTTGTTGGTTACATCAATGAGTTCATTGCAGTTTACCAAGATGATGTGACTATGTTTTCAAGGCAGAGAGGTGATCATTACAACACTTGGAGAAGATGTTGATCAGATGTAGGGAGTATGGAATTTCTCTTAATCCAAAGAAGTGTCATTTTGGCATGCAAAAGGCCAAGTTTCTTGGTCACATTGTGTCAAAATATGGTGTTATGATAGACCCTGAGAGAGTGGAAGCAATCAGCAAAGTACCTATCCCAAGAACCAAGAAAGGCATCCAATCTTTCTTTGGTCAAATTAATTTTATTAGAAGGTTTGTTTCCAACTTTGCTGAGTTGACTCTTCCAATCACAAGCATGCTAAAGAAGGACCAAGTTATCAGGTGGGAGGAGGCTGCCATTCAAGATTTTGAAGGAATTAAGGATGCACTTAAACATGCACCTATTTTAGCAGCCCCAAACTATAAGAGGCCTTTCCAAATCTTTTCCTTTTCCTCTGAATATACCATTGCTTTGTTTTTTTTGCTGCAAAAGGATGAGAATGGGGCTGAGAGGCCTATTGCCTTCTTTAGTAAGGCTTTACAAGTAGCTGAGTTAAAGTATACAATCATGGAGAAACAAGCATTTTCCTTGGTGAAAGCAACAAAGTTTTCAGGCCTTATATATTGAGTTCAAAAGTTGTTTCTTATGTTCCCCACACCATGGTGAAAGACATCTTATCAGAGATGGAGATCTCAAGTAAAAGATGTAGATGGGTGAACAAACTACAGGAGTATGATATGGACATCCAAACCACAAAGTTAGTAAGAGGTTTGGGTCTTGCTAAGCTCATGGCTGAGAGCAACTTGCAGAATGTGGAAGTGAATCAAGTAGAGAAGAAAGGGTAGATGTGCTTGCAAAGTTGGTAAGTTCTGAGTGGTACAAAGATGTAATCTTTTACCTCAGACACCTTTGCTATCCTGATCATTTAAATAAAAATCAGAAAAGAGCCCTCAAGTTGGCTTCTCAAAAATATATCATCACAGACCTTGGGCTGGCTTGGAAGAACCCTGAAGGTGTCCTCTTGAAATGCATAACTGAAGATGAAGCTCCCAAGATAGTTGCTGATTTCCATGGGGGAGTTTGTGGAGGACACTTTTCTGGAAGAGTAACAACACATAAGATTTTGAGAGCTGGTTATTGGTGGCCTACTCTCTTCAAAGATGCAACCCAACTGGTTAGAAAATGTGATAGTTGCCAACATTTCTCTAGGAAGACTAAAAGCTTCAGCTCCCTTCCTTTGCAGCCTATATCAATTGAAGCTCCTTTCAAGCAATGGGGGATGGACTTCATTGGTGAGATTTCAGATCCTTCTAGTGCTGGCCATAAGTGGATCCTTGTAGCCACTGATTATTTTACAAAGTGGGTAGAGGCAATCCCCACCAAGAAAGCAACACACCAAATAGTTATGGACTTCTTGTTGAATCAAATCATATGCAGATTTGGAGTCCCAATCAAGATTGTAGCTGATAATGCCATGTGCTTTAGAGCCAAACCTTTAATGGCAATGTGCAATGAATATGGAATCAATCTAACTTATTCTTCAAACTATAACCCCCAAGGGAATGGACAAGTTGAGTCCAACAATAAGAATTTGTTGAAGATCATTAGAAGAACCTTGGAGAAAAACAAGAAGAAATGGGGTGAACAATTGAAATTTGTAGTTTGGGCTGATAGGATAACTCCTAAAAGAGCTACTGGTAAAAGCCCATTTGAATTGGTGTATGGAACTCAGGCTTTTCTGCCCTTACACCTACAATTATCTTCATTTCAGTTTTCCCAATAGTTGGAAGATCAAGAGCTTGGCCCATATGAATCAAGGATCAATCAGATTATTGAGCTTGATGAGGAGAGAAGAGCATCCCATCAAAGGCATGTCAGATTTAGGGAAAAATTGAAGAGATTGTTTGACAAGAAGGTCACTCCTAGAGCCTTCAATGTTGGAGATCTGGTTTTGTTATGGGATAGTAGGCATGAAGACAAGGGCAAAGCATGGAAA
Organism: Taxus wallichiana var. yunnanensis; assembly: GCA_018340775.1. Lineage (NCBI taxonomy): Eukaryota > Viridiplantae > Streptophyta > Pinopsida > Cupressales > Taxaceae > Taxus > Taxus wallichiana. The sequence goes on along the minus strand of CM031239.1, from coordinate 400,991,441 downwards.
ATTTGATGCATTATGGATGGGCCCTTATGCCATTGATATCAGAATTGGTGAACATACCTTTTTCTCAAGATTTAGATGGGGAATTGCTTGAGCTACCTGTTAATGGCAAACATTTGAAGCATTTCTTGGATTAAACCCAAATTTGAGGTATGCACAACTTGTACAGTGTATAGTGTTTGGTTTTTTTCTCTGTTTTTGGTGTTTTGTCGGTTTTGTGGTTTGCCTTGCTTGTGTGGCAGCCATTTTTGTCGGGTTCTCAGCTAGTTTTTGGTGATTTTGGCTCTTGAATCCTTTTCCCAATGGATATTTTGGCACTTGGTCTATGTTTTGTCCTTGTGGCACTCACTGGGAGTGCCCATCCCCAAGCAAGAGCCGATGTTGGTGCCATTTTTGAGCTTGCACCATGTTGCCCTAAATTTTCAAATCTATATTTGCTCAAAAATGTTTTACCCTTTGAATTAATGGTCTAAATTCTTCCCCTCCAGTTGAATGCTTTAAAATGCTCACAAACTTGTTGTTTTTCCCTAATTTGAAGGAATATTCCAAGTTTTCCTTCCCTTTTGTGCCCTAGTTTTTCCAATTTTGTGGCTATGTCATTTTTCCCTTTGCCAGATCATGGAAAAATCAAATTTGATCAATTCATACTTGTTTGTATTTGAAAATCCAATCCCAAGGTCAAAAATGTTGTAAAATCATGCTTCAGTTGATTTAAAATCAAAAATCTGCCATCCTTGGTGAAAAAATTGAATTCTAGGGCATCCTTTGAAATTTTTTACATTTTGATGGTCAATACGGGTGTCATTTTCCCATCAAATTCATCCTCAAAAGGTATTGGCAACGTGGTGGGTTTTCATTGGCCAGGAAAGGTGGGGAGGCTTATAACTTTTCATTTTTCACCTTTTTTTGGCAAAATGGGGCATTTTCGGCCCGAGGCCCATTTTTTCCAAATTTGCCTATGTGGCATGTTTTGATTGGTGGGATGGTGGGTGGTCGATTTCCCTTAAGGTTTTTAGACCTTATTTTTGTGAAAATTTTAAAAGTCAAATTTTGCCAAAACCCCGTAAACAATCGCAAGAGGACACGTGTCCTAAAAATTTCAAAATGGAGTGCGGGCCATGGGGGACTTAGAGTTTTTTTGGCTCTAATTTTATAAAGTTTCAAAATCAATTTTTCCCCCACTCCAATCAGTGATGGACACGTGGCAAAGATGGCAATGGCAAGCAAGTGGGCAAGAGGGTCAAAGGAGGTTTTGAGTGAAAAGGATGATTTTTCCTTTTAAACTTTCAAAAATGGTTTAAAGTCAAAAGAAAGGGAGGCTCAAAACCACTGGCAACGCAAATAGGGATGGAAACTTGGTAGGGGAGAATTTGTAAAAAGAGGCACAGGCCAGGAGACAAAGTTGAGAATTTTCCCTTTTTTGGCTTAAAGGGAGTAAAATCAAAATTAAGCCCATGGGTCCTCGAAATGAAAGATGGACACGTGGCAGAGGACAAGGTGGGTCAGTGGGCCGACAGAGGTAAAAGGGGATTTTTTCCCTTTTTCACAAAAGAGTTCAAAATCAAAATTTTAAGCACTGGCCCACTAGCGATAGAGAAAGGGACACGTGGCAAGGGAAAAATCGAGGTGCGGGCCCACGGGGCAAAAAAGTGAAATTTTTCCCAATTTCCAAAAAATGTCAAAATGCACAGAATTGAAGTGTGATCCCAATGGGACCCACCATATGCCACGTGTCAGCTCCAAAATTCAAAGGCGAGGGGCGAGAAAAAGTCAAAAATTTTCCATTTTTCAAAAAATGTGGAAAAGTCAAAAATGATCCCAATTTCGGTCCCAATTGTTTTTTCCAACATCAAAAAAATTAGGGCCTAGATTAAAGGAAAAAAAGATGGATAAGATCGATGGTTGTTGTGCATCCATTTGTTTTGACCACCATGGGAGCTCCAGAAGCTTGGAATCATGATTTTTGCATCAAAATTCATCAAATTTATAGTGATTTTGTGTCATCTTGGCCTTCCAGGATCATTGGCATCACTTTCATGGCTTAATTCTTTGATTTGAGATGTTTTTGAAGTAATTTTTTTCCCCATCCCGAGAAAACACGTGAAATGACAAAATCAAAAGTTACAGAGGTAATTTTAAAAGGTAAAAGGTGAAAATGATGAGTAAGAGGTGTTTGCATGCCTCAATGATGAAAAACATGCCTCCAGGATGGATAATGATCCAGATATTTGTAATGATTTAATCTTTTGGGCACACCTAGCAACATGCGAAAGTTTTTTTTGTTTGATGTCATTTTCATTGAATCATGAGAATTGTTTTGTAATAAAATTGATCCCATGGCATATTCTTTTCTTGGGAAAGAAGGATCCAATGTGGCATGAGGTATATAATGCATTTTGGAGAAATTGTAAAGGGGTTGGGAGTTGAAATTCACGAGCAAAAATTTTGAGAGAAAGCTCATTTTCTGAGAAATCCACCAAAGAACCAGTTAATGTCTCATGTGTTGGAAATTCATGTATGTGAGTTGGTTACAAGTGTATAGCCATCACACAACTCTGAGATTGTTCATGTAACTCTCCCCTGCTGTTGAATCTAACAAGTTTTGAATTAAATATGTGTTTTCTTTGGGCAATATGGTGTCTATTATCATTTTTAAATGCCTGTAAATAGTTTTCATTGTTCTTGTTGCAATCTTGCATTGAAAGTCTTTAGAAATCACACAGATCTCCATTTCTTGTTGATAGTTTAGTGGCATTTGCAATCTCATGTTCAAAAGAGCCTTCATCTGATAAGGAGATAAACAAATTTAAAATCACTTTACCTTCCTTAACTGCAGATTTCTTGTAAGCCTTTGGGGTACCTTAGGCATGGTTTGATCAAGGATTTTTGTGTTTAATTGAGTTCTTTACTTCAAGATTTTGTGGTGAGTTCTCAAATATTGTGTGAAGAGTGCAACTTGGGCTTCCATTTGTGCCTCTTCTGGTTGAAAGAACATCTTGATTATTTGAGGCATTTCATCTAATAGTTGTTCAAGTATTGTAGAGATTGTCAAAGATCTGATCTATCCTAGTTTGTCTTGTCAATCCCCCACCAAAAATCATCTAAACAAAAAGATCCTATCATGTACTATCCCTGATTTGCATTTGTATACCCACAAAAGATCAAAATCCATTTGCAAAAGTATGCATAATAGATCATGATTTCCAATGTCTCTAGTAACCTTTGCCTTGTTTTGAGAACATACCCATGTTTTGAGAAAATGACAACTTGTGAGAGTTCAGATCTCCATCATAGGGTGTTGATCATGTTTTCATCAAGGTCTCCATCATATTGAATTTTTCAAGCCGAAGAATGAAATACACACATCTTCATCTCCTTCACCATTACAAGGTTACAAAATACCAATAGTCCTCTTACCTCCTGGTCACCGGAACAAGCGTAAGCAACATACCCTAAATAATGTCATACTAGGACAAGATGAGACTCCAGTCCTTTGAGAGGCGTAGAGCTGGAGACATAGAATTTCAGCATCTCCAGGCTACTATATGTCTTTCCATTATACTTTAATCCCATTTGATGTTTTTGATCAATGCTCACTCCCTCATAGGTCCTATCTGCCATATCTGATGAGATCAATAATACCCCTATCCCTGCTCTTGCTAAGTGGTGGGCTACGAGACCGATCCTCTCCAAGATCTCAAATATACACACAAATCTCGAGCTAGATTAGATCATTTTCCATAATGAATAGGGCTCTTATGAGTTCTAAATCTAAGGAACACCTTTGATCACACATCATAACTGTGGTCAACTCTCCTTTGATATGCATACTTCTTCTACCTATCTTGTGCCTCCTAAAATATTTGTCTAACCAAGTGATTTTCTCTCCTCCATATATTATAACATTGTTTACACAATAGAAACCATATCCTCTAACATGTCCCAGCTCAAAGGATTCCTACACTATTTACCATATGATGCCTCAAATGGTGCCATACCGATGGAACTATGAAAATTGTTGTTGTAAGAAAAATCTACTAGATAAAGATACTCCTCCCAACATGACTACTGATCCATAATGTACATGTGAATAATGTCCTCAAGTAAATGGTTTACCCACTTCGTTTGACCATTTATCTCTAGGAGATAAGTTGTACTAAAATTGATCTTCGTCCCGAGAACAAAATACATGGTGGTCCAAAAATGTGATGTGTACAAAGGGTCGCGGTCGTAAATAATCTTCCTCCAAATCCCATGAAGCTTGACTGTAACATGCATTTAGACTCGAGCAAATCGTAATGGCTGTATAAGTGTTTTTCACTAGAGAAAAATGAGCCACTTTCGTCAATCTATCCACTTGTGACCATGATTACATGGTGGTAATATCTTGACGTAGGTATCCCAATAATGTAATCCATGGAAATGGTGTCCCATTTCAACTCGTATAGCATGAGGATAAATAAGGCTAGCTAGATGTTGATGTTACCCTAGATGGGCTAAAGAATGTGCACGATGAGTCTCTGGTAAGATATCTTGTTGCTATCCTCTATATCTAGGTACATAAATCTAGCCGATGTGTTGAAGAATCCCATCTAACTCAAATGATAGTAAGTCAATTTTCCATGCAAGGGGTTTGTCTAATTCAATCTCTACTCTAGAAGAAACATAGAACTTGTCCTAAGGAAGGTGCTACAAGATCCTAGCCATCAAATTTTTACCCATTATCAGTAGCCATAACAACATGTCTCTGTCTATTCAAGGTGTCTACTACAACATTATCCTTTCGCTTCTCATGCTCAATCTCCATATCATACTCACATAGAAGCTCCATCATAATTCATTAATGGGCATTGAAATTGGGATATGTGAAGAGGTGCCATAGGCTTAAATGTTTTTCCTAAGTGTGAACGTCCCAACCACAAAAATGTCTCCACCGAACTAAATCATGGACAACTGATGCAAGCTCAAGGTCATGAGTCGGGTAATTGAGCTCATAATACTCAAGTTTGCAAGACTAAAAAGCCACAACTTGGCCATCTTGCATCAATAATCCTCCTATCCCTACCAATGAAGCATTTTTTTACGCAAATAATCCCTATGTGGATATGAAATTATAGTAAGGCATTCCTTCGAGTCCCGAATGCCTAGTCATAATTTTACCAAACAAACTTCTTCCCTTTCCGCTGTAGGGAAGTGTTGGGATGAGAAACATGTGAGAAATATTGCACAAAGATCCTATAATATGTTGCTAATCACATGAAGTTGCATAACTCAGTCATGTTGGTTGGTGATGACCAATCAATGATAGCTCTAATCTTGGAAAGATCGACTGTGATACCTTCCCCAAAAATGATGTGACCCAAATATTGAATCTCCGATTGAAATAATGCACACTTCTCCGATTCTCATAAAGTTATTTCTCTCAAGACACTACGAGAACTTGTTTAATTTTCTTCTCGTGCTCCTTATGCATGCATAAGAAAATCAATATTTCAGCCATGAATATGAGCACAAAACAGACTAAAAATTCTTTAACACCCCATTCATCAAACCCATTAATATCAAGGGAGCATTAATTAGACCGAATGACACAACTATAAACTTTTAGTGCCCATATCTAGTGTGAAAGGTTGTCCTATGAATATTTTCCTCCACAATCCTCACTTATGATATCATGACTTGAGATCTATCTTGGAAAACACAATAGCCCCCTTCATCTGATCAAACAAATTATCAATGTGTTTAAGGGGGTAACGATTCTTGATCATTACTTTGTTCACCTATGTCGTAATCAATACACAATCATAGGGATTTTTCCTTCTTATTCAAAAATATAACCGGTATACCCCAAGGAGATACACTAGGAGTGATTAGGCCATTTTAAAGAAGGAACTCTAGCTAAAGCTTGAGCTCACAATGCTTAGGGATAATTGTGCTATATGGTGCATGTGAGATAGGATCTACTTTCAGAACTAGATCTATATGAAAATAGATCTAATGTGGGGAGATAGGTGGGTAACTCACCGGGAAAGACATCGAAAAACTCTCTCAAGATAGAATGATAATCAAGTGAAGGCCCTCTAGACTCATCATCCGATCGGCCGGTGATCGTGATAGCATACAACCGACATCCCCGACATGTACACCGCTTAAGCTACATACTAGATATTGTGTGAATATAAATAGGCCTCCTAACCCCGAATATCACCGAATCAACACCCAAATCATCCACGAGAAAATAATACTTTGCTGTAACAATCCACTCTAGCTCGTATGCGCTTAGAAAATTCATACCCAAACCGACTCCATACGAACCCAAAGGAAATATGCGAAGATTCAGGGTCATCGTGAAGGTTCCTAGGTCAACTACACACTCCTTTACAAAGGATTGCAGACCGATAGCTTTTATCCAAAAGCCATCTCAATGTCCTAACTATGACCCCGCCTAACTGTCACTAGCCTATATCACTCTACTATAGATTGAGAAATAAAGGAATCAAAAGATCCTAAATCAAACAATATAAAAGAAGAACTATCACCGATGCTATGTGAAGTTTCTATCACCATTCCCTAGTGTTATTTCCGGCAGCTTATCGATCATTGCATATATCCTTTAGATCTGCTCCATATCACCAACTATCGATCTAAAATGGGGTTACCATTTTTACTAGGGTTTTTCGACAATCTCTCCAAAGGATGCCCCCGTACACAACATCCAAAAAAGGAATAAACACCTCCTGGTGCCCTAGTAGTCCATGTTATATACCCTAAAGATCTTGCTATAGACTGCTTTGGGTACTACGGATGAGCTCCAATTGACTTAGCTCTAGGTGTTGCATGTGTCTTAAAAGGCCCTATATATGGAGGCACCATTCTCCTCCCTCTCTGAGAATCATGTCTCTATAGAGGTCGAACGACTGGAGGATATGCTTCCGCCACTACTATCGCATTATAAAGGAAGATTGTGTAGATCCATGTCTGCCAAAGCTGCATTGGAAAAAAATAATTTGTTTCAGGTGGCACCAAATCGTGTTGGGGAGATGGTTTCTGCTAAGGTGTGTCACATTCTAGCTGATGTCTATGTTCCTATCACCTATGGATATTTTCTTAGTGTGGATTGATCTAGGGTTAATGGTGGTATCTCACGATGAAATATGGATCTAGTTTTGGATATAGAGAGGAACCGAGGATTGGGTCGAGTCTAATTTTTAATTTGGATATGAGCTGGATGAAAATGAATTCAATGAAAATGGTGTAGGTGTAGATGGGATTAGGTCAATGTGTATCCCGACTACTTTTAACAAGGAAGTGGATCTTGGGAGGGGAAGTTGGAAGTTTTCATTGGGCTGCCATCATGCATGTGGGTCCCTCTTTGCCTAGTATTGATGGTGAGGGTTAGATGTAGGTCCAACATAAATAGCATTTTGTTACTCGTAGTCACTCTAGAGTAGCTTTTGGTTGTGGGCATTATTATCTCTAGGTTGTGTTAAGCCTCCTTAACGTTCCTCTACTACTTGTTTTTCATTGCTTTGGTTTCATTTTTTCTAACCATTGGGAGAGGTATTTTCACTTGTTCTTTAACACATTATTCTATCCTCCTCTATGCTTCTCATGATGTATTTCTCTATAAGTGTAATGCCCACTCCTCTTCAACACTAAATGAACCATGATTATCTTTTCCGAATTGTTATAATCATGAACCTTGTTGCTTTATTCTAATTAGCACACTAATAAGATGTGCAGGGCATCATGACTCCATTGTTCTTCGATTATTATTATTTTAACTATATGTCGTACTATGGACCCTGATGGGCATTTAAGGATAAAACAATTAGCTAGAATGGTTGCATTTTTGTAATTTGATTGTGATAACATTACTCTTCGATATTGTTTTTTGTATTTGGTTTATATTTGTGAATAAACACATAGACACTATTATGCATTATTACTGGAAGATATTGATGGAAAAACAAAATTAACACATTGTGATATGGGAATTGAAGGATAGACATTATTGTAACCGAACTGATTAACTTTTGATAGACATTCAGTATGGAATAAAATGATGTGTTGTCAAGATAACTATATGTTGATGTTTTGAATCATTCGTATTGATGTTTATTATGAGGTTCAAAGTTATTTTTTTGTGATCACTTTGATATTGGAGGATTGGCCAAATTGGGAACGAGTGAATTTATTTTTAAATCTAATGATCTAGTTGGGTTTTTTTATCTTAGTTGCAAACTGATGTATGAGTAGAATCGAGTGTTGAAAATTGGAATAATTGTTAAATTACTTTGTCTTAGCAATAGTAGTTATGATTTTTGATGTTTGAAATTGATAGTTAGATGTAAGTGTTTTATTACTTTGATATCGTTGATATGGCCATGAGGCCGATACAAGTATTTTGTGTTTTGTAGGAAAACATATCACAATAAACAACTAGGAGATTAGAGACCAACCACATTGGAATGTTAGATGAGTTCAACAAGGGTCACCATGGCAACATGTATCTTGTTGTGTGTATGTTTTAATTTTTGTTAGGAGGCCCCCATGGGGGATCACCTCCAATTGTGACCAAGGAGTTGTGTGTTATTTTATTTTATTTAATTTTGGTATGTGATTTTATAGTGATGAATCCTCCTTTTCTTAATTATTTATTTTGTGTCTAGATTAGAAAATTAATCTGTTTAATAAAATAATTATGGATGAGACAAAATAATTTTATTTATTAGATTTGATGTCTCTTTGGTTATGTGTTGTAAGTTGAGTGCTTCAGATCTTGAGTGTTGTACACTCTACCCCTTCATGGAAATTCGGATTTGGCCATAAGGGATAATTTTAGAGGCTTGTGGGACAAGTTAAACTTTTCCCACACCTCTTAAATTGCTATGCCAACCCTACCTATGGATTGGGTGGTCAAAAAAACACCCCATCATGTGTTTTGTAATTCAAAAAGTGACATTTATTGCACTTTTCTTACAAAGGTATTAAATTTTGTCCTTAAGGGGTGTGGGCTTAGATTGTGTGTGTAAGTAGTTTGCAATTTCACTCACCCACAAATTTTATTGTGCATTTGGGTCAAGGTTTGACTTGTGAGGTGGATTTGAGGATGAGTGATGTGGCATCCTACATGGAGCCACCTCACCCTCCTCTCTCCCTCTTCTACTTATTCAAGTTCTTTTACCTGGTTGGGGGTTACTTGATTCTTTTGTGCTCTTGCATTTTGGGAGTTGGAAGATTTTTGAGTGCTTGTGGATTTTGTTGGAGATTTTTAGTGATTGTTTGGGATTGAAGAAGTTTGGTATGTGACTCTTGGATAAATATCTACTATGGAAAGGTAGGAGCTAAAATCTTTTAAAATATTTTTCCTTTATATTGTGAATATGTGTATGTTATTTAGTGTTTTGGTATGCTTGTTGGGTGCTCAGGTAGATTGCCTTATTGTGGTTGAGGAGGGGAATATGGAGATCTTCCATGTAGGGAGGCATAAGAATTTATTTCATGTTTTGGAGGGAGTTGAGTTGGGTTCCCAACCTTGGGCAGAAAATGCTTACATTTCTCACTTTGTTTTATGAGGGAGACATAAGAGGTTCTTGAGGAGGCATAAGAGTGTGTAGGGGTTTTGAGGTGTATATTGGAGGGTTTTAAGGTGGGAACCTATTTCCCATTGGGAGGCATAAGTGACCTCCCCATAGATCTTGCTCCTTTGGATTTTGCAATTTGAAGCCTTGTATATTTTGTTAATGATTGTAGTTGTGTTGTTTGTGTTTTTGGAATGGTTGTAAAATCTTTGTATTGTGATGTGGAAGCTTGTTTTGTTTCCATGAGTTGGATCCATTTTTCATTGCAATGTGGTTGGGGCTCGGGGCCAATGAGGAGGATAGCTTCTTCTCCTCATTGGATTATTGGTTGGGTGGAGAGTGTTGCCTCTCCCCCTTTTTTTTGTGATCAAATGAAGCTTGGTGGAGTTCAATGGAAGAAGTGCTCTTGTGGGAGAAAGGCTTGTGAAGTTGTAGCATGTATTTTTATGAATCTTCACTTATAATTTTAATAAATATTACATTGGATGTAATTTGATTCATTGGTTAAATCCTTGTAAATTGTTTATTTCAACCTTCCATTGTTAGAAAAAAATTTATTGGAAAAAGAAAGAATAATAATTCATTCAAGTCATTTTTTTAATTTTCTTGTATTCAAGGGTTTGTGCAAGAAAGAATTAATAGAAACAATTCTAAAATTTTAGTTCTTTTATTTGCAATAGAAATTTGTTTAAATAAGGGAGTATAAGACACAACTAAATATACACCAACAATAAATTTAAAGTAATGTTTTATTTGGAATTGTAAGGCATAAATTTGCACTCCTCTATTACTATCTAGGTGTTTGTAGATTGTACCCATATAAATTTATAAAGGCAAATTTATCCTCACACACTAGCTTTACAACTCATATATTAAAGGAACACTCATCCATTAAGTAAATATATACCTTAATATTACAATAGTATTCTAAATTTATAGTATGATTGTATAAATATTAATAATAATAATTATTAGATTCGTATTGCATTACAAACATCAATATATATATATATATATATATATATATATATATATATGTAATTATATAAGTATATTATAACCGTATATATATTAATACCTAATACTAACTAAAATTGGAACCAAAAAAGTAACCCCTTGAAAATTGGATAAGGGATAGGGTTGTATTTTAATAAATTTTATTAATTAAAATAAAAACAACAAAAAAGTATGTGTGGGCTTGGCCATGTTGGGCCGTGGCATGAGGGAATTAAGCTTTGGTAAAGGTTGAGGGGAGGTGCGACCCCACCACCAACCCTTATCTATTTTTAAGGGGTAAGGGTGAGGTTGACACCCCTCCACCCAATATATTAAACTTCCCCTACACCACAAACCACTACCCTAAGCCCCCCAACACATAAATCTAAACCATCCCCCACTAAACCCCAAACCGACCTCCCCACTCAAAAAAAAATTTGACCACTTTTTAGCTCGCTGGTCAGTGCATAAATTTTCCCGTGGCTTGCACAAGTGTGTGTGTGTGTGTATTATACTTATTTATCTAGATTTGGTAATTTGTATAGGTAAAAAGGAGTTTGCAAGAGAGATATACATTTATGCAAGCATGTTTTATTTGTAAAATAAATACATGGGGTTTCTAGATTTACCCAAATGAGTATACCCACAAAGTATATTCTTGTAATCTACTCGTACAAAATATTTCTAATAAATAAATACAAAGAGAAAATAGTACCCATAAAGGGAAATGAACAGATCGATGTCTTGAGCACAAAGTTTAATCAAGAAAAGCCTACAATCCTCTTTAATGGCCTCCATCGCTTAATTTTCTCTCCTCCTACCTTAACCTACAAAACAAAACAAGTGAAATGAAAGATTAGGGTTAGAAAAGGAATATCTAAAATCCCATTACGATTTCTAGGGCTGCTTTTGGAAAAACGAAATATAAGGGTTGAGAAATATTAGATCTAAGGGTATAGGATTAACCCTACATCACTTAAGTGATGGAATATTTAGGTGGGAATGAAATAAATAAAAGATGGGTGTGTTTTAGTAAATGAGGCCTAAGGGGATTTGGATTAGTTGTATATATTGAACATATGGAAAATAAATTTATAAAAATGTAATATTAATTTTGAAAATTGAGGTAGTCTTAATTAATTGATAATTGTTTTGATGCCTTGTAATTGTTTAAAATTTTATAACCGAGATTTAATTGAAAAACTGGCTAAGGCCTTGTAACCTTTAAAAAAAATTATTCTGTATTTTTCCCTATTTTCTATCGGTTTGAGTGGGAAAAATGTGGGCGTTACAATAAGGCCCTCTGCGAGCCACAATCCATGTTTATTGCCTAATCTAATAAAAAAACACTAAGTAAAAACCTGCTTGGTGGAAGGATTCATTACCAAAACATCTTATAATTAACTCCAACTCGAACTCGGTTGAGGACTCTTCAAAACCATCGATGATCTTACACAAAAAGAGTCATATTCCAATTTTCTAGGCTCTTAAGGGATACTCTAGATTTATTTTACCCAAATGATTTGTTTCTAAAACAAAGATGGTTGGTCCCCTTGATGAGGGAAACATTCCAATCAAGAATCTTGAAGTTGTTCTTCCTATCTCTTCGAAGATGGTAACGAGGACTAGACAGTTGTGGAACGAAGGAAGAAAGGATACAATAAACAAAACCACTCCAACCCTTTTGGCAAGGCTTGAGTCTTGTCCCAAATTATGCTTTTATTGCTCTATCTGGGATAAAGGCTCACAATTTTTGAGTTGTTTTCCTTCTTCGAGAAGGTCGTTGGATGGCTGAAAATCATGATTATTGTTTGTATTTATTGGGATTTGTTGAATAGCTAGGTTTTCAAACCCGTCATTTCTATGCTCTTTTTATGTATCTAGGTTTTTGACCCTCTATTGACTAGGGTATGGTCCCTCCTAAAATACTATTTACAAATAGTAAAAAAACATATTTGTGTTCAACACAAAAAAATACATAAATTTTATTTCATATTTCTAAAATCACTCTCTTTAATTATAATCCACTAGGATTACATTTTTATCATGGAGATGGAGCAGGATGGTGAGCTTGATGAAAACTCGAGTAGGGGTGGGGATGGGTCCGCAAGTCAAGAGTAACACATCTAGGACATATTCCCCCTCTCTTCAACATGGGTGGAGAAATTAGTAGGTAACATATGCAAAGGACATAACTAGTTGAAGGATCCACTTTGCAAAAGTTGGTTCCTCAATATAAGAATGAGTCTCCGTTGTTTAAGGAGTGCAATTTGGTGGTGGAAAGAGGTCATCAAAGATTAAAATTTTCTCGATGGGATGTTTTGTAGGGATTCGGGATAATATTGACCAATTTCAAAGGTGGATCAAGAAGAAATGTGTAATGCCCACTTCTCTTCAACACTAAATGAACCATGATTATCTTTTCCGAATTGTTATAATCGTAAACCTTGTTGTTTTATTCTAATTAGCATACTAATAAGTTATGTGGGCATCATGACTCCATTGTGTTTTGATTATTATTATTTTAACTATATGTCATACTGGACCCTGATGGGCATTTAAGGATAAAATAATTAGCTAGAATGGTTGCATTTTCGTAATTTGATTGTGATATCATTACTCTTCGAGATTGTTTTGTTGTAATTGGTTTATCTCTGTGACTGGATACATAGACACTATTGTGCTTTATTACCGGTAGATGTTAATAGAAAAATGACATTTACACGTTGTGATATGGGAATTGAAGGATAAACATTATTGTAACCAAACTGATTAAATTTTGATAGACATTCAATATGGAAGAAAATGATGTGTTGTCAGATAAATATATGTTGATATTTTGAATCATTTTTGTATGGATTTTTATTATGATGTTCAAAGTTATTTTTGTGATTTAATTGATTTTATTGATATTAAAGTATTGATTTAATATGATGATCCAGTTGGTCTCCGATCTTACTTGCAAACTAATGTATGAGTAGAATTGAAATGTCGATAATGTGAATAATTGTTAAATTACTTGGTCTTAACAATAGTAGTTATGATTTTTATGTTTGAAATTGATAGTTAGATGTAATTATTTTATTACTTCGACATCGTTAATATGGCCATGAGGCTAGAGGGGTATTATGTGTTGTGCAGGAAAACATATCGTGACAAACTATGGGGGGATTGAAGACTAACCACATTGGAATTCTAGGTGAATTCAACAAGGGTCACCATGGAAACATGTATTTGTGTGTGTGTTGGAATTATTGTTAGGGGAAATTGTGACCAAGGGGTTATGTTTTGTCTTTTATTTATTTTCCTTTAATTTATGTTAGTATGTGATTTTAGTGATGTAATTCATTGTATTAATTATTTGGAATTTGGGGTATGTATTTTTACCTTTATTATTAATGGGTTGTAGTGTCTTAATTAGAGCTAATTTAATCTTTTCCTAAACTAATTATAAATGTGACCAAAGGAATTTATTTATTAACTAGATTTCTCTTGGATTTTGTGTTGAAAGTTGAGTACTTGGGGATCTTGAGTGTTGTACACTCTACCCCTTCATGGAAATTCGAATTTGGCCTTAGAGGCCAATTTTGGAAGCTTGTGGGACAAGTCAAACTTTTCCCACACCTCTTAAATTGCTATGCCAACTCTACCTATGGGTTGGGGGTGAACATTAGATCCTAATAGGTGTTTTGGGAAGACAAAAAGGTAAAATGTTGAGTGCACTTTCTTTCATGTAATTAATTTTTTCCTTAGGAGGTGTGGGCTTGGATTGTGTGTGCAAGTAATATGTCATTTCTTCACCCACTTATTAATTTTTCTTTGGAGTTTGAAGTTTGAATTGTGTGGTGGAGTTGAGGATGAGTGATGTGGCATCCTACATGGAGCCACCTCACCCTCCTCTCTCCCTTTTCTATTTATTCAAGTTCTTTTTCTTGTTTGGGGGTTACTTCATTATTTTTGGTGCTCTTGCATTTTGGGAGTTAGAGGATTTTAGAAGTGAATGTGGATTTGTTGGATCTTCTTGGTTTTTGTTTGGGCTTGAAGAAGATTGGTGTATCGCTCATGGATCAATCTCTACCATGGAAAGTTAGGAGATAAACTCTTGTTAAATTCTTTCTTTTATTTTGTATGCAAATGTGCTTGTTTTGAGTGTTTTGCTATGCTTCTTGGGTTGTTGGGTAGATTTCCTAAGTGTGGTGTAGGATGGGACTATGGGGAGATTTCATGTTGGGAGGCATAAGAGTTTATTCCATGCTTTGGAGGAGTTTGGGTTGAGTGCCTTGTTGGTGCTCAAATTAGTCTTGCCTCATTTGTCATTGAAATTCCTCAGTTTGCGGCCTATGTCATGTTTTCTATCTCCCCATGTTGGTGCTTGAAGACGCTGTCCTCTATTTGGTTGCCATGATCGGTCCCTTCTTTGGTTGAATATCTCTTAAAGATCCATAATTTTTTTCTTGTTTCTCTGTCCATCTGAAGGATTCTTAAAATTGGGTGTAAAACTCAGGTTGTTCTTTTCCTTCCATTTTTGCAGATCACGTTTTGTCGTCCTGTCATTTTTGTCACAAATACCTAAGGAAACATGACTAGATGTAGCTTGGAGGATCATGTCTGAACCTTATAATATTTCCAAATTCTCTTTTCCTTGAAGAAAATTTCATCTCTAGGCTCAAATGGTGGTTTTCTTGCATTTTTACGATTTGACGGGTGTGTTTTTCCCATCAAATTTACATCTCTGCATCAGTGTAAATGTGGCCATTTTTGGTTAGATGTGGAATGGCGGGGAACTTTAAAAAACTCTATGGCTCGCTTCAACCCAAATATTTTCCATGTGGAGGAACGACGCTCGTTTGAAAATTCACCTTTTGGTTTGGCCTTGGAGTTGCACCGGGGGACGCGTGGAGGATTCTGCTGCTTTTCCCAGACATAGATTTTTTTTTCATGCATCCGGTATAGTCTTTGGTGGGCCATGGACACGTGGTGGGCTGACACTCATTTGAAGATCTTCCTCAAGGTCCCACCTTAACAATTGCTTCTGAGGGAGACATATGGGGGCTTCCACTGCTCCGCTTTGTACTTAAAATTTTCAAAGTAATTTCCAAGAGCACAGGGACATGTGGTGATCCTACACTGCGTTCAAGGTCTCCGCTCTTGGGCACCATCTTGAAGTTGCACCATAAAGACATGTGGAGGCTTCCGTCGGGCCTTCCCTTACTTAGAATTTTCAAGCAACTTTTAAAAGGACCTTGGACACATGGAGGGACTACGCACGCTTCGGGAATGGCCCCTGAGTTTTATTTTGAAGAAGCACTAGGAGGACACTTGGATGATTTCACTCGATCTACCTTTTTTCTTGGACTTTTCAATGACTGAAGGAGATTATCTCGAACCTTAGACACATGGGGCCTTCTGATAAACCTTCAATTTTTAACGAGACTCTACGGTGAGAGACACATGCTGAGCCCGCACTTGTTTGGGGTCTCTACTTTTCGGGGCCATCTCAAAATGCACCATTGAGACACGTGGAGGATCGATTTGGCTCCTATTTTCATTTATACTTTTCAAAGCCCAAAATTTATTTTTCTTTGGCCCAGTACATGAAAGGATTGCGCTAGTTTGAGAATTGCCTTTGTGCTTCTCCTTTGCACTTGCACCAAGGAAACACATGGATGACTACGATATAAAGTGCAAAAGGGGAAGGATCAATGATTGCTGTGCATTTCACCTGTTTTTCTACAATATTTTCTCCAAGACTCTTGGATACGTGAATACACATTGTTTTTCATTATTCTTTGATAAAATTCTTTGTTGACTATGTCAATAAGGTGTCACCGAATGGATTTGAAACTTAAAATTGTGAGTCTAAGGATCGTTAAGGCCGATATTTTGAAGGGAATTACCAGAGGAAAATGAGGTAAAAGGATGAAATGATGAAAGTACATGCGCAAAAGGTGAAAAATGCATTCCCTCGAGAGCAAAAAGGGATGAACTGTCAAGTCCAACTATGCAGAGGCTCCGAGAAAATGATTAAAAAGGGATTTCTCACATGACAAAATTAGAATGATTAAAAGGACTCCTAAAAAATTGTTACATGACATCCTAGTAATTAGTCGAGGGCCCATGAAACGTGATCAACTCACAATTGGTTTACCCGGAAGATTTTGGATCTGAATTCATTAAATGTCGTTGTCAAAATAAATTGGTAACTAGAAAAGGTCCGAGAATATTCTTCTCTATTGGGGAAAATTGAGTGAGAAAAAATGTACAAATGCAATGAGAATACTCTTGCAAATGGTCGGAGTTTGAATTATTGAGAAAAAATTTGAGAAATCTATCTTCCCGAGAGACCAAAGCTGAGATTACCTGTTATTTTATTCTGTGTTAGATTTTCTATCATGTCAAGTTGGTTGCAGATGTATAGCCCTTGACAAGAATTAAGATTTATCTCGAAGTTTTCACCGCTAATGAATCTAAGAAATTTTTGAATTAATTTGTGTCTAATCTCTAGTAATTTTGTGTCTACTTTATTTTTAGAATGTCTGCAAATAGTTTCTTTCATTCCGATTGCAATCTTACACCAAAATTTTTGTGAAATCACATAGAACTCATCCTGTGATAGTCTAATGGTATTTACAATTTCATTTCAAGAAGAGCGTTCATCTTGAATGAGATAAAGAAATTTAAAATCAATTCACTTACATTTGTTGATAAAGATTGTTTGTAAGTCTTCGAGTGTACCTTAGGCATGATTAATCAGAAACTTTAGTTTTTAATTGAGTATTTCAATTCACCTTCATGTTGGAGTCTCAAAGATTATGTGAAAACATGTTGATTTGGGCCTCCATTAAATCAAACCTTCTAGTTAAAGGAACCTCTTGACTGTTATGAAGCTTTTTGTTGTGAATTTGTTCATTGTTTTGTAGTCCCCTAGAAGATCGGGTATAATCAAATTTATCCTGCTTCATCTCCCACCAAAATCATTTAAAAAACCAATGATCCACCCTGAACTACCCCTTTTTTTCCATGTGTATCAACAAAGAAACAAAATCTACTTGCAAAAATATGGAGAACAATCAAGATTTCTCCATGTCTTCAGTAACATTAGCCTTGTGTGAAAATATCTCCATCATTTAGAAGTGATAACTCTTAAGAGTTAAATCATGGAGCATTGACCGTATTTTCCCAAGGTTCTCTTCTTGGAATTTGTGTAAAAGAAGGATATCTCCATCTCCTTCATCAAAGAGAGGTTACAATAAGGTTCTTCTCACCCTTGTCGAAGATGCATGGCCTAAAGTAGTCAGGAAAGGTCAAATCCTCTTAAAGGTGCTATCCATATCTCCAAAAATATGAGTAACAAAGGGCCAGTTAGATCTCATCCTTAGCTATAAAACAAAACACATTATGATCTATTTACCTCTAAGCTCCTTGTCAAATATGTGTTGTTGCTTGGCATGAAAAGGAGAACGAATTTGGATACCAACACTGTGGCACCATTTCCGAGGAACTCGATTTGTGTTGCCAAGACTGATTTGTTGATTTGTTTCCAGTTCATATCCATTTGGCCCATCAACAACACTCGTTTCTCTATTAATGGGGAACTATTTGAGGTTTTTGAACAAAGGTGTACGTGTACTGCACCACAGTAATGATTTTTACAGATTTTAAAGTGCAAATACATTGCTAAAATGTCATTATTTGTTCAGATATGTAAGAATTGTTCAAAGTTGTGAGTTCTGACTGCAATATTTTTAGATTATATAGTTATTACACTAGGATTTGTATCATCATTGATAAATTTAGGTAAAATAAGAGAATAACTTGTGATATTTTCATTAATCTATTATTGATAAACGTTTAATAGGTCTTTCATAGTGCATTTGCACAAACTAAGGTTAAAATCCTTAGTGGCGATTCGATCTTTGGTTAAATTCTAATTAAATACCAAAGTTGTCGTAACATATATCAAGTGATATTTGTCATTAATATTTGCAAATATGTAAGGAAAAATATATTTCTTCACCAAGGACCCTAGTAGAAGGTTGTGTTATCCAAAATTCACCCCTCAAGGTAATTTTGATAACATGCATCAAATTCTTTAGTCCCAAGCAATTATATTGAGTCCGACAAAAAGTCATGTTTCTAGGGTCCCCTCAGATTTTTTCTAACTCCCCTGTCCAAGAAGAAGAGAGCAAGTTCTGAGAAAATGTGAAAAAATTGCAAAAACAAGCTCGGGCCAGAAAAAATTGTGAAAAATGGCTAAGTCCTAGTCCTCGCAATATTCGGGACATGAGGGACATCTGGACGCGAACCGGCCGAAAGGCCGCTAGGCGGTCTGCGCAGCATTTGGGACATTTGGGACAAAGGGACGCGCGGGATGCGGAAATCTGAACTGGCCGAAAAGTTGAAAAAATTGACTAACTGTTGAAGCAGTGATCAGCAGGACATCTGGCAATAAGTACGCGAACTCGGTCGGATCGGCGAAATGAGAGCTTTTAGTCGGGACGCGCGGGACAAAAGTACGCAAACCGGCCGAACCGGGTGAATCGGAAAATTTGTCCCGAATGGTCCGAAAGCAAATGGGACATCTGGGCCGCAAGTACGCGAACCGGCCGAACCGGGCGAATCGGGAAAATTTGTCCCGAACGGTCCGAAAACAAATGGGACATCTGGGCCGCGAGTACGTGAACCAGCCAGTTCATCCTCAAACAGGGAACTTCAGCAATAAGCAAATGGGACAAAGGGACGCGTGGGACGCAAAAAGCCAAAGCGGCCAAAGGCGAGAAGAAAAGTCAATGCTTTGACTGTGGAACTTCAAACGGCCATAACTTTTGACTCCGAGCTCCGATTTTCACAAAATTGGACTTTCTGGAACGAGCACGATGTCCTCTACGCAAAAAAACTATTTTTTTAATGAGGGTATATATATTTAAATAAGATAAATATATTCGGCTCCAAATCGGTGAATGCTCATTCCGTCAAATGACAGAAAACACTTGCTGGGCCCAAAATAGCTGCCCGCACTTTTCGAAGGGTATAAGTTTTGTATTTATCAACGAAATCACACAAAATTGGTACCATTGGAATTGTGGTTCTCGAGACCGATGCACGAAATCAAGAAATTCCAGATTTGGTAAGAAATGGATTGAGATTTTTAAGAAAACGTGGCCGGGTTCGAAATGGTGTTTTATTTGGTAGGCTGGAGTGCAATTAAGAGGCATGGTCATCATTCTTTCTCTGCTAGCAGCACATGGGACAGTATGGGGAGCCTTTTGCAAGTAATGTATAACCATTTCACTCAATTTAATGCCTCTTACAGGTGGTTGAAGGACAGATTTCGGGATTTCCATTTTCCCTTCTCTTCTCCTTCTCATTTTTTCTATAAATTGGAGTGTTGGGCTCATTGTAAAAGGAGAGAGTTTTTGGGTAACAAAGATCTGCCAAAATTGCTTTTTGAAGCCAGTGTGTTGCAGGCCCTTGTAGTGGACTCCTTGCATGGTGATCCAGGCCCTTATCTTGTAATAGACTGAACTGTGCATACCAGGAAGCAATAAAATACAAGTTTGTGGATGTATCTTCCCCTGCTGTGTTTTCTTGCATTCTTCTTGCCCCTTTTATCTTTTTACAAGAATATTGTGTCTTTGTATTATGTTCTTGCAGAGATTCATTATCATTGTGTATGCTTGGAATATTGTTGTGAATGCATTTTGCTAGATTATGGAGAACTGTCATCACCTCTTCTAGTGTGCACTTTGCCTCTATATTTCACACATTTGGAGACTACTCTCACACCCTCCTTTTCTGGTGTATCACCACTTTAGTGTAGGCTTTCATTTTATGTATTTTCTCTCCCTGGTCCCTTGGAAATTTAGATTAGAACAGTTAGCTTATCCTGCATTAGAGTAGATTGTGGCAGGTAGTTTAGGAGCAAGAACCAGCTTTCTCGGAGGTCTATCTCAAGTAGCAAGTCCCACAACTTGGAGATAGCACCGATGTTATCCAATCACACCATGAGTTCAAGTATATCTCTATGGGTGCTGTGATTCGGTGATAACAGCTTCACGCATGCCAGCGGGACCTTAGAGGTCTTCACTTTCATTGCAACAAGATTGATGTGCACTTGTTGTGAGTTCCAGCTTTAAGAAGCTTTAAAATCACACATCTGGTGACTCCCAAAGAGGCATAATCCGTTGGTTTCTATAGTCCAATCTGGTGAATTTATGAGAAGAATACGGACTGCATCAAGAACTAGGGAGGAAGGATTGTTTGTTTATCTACACCTATCTCCAGCAGAGAAAGAAGGGGAAGAAGAGCTCGAGAGATCTCGCATCTCAACCTAATAGAACTTTGTCTACACCTCCACCTGGTAGACCTTTTCTCACATCAACAAGGGTTCTCAGGCCAATCAGAATGGCGCAACCACTAAATCCCTTCGTCAATTTCACTAGCAGCAGCCCACTTGCCCTCAATGCACAGAATCCAGTTCCAATTGCAGCATTGAAGAACATTCCATTTTTCACTAGAGAAAATCATACCACTCCTGGTGATCATGTCAAAGACATTGCTAACATCTGTGCAATCCATGAGATAAATGAAATGGATGTGGCTATCAAATTGTCACTGCGCGTCTTCATTCAAAGGGAAGGCATTGCAATGGTTCAGGAGCCTTGAAGCTGGTTCTATCAAAAATTGGAATCAGTTATGCATAGTTCTCCATGAGCAGTTTGGAGAAAAGGGAGACAATTTGTCTCTACTAGAACAATTGACAACTATCAAGAGAGCCCCCAACGAGCAAATGGACTGACTTTAACTTCAGATTTCAAAGGTCTTGGGATAGGATTCCAGGTGGCGGTCAAAACAAAGAAGGTGCTTTTCTATATTACCTTAAAGCTTTGAATTCCGATATTTCTATATTAATTCAATCTATGGGAGGCACAACCTTACTCGCTGCTTATAGCATTTCCATTAGGGCTGAAAACTATCTTATTCAAGTTGGTAAGCTAGCTCCTAGGCCTCCCATGCCCTTGTATCCGAACTTAGAAAATCCAAGCACTAGTCAAGCACCCACTCGGCTCCTATTCCCACTCCTAGAAATCAAAGTTCAAATGAGACTTCTACCTCATCCCCTAATGCTTTGAATGAACTCCAAGAGGTCATGAAACAATTGCAAAATTTGGGAAATGAGCTGGTTACTATCAAAAGACAACAAGCTCAAGGTGCTAGACCATATCAGCCTCAAGCGCAGTACCAGGCCAGGCAGCCATATCAACCTCAAAGACCACCCAATCCAACTGCAAATCAAAGCCAAATAAGGCCTCCCGCTAATAGACCATTTCAGCCCTATAACCCCAATGTTGCATCTGCATCCAGAGCTTTGGTGCCAGTCCAAAATAACATGGCCCAAGAATATGATTGGTGTTTCCCGTGCAGTCAGCCACATAACCAATCAATGTGCTTTAACGGTGCATTAAATCAGGCTCTTATGGTGCAAACCATTGGTGGGTCGCAAGAGTCCAGCCACGAAGAAGACCAGCAGCAAGGAGCACCTCAGCAAGGAACATCTCCAAACGAAACTACTCTTGTCAATTGGCAAGCTGAAGATTTCTGTGGTATGAATCAAATACCCTCTCAAAGTGTTGCAGCCAACACAAGGTCAAAGAGGAGAAATTTGGGTGAAGAACAACCATTGGCTTCAAGTAATCCACAACCTTCTACCACTCCACAAGCCGCTGGAAAACAAACTGTAGATCCAAACATGCAAGGAGCATCCATACCAGCTCCTAAACCAACTCAGATGCCAGCTGCTGCCGCTCATTTGCAAGGAATGAACGTGCAGGCCAAGGGAAAGCAGAGGGATACTTCATCTCCATTCAGTATCATTGATCAGATGAAGAAGACAAATGTAAACATATCCATGTGGGAATCACTATCTATCCCAGGACAGAGAGATTTGCTACAAGCTGCCATGAAGGACTGGTCAACTTCAAATCAACAGGTCCAAATGCAAGAGAAGGTACTCACAAATGCTGCCCAGCCTGAAGGAAATCATGGAGGACAACAAGGTAAAATGTTGAAGCCCCCTCCATTTTATGTTTCATTGATCGTAGGAGATAAGTTGGTGCATAATTGCATGATCGATTCGGGAGCAAGCAGCTCAGTCATGCCAAAACAGATAGCTGATCAGCTAGGACTCCAATATGAGACCATCTCCAAGGGTGTTGTGCAATTAGATGGGACAGCAGTGACAACGGTTGGAGTAATCAAAGGTCTGAGCCTCACACTGCATGCATGTCCCAACATAATAGTGTTACAAGATGTGTTAGTCATAGACCTGCCACCACTCTTCACATTATGCTTGTCAAGAGACTTCACTGCTAAAATTGGAGGCTATCTTTCGGCGGATTGGTCACACATGTTGTTCAGAACATGATATAGAACCAAAGCCACAATTAGGTCTGAACCTATTGCGAACTTTCACATTGAGTCTTACACTCCAAGCCAAATCAATACCAACTGTCACGTTTGATCAAGAAGATTATCCAAGCAATCGATGAAGTCGACACCAAGGTTGGAAGCATTCCAGATTTGACTCTTGATGAATGGGCAAGCAAGGTGCATGCTTTTGATCCTTATCAAGAAATAGAAGAATCTGAGCTGGGAGTCTATTGTTTACATGAAGAGAATCAACCTCTCCCCAGCATCACCAAGCCAGATCATAAAGACAAGAATGAAGTATGGCAATTGTTCTTTGATGGGTCAAGGAGTAGACAAGGTGCAGGAGGAGGAGCTATGCTCATTTCACCGCAAGGTATAAGGTATTACTCAGCCTTCCGTTTCCAGTTTTCCTGTTCAAACAACACAGCTGAGTATGAAGCCTTAATTCATGGATTGCACTGGGAAAAGAAGAAAGGCATCAGGAATTTACAAGTATTTGGTGATAGTGAGCTGATCGTAAACCAAGTCAAAGGAAAAAATGCTGCCAAAAATGATCTGTTGAAGAACTACAAAAATCGGGTATGGGATCTTATTGAAGATTTTGAAGCTTTTAGCATCATTTCCATCCCAAGGAAAAAGAATGAAGCTGCTGACAGACTGGCAGCAATTGGGGCTGCATTTGATGTTGTAGAAAGTATCAAAAGTGAGAAAACTCAGCCTCATATCAAAGTGGTTGTGAGACCAGCTGTTCCGGATAACAACACAAGTTGGCAAGTCTTTGAGAATGATCAGTAGATTGTTAATTTCCTGCAAGAAGAAGCTGAGTTCTCTATGAGAAATCAAGACAAGCTGGAGCAGCAGTATGGCGACCAAGTGGTGCAGCTTAGGACTAACAAATTGCCAAAAGGCCTCATAACCTTGGAGTCAATATTCAACCCAAATGATCAGTTCCGGAAGGAGAAGGTGAACATTCAAGTAAAGGGTGAAGATTCAGAACCTATCTTAGTAGATGAAGGAAAAACATTGCAAATTGGCAAAGTAAGTACTCCACAAGAGAAATCTGATTTTGCTCAGCTTTGTCAAGAATTCCCAGATGTCTTCACTTGGACTTACAAAGATTTAAGAGGTTTAAATCCAAACTTGGCACAACATACTATTGAGTTGGATCCGAATCCAAGCCTCAGTTAGGCAAAAGCAAAGGCCAGTAAATCCTCATATCGAGCCTCTCATGAGAAAAGAGTTAAGCAAGCTCATTGAGGCCGGTATCATCTTCCCCATCAAACACTCAAGTTGGGTTGTAAACTTGGTGCCGGTAAGAAAGAGAAATAGAGAAATAAGATTGTGTGTGGACTTTCGCGATCTAAATAGAGCGTCACTCAAAGATCATTATCCGCTTCCATCAATGGAACAAATATTGCAGGTTGTAGAATTTGGTTCGAGAAAGGTTTTCATTCTTAGATGGATATTCAGGCTATAACCAGATAATGGTGAAAGAAGAAGATCAATTCAAAATGGCCTTCACTACAAAATGGGGCACGTATGCTTACAAGAAGATGCCATTTGGACTGTCAAATGCCGGAGCAACATTTCAGCGAGCTATGGATATGGCATTCAAAGGCTTAATCAACAATATAGTGTTGGTATACCTAGATGATATCATTGTCTTCTCAAAGAATGCAGCAGACCATCTCTTTCACCTCAGACAAGTATTTCAGAGGTGTAGAAGGTTCGGAGTGTCATTGAATCCAAAGAAGTGTGTATTCTTGGCACACGAAGGCAAACTGTTGGGCCACATTGTCTCTAGGGAAGGGCTAACAATTGATCCTGAAAGGGTTGAAGCCATCCGAATGCTTCCATTGCCACACCACAAGAAATCTCTCCAAAGCTTCTTAGGAAGGATAAACTTTGTCTCGCAGATTTGTGCCCAATTTTTCCACTCTTGTGAAGCCCCTAACAATGATGTTGAAAAAGATTCTGGCATTCAAATGGACAACAGAAGGCAAAGAGAGTTTTGAAAACATCAAGCATGCAATATCACAAGCTCCAACTCTTATCAACCCAGATTTCTCAAAGGACTTCATGTTGTATGCATTTGGAGGATCAGATACAATCTCAGCTATCTTGACACAGCTGAATAGAGAAGGTTCAGAACAGCCCATAGCATTCTTCAGTCAAACCTTGGAAGATTACGAAATAAAGTATTCTTTCATCGAAAAGCATGTCCTTGCTGTCATCAGGAGCTTGAAGAAGTTCAGACATTTGGTCTCAAACAATAAGATTCAACTGCTGGTGTCTCATGCTGGCGTCAAGGACTTCCTCCTAAACAAGGATTTAAATGAGAAGAGAGCAGGTTGGATCACTCGGGTGATGGAATATGATATTGAAATCAAAGTGACCAAGCTAGTTTATGGCAAAGGCTTGTGTGAGCAACTCACTTCCAAACAACCAGATGAGTCAAAAAGTGAAGAGGACGTTGTCTTGCTACTACAGAATGATCAAGAACAACCAGCTGATGATGCACCCGTCCCATGTTGGACTCAAGACCTTGTGCATTACCTCCAGACAGGCTTGTGCCCTCTAGAAGTGAGCAAAGCAAAGAGGAGATACTTCAGATTACAAGCCATTCCATATGTGCTTGTTGATGGAGTTTTGTTTAAAAAGGACATCAATGGAGTTCTATTGAGATGCATTAGAACAGGTCAAGTTGAGAAGATCTTACACGAGTTCCATGACGGGGAAGCAGGAGGCCACTTTGCTCATGAGTGACAGCTCTCAAAATCATGAAAGCTGGTTACTATTGGCCTACTGTGTTTAATGATTGCTACTCATGGGTCAAGAAATGCAGGAAATGTGCATTCTTCACGGGGAAAGAAAGGTTAGCAGCGCTGCTCCTCCATCCAATTTCAGTGGATCAGCCATTCATGCAATGGGGATTGGACTTCATCAGGGTTATCAATCCCAATTCAAGTCAAGGCCACAAGTGGATACTTACAGCAACGGATTATTTCACCAAGTGGACCGAAGCAGTGGCACTCAAGGAGGCAAATGAATCTAATATCTTAGATTTCTATGAAGGAATAGTCACGAGGTTTGGTGCTCCTGCCACTATCATATCAAACAATGCATTCGCATTCCTTGGCACAAAGATCACTAAATGGGCTGTCAAGAATTGTGTGTATCTCAGCACTTCATCGAACTATTACCCTCAAGGTAATGGCCAAGCCGAGTCTACAAACAAGAATCTACTAAGGATCATCAGAAGGACTCTGGATGAAAACCAAAGAACTTGGCACGCAAAGCTCAAATCAGCCCTATGGGCTGATAGGATCACACCCAAGAGATCTACAGGAAGCTCTCCATACAAGCTTGTATACGGGAAAGAAGCGGTTCTACCTATATCACTTGAGTTGCCAGCGTTGGAACTCCTGAAACAGTTGGAGCTGGCTGAGTTTGAACCTATGGAAATCAGGTATGCAGAGCTGATGGAATTAGAAGAGACAAGAGAGCACGCAATGCAGACCATAGAAAAGGATAAAGCATTGGTAAAAATAGTTTTGACAAGAAAGCTAAGGACCGAGATATTACAAACTAGAGATTTGGTACTGAAGTGGGATGTTGATCATGCAAAACTAGGAAATCACTCCAAGTTTGATGCCATCTGGAGTGGCCCATACATGATCATTGAATGCAAAGGTAGCAATGCTTTCCGATTGGCTAAGTTGGATGGTGAAGAATTGCAGATTCCGGTCAATGGGATCTATCTCAAACGTTGCTACTAGAAAGATAGATTTTCACCCTTGTAAATATTAATTTAGAATTTCCATTCCTCTAAGTGCTTATGCACATTGTACTGCTGTTAGAGTAGTTTTTATTTCCCTAAGTGCTTGTGCACATGTCCTATTGCTTCTAGTATGTGCATGTTTGCAGTTCATCAAGCTCCTGAGAAAGATTTGCAGCCATGAGAAGACCAGCTCAACAAATGTTCAAATGGCTCAAGGACACAGGTTTTCAAATTTCAGATCAGCTGAGAGGCTATCAAACAGACTCCATGCCCAATGGATTGCTACAAGCAGCTGGTCGTTCTTCATCTAGCAGGCAGATGACCCCGCTGAGTCGCCAAAATTGTTATCCAAAATTCACCCCAAGGTAATTTTGATAACATGCATCAAATTCTTTAGTCCCAAGCAATTATATTGATAAAGGGTGAAAATTCATGTTTCTAAGGTCCCCTCAGATTTTTTCTAACTCCCCTGTCCAAGAAGAAGAGAGCAAGTTCTGAGAAAATGTAAAAAATTGCAAAAACAAGCTCGAGCCAGAAAAAATCATGAAAAATGGCTAAGTCCTAGTCCTCGCAATAGTTGGGATAGTTGGGACAAAAGGACGCGAATGGCGGCCGAAGGCCACCAGCGATCTGCAAAGATTTGGGACATTTGGAAGAAAGGGACGCGCGGGGCACAGAAATCCAAACTGGCCGAAAAGTTGAAAAAATTGACTAACTATTGAAACAGGCAGTCTGGGACATCTGGGCAATTAGTACGTGAACCAGACGGATCAGCCAAAATGAGTCAAGGCAGCCCGGAACAGCAGTTGGGCCGAAGGTACGTGAAGTACGCGAACCAGCCGGATCGGCCGAAATGAGAACTTTCGTACCGGGACAGTTGGGACAAAAGGGCGCGAACCGGCCGAACCGGGCGAATCGGGAAAATTTGTCCCAAACAGTCCGGGACATGTGGGACAAGAGTACGCGAACCGGCTGGTTCAGCCGAAATGGGAAATTTCAGCACTGTGCCAAGTGGGACAGAGGGACGCGCGGGACGCGGATAGCCGAAGGAGCCGAAAGTCAATCACGCCACGTGTCACCGGCAGAAAAGGGACATGGAATCCCATTTCGGGCGGTTCAGAAGAATTTTTCCCACACAGCACTGGGACAAATGGGACAAAGGGATGCGTGGGACGCGAAAAGCCGAAGCGGCCAAAGGCAGAGAAGAAAAGTCAACGTTTGACCCGTGGAACTTCAAATGGCCATAACTTTTGACTCCGAGCTCCGATTTTCACAAAATTGGACTTTCTGGAACGAGCACGACGTCCTCTATGCCACAAAAACTAGATTTTTATTTTTATGAGGGTAGATATATTTAAATAAGAGAAATATATTCGGCTCCAGTCAGTGAATGCTCATTCCCGTCAAATGACAGAAAACGCCTGCCAGACCCAAAATAGCTGCCCGCACTCAAAAGGCCATAACTTTTTCATTTCTCAACGAAATCGCAAAAAATTAGTACCGTTGGAATCTTAGTTCCAAGCCCGATGCAAAAAAATCAAGAAATTATAGATTTGGTTAGAAATTGATTGAGATTTTTAAGAAAACGTCGCCGGGTTCAGAACAGTGTTTTATTTGGTAGCTGGGAGTGCAATTAAGAGGCATGGTCATCATTCTTTCTCTCACTGCAGCACATGGGACAGTATGGGGAGCCTTTTGCAAGTAATGTATAACCATTTCACTCAATTTAATTCCTTTTACAGGTGGTTGAAGGACAGATTTTGGGATTTCCATTTTCCCTTCTCTTCTCGTTCTCATTTTTTCTATAAATTGGAGTGTTGGGCTCATTGTAAAAGGAGAGAGTTTTTGGGTAACAAAGCTCTTCCAAAATTGCTTTGTGAAGCCAGTGTGTTGTAGGCCCTTGTAGTGGACTCCTTGCATGGTGATCCAGGCCCTTATCTTGTAATAGATCGAATCTATGCATACCAGAAGCAATAAAATACAAGTTCGTGGATGTATCTTCCCCTGCTGTGTTTTCTTGCATTCTTCTTGCCCCTTTTATCTTTTTACAAGAATATTGTGTCTTGTATTATGTTCTTGCAGAGATTCATTATCATTGTGTATGCTTGGAATATTGTTGTGAATGCATTTTGCTAGATTATGGAGAACTGTCATCACCTTTTCTAGTGTGCACTTTTCCTCTTTATTTCACACATTTGGAGACTACTCTCGCACCCTCCTTTTCTGGTGTATCACCGCTTTATTGTAGGCTTTAATTTTATGTATTTTCTCTCCCTGGTCCCTTGGAAATTTAGATTAGAACAGTTAGCTTATCCTGCATTAGAGTAGATTGTGGCATGTAGTTTAGGAGCAAGAACTAGCTTTCTCTGGAGGTCTATCTCAAGTAGCAAGTCCCACAACTTGGAGATAGCACCCATGTTATCCAATCACACCGTGAGTTCAAGTATATCTCCAAGGGTGCTATGATTCGGTGATAAAATAACTTTATCAGAAGGTTTGTGTCTAACTTTTCTAAGCTGACCATACCCATTACTAACATGTTGAAGAAGGACCAAGTTATCAAATGGGAAGAATTTTCCATTCAAGATTTCAATGGGATTAAAGAAGCACTAAAACATGCCCTTATTTTTGCAGCCCCAAACTATAAGAATCATTTTCAAGTGTTGTATTTTGCTTGAGAAAACACCATTACATCTGTTTTATTACGAGAGGGGTGACAAAGGGGTGAGAGACCAATTGCCTTTTTAGTAAGGCATTTCAGGAGATGAGTTGAAATACACCATCATAGAGAAGCAAGCATTTGCCTTGGTGAAAGAAAAAAAGGTTTTCAAACCCTACATCATGGTGAAAGACATCTTATCAGAGATGGAGATCTTAAGAAAAAGATGCAAATGGGTGAACAAGTTATAGGAGTATGACATGAATATCCAAACCACGAAATTGGTAAGATGTCCGGGCCTAGCTAAGCTTATCACTGATAACAACTTGAAAACTATTAAGGTGAATGAATTAGAAGGAGAAAGGGCAGATGTACTTGAAAATTTTGTGAAGTCTCAATGATACAAAGATATAATATTTTATCTCGTACATCTATGCTTCCCTAAATATCTCGATTAAAAATCAAGAAAGAGCTCATACGTTATCCTCTCAAAAGTATTTCATTACGATATTGGGTTAGCTTGGAAGAACCCCAATGGAGTGCTCTTGAGATGCATTAACTTGAAAATCGAGGCCCCTAAAATAATTGTTGATCTCCATGGAGGGGTCTCTCGGGGACATTTTTCCTCGGAAGAGTTACAACACATAAAATCTTGAGGGATGGTTATTTGTGGCCAAATCTCTTTAAGGATAAAAATCTATTGGTGAGGAGATGTGAAAGTTGTCATCATTTTTTTGGAAAATGAAAGCTTCAGCTCCCTTCTTTTGCAACCCGTGTCATGTCGATTGAAGACCCATTCGAACAATGGGGAATGGATTTCATTGGGGAAATTTCTAATCCTTCCAAGATCGGGTCATAAATAGATTCTTGTAGCCACTTGCGATTATTTCACTAAGTGGGTGGAAGAAATCCCCACCAAGAAGGAAACACACCAAGTTATCATGGAATTCATGCTGAATCAAATCATATGCATATTTGGAGTGCCAACTAAAATTCTTGTTGATATTGCAATGATTTTCGAGCCAAACCTTTGGTGGCAATGTGCAAAGAATATGGGATCAATTTGACATATGCTTCTAAATACAATCCCCAAGGAAATGGACAAGTGAGTCTCATAATAAAAACTTGTTAAAAATCATTATAAGAACCTTGAACTCGAACAAAAGTGTGGTGAGCAACTAAATTTTGATGTTTGGGCTGACCGAATCACTCAAAAAAGAGCTATTGGTAAAATCCCATTTGAATTGGTATATGGAAATCAAGCTTTGTTGCCCCTCCATTTGTACTTATCTTCATTTCAGTTTTTCAATAGATTGAAGACCAAGAAGTTAGTCCATATTATGCTTAAATCAATCGAGTTATTGAGTTGGATGAAAGAAAGAAGGGTATCCCATCAACGACATGTGAAGTTCGGAGAAAAGTTGAAGAAGCTATTTGAAAAAAAGGTGACACCCGAGCTTTTAGTATTGGGGATCTTGTGCTTTTATAGGATAATAGGCATGAAGATAATGGAAATCATGGTAAATTTGACACATTGTTGATGGGCCCTTATTTAATTGATATTCAAATAGGTGAAAATACCTTCTTCGTAAAAGACTTAGATGAGTAACTACTTGAATTTCCTATTAATGGGAGGAATTTAAAGCATTTCTTTGATTGATTTCTCGATCAAGGTATACTCCATTTGTATGCAGTGTATATTTCTTTGTTCTCATCTAATTTTTTGTTTTCGTTCATTCTAGTCCTTTATGACCTAGTTTTTCCTAGTTTCGGGTTCATTTTTTGGAGGATGGTTGTGGTTTCTCTACTTTTCAAGATTTTTCTTTGACTCCATTGCCTAATGGTCTATTTTTGGCACTTGATATACTTTTTATTCTTACAAAACTCACAGGAGTGCCAATCCCCAAGTCGAAGAAGATATTGGTGCTCAAATTAGTCTTTTCCGTTTGTCATTGAAATTCCTTAGTTTCTGGCCTATGTCATGTTTTCTATCTCCCCATATTGGTACTTAAAGACTCTGTCCTCCATTTGGTTTCCATTATCAGTCCCTTCCTTGGTCGAAGATCTCTTAAAGATCCATAATTTTTTTCTCATTTATCTCGTCCATCTGAAGGAGTATTTAAATTGGGCGTAAAACTCAGGTTGTTTCTTTCCTTTCATTTTCTGTAATCACATTTTGTTGTCCTTGTCATTTTTTTCCCAAATACTTGAGGAAACGTTATTGGATGTAGCTCAGAGGATCATGTTTTAACCTTATAACATTTCAAAATTCTCTGTCCTTGAAGAAAATTTCATCTCCGGGCTCAAAAGGTGGTTTTCTTGCATTTTACAGTTTGACGGGTGTTTTTTCCCATCAAATTTACATCTCTACATTAGTGTAAATGTGATCCTTTTTGGTTAGATGCAACTTAAAGGGGAACTTTAAAAATATATGGCTCGCTTCAACCCAAACTTGTCCACGTGGAGGAATGATGCTCATTTGAAAATTCACCTTTTGGTTTGGCCTTAAAGTTGTGCTGGGGGGACACGTGGAGAATTCCGCTACTTTTCCTAGACTTAGAAATAATTTTCATGCAGCCGGTACAGTCTTTGGTGGGCCGTGGACATGTGGTGGGCTGATGCTCATTTGAGGATCCGCCTCAGGGTCCCACCTTAACAATTGCAACAGGGAGACATGTGGAGGCTTCCGCCGGCTCTACTTTGTAATTAAACTTTTCAAAGCAATTTTCTAAATCCTAGGACACATGGTGAGCCCACACTCATTTAAGGTCTCCGCTTTTGGGCACCACCTTGAAGTCAAGCTCGATAAAGACACATGGAGGATTCCACCGAGCCTTCCTTTACTAAGAATTTTCAAGAAACTTTCTAAAGGGTCTGGGACACGTGGAGGGACCGTGCATGTTTGGGGACCGGCCCCTAAGTTTTATTTTGAATAAGCGCTAGGAGGACACTTGGAGGCTTCCCCTTACTCTGCCTTTTGCTTGGACTTTTCAACGACCGAAGGAGACTGTCTCGGACCTTAGACACATGGCGCCTTCCATTTGAACCTTCAAATTTTTAACAGACTCTACCGGACTGAGACACATGTTGAGCCCATGCTTGTTTGGGGTCTCTACTTTTGGGACCATCTCAAAATGCACCATTGAGACACGTGGAGGCTCCCACTGGCTCCTTTTTTCACCGAGACTTTTCAAAGGCCAAAAGGCATTTTTCTTGGGCCTAGGGTACATGGAAGGCTCATGCTTGTTTGAGACTTGCCTCTATGCTTCTCCTTTGCAGTTGTGCCAAGGAAACATGTGGACGGCTATGATATAAAGTGGAAAAGGGGAAGGATCAATGATTGTTGTGCATTTCACCTATTTTTCCACCATTTTTTCTCCAAGACTCTTGGAGACATGAATACACACTATTTTTCATCGTTCTTTGATGAAATTATTTATCGACTTTGTTACAAAGGTGCCATTGAATGGATTCAAAACTTAAAATTGTGAGTCCAAGGATCATTAAAGATGATATTTTGAAGCAGGAATTACCAGAGGAAATGGATGCGGGGTAAAAATTACAGAGGAATAGGAGGGAAAAAGGATGAAATGATGAAATTGCAAGCATAAAATGTGGGAAAGGCATTACCTCGAGAGGAAGAAGGGATGACCTATCAACCTCAAATATGCGCAGATGCTCACGAAAAATGATTAAAAGGGGATTTATCGCATGACGAATTATAATGATTAAAAGGACTTTGGCATGAAATCCTAGTCATTATTCGAGGGCCTAAGAAACGTGATTAGTTCACAATTGTTCCACCCGTAGATTTTGGATCGAATTTGTTAAACGCTATTGTTGTTTGAAAAAAATTGAAAAGAAGAAAAAGGTCCATCAAATATTATTTTCTTTTGGGGGCAAATTGAGTGAGAAAAAATGTATAAATGTAATGAGAATAATCTTGCAAATGTTCGAAGTTTGAATTCTTGAGATTTTTTTGACAAATTCGTCTTCCCGAGAGACCAAACCGAGATTACCTGTTATTTTATTCTGTGTTATATTTTCTGTCATGTCAAGTTGGTTGTAGATGTATAGCCATTGAAAAGCACTGAGATTTCTCTGGAAGCTTTCCCCTACTGATGAATCTAAGCAATTTTGGAATTAATTTGTGTCTAATCTCTAGCAATTTTGTGTCTACTTTATTTTCAGAATGTTTGCAAATAGTTTCTTTCATTCCTATTGCAATCTTACACTGAAATTTTTGTGAAATCACACAAGATCTTGTCCCTGTGACAATCTAATGGTATTTACAATTTCATTTCAAGAAGAGCCTTCATCTTGGATGAGATAAAAAATTTAAAATCAATTCACTATCATTTGTTGATAAAGATTGTCTATAAGTCTTCAGGTGTACCTTAGGCGTGATTAATCAGAAACTTTAGTGTTTAATTCATTCTTTTAATTTGAGCCTTCATGTTAGAGTCTAAAAGATTATGTGAAAACATGCTGATTTGGGCCTCCATTAAAGCACACCTTCTGGTTGAAGGAATGTCTTGATTGTTCTAAATCTTTCTATTGTGAATTTATTCATTTTTTTGTACTCCTTTGAATATCACGTATAATCAAATTTATCCCGATTCATCTCCCACCAAAATCATTTTTAAAACCATTGATTGATGTGAATCTAGCTGCAAGAGGTTGAAATACCTCCAAAACACACATAAAAGCTTTATAAATAAAAACCAAGATTTTCAAAATAGCTTTCTTCTCATTTTGGAATCCATACTAATCTTTTACATCATTACAATCCTCCTTTTATTTCACGTCTACACTAAAAACCCTAAAATGCCAAAAAACCCTAAAATGCCAAAAACCCTAAAAAGCCAAAAATTACCTACTAGCAAAACAACTCGGATGGGCCCCAAAATTTATATGCCAAATATTCCTTTATAAATTAAGGCTCACGTGAATTTTGACTTATTCTAAAAGTACAACAAAAGTTATTAAATTTCTAAGACCTAGTCAAAATCCAAATAAACAATCGGAGCCAATTTGAGGCCACTAGATAAAAAAATTTGGGCCCAAAAATGTGTTAAAATGGCCACAACTATGAAACTAGTACTAATGTATATCTACCACCTTGTAAAATTTCAAGACAATCCAACGGTTGGATCAAAATTTATTGTCTCCGCAAGTTATGCTCCCGCATCATTGATCCACCCTGAACTACCCCTGTGTTGCCCTGTGTATCAACAAAGAAACAAAATCTACTATCAAATATATACAGAAAAATCGTGATTTCTCCATGTCTTCAATAACCTTAGCCTTGTGTGAAAATATCTCCATCATTTAGAAGTGACAATTCTTTAGAGTTAAATCATGGAGCATTGACCGTATTTTCCCAAGATTCTATTTATCGAATTTGTATAAAAGAAGGATATCTCCATCTCCTTCATCAAACAGAGGTTACACTAAGGGTCCTCTCATGCTTGGCCGAAGAGGCATGGACTAAATTAGTGAGGAAAGGCCAAATCCTCTTAGGTGTTATCCATCTCTTCACAAATCTGAGTAAGAAAGGGCCGCTTAGATCTCATCCTCGCCTACAAAACGACACACATTATGATATATCTGCCTCTAAGCTCCTCACAAATATGTGTTGTTGCTTGGCCTAAAAGGAGAATGAATTTGGATACGAAGGTAAAATGTTGAGTGCACTTTCTTTCATGTAAATAATTTTGTCCTTAGGAATTGTGGGATTGGATTGTGTGTGCAAGTAATATGTCATTTCTTCACCCACTTATTAATTGTTTTTTGAGTTTGAAGTTTAAATTTTCAAATAGAGTTGAGGATGAGTGATGTGGCATCCTACATGGATCCACATCACCCTCCTCTCTCACTTTTCTATTTATTGAAGTTCTTTTACTTGTTTGGGGGTTACTTCATTATTTTTGGTGCTCTTGCATTTTGGGAATTAGATGATTTTAGAAGTGAATGTGGATTTTTGGAGCTTCTTGGTGTTTGTTTTGGATTGAAGAAGCTTGTTTTATGGCTCTTGGATCAAGCTATACCATACAAAGGTAGGAGGTAATCTCTTGTTAAATGCATTCTTTTATTTTACATGCATATGTGCTTGTTTTGAGTGTTTTTCTATGCTTGTTGGGTGCTTGGGTAGATTTCCTAAGTGTGGTGTAGGAGGGGAATATGGGGAGATTTCATGTAGAGAGGCATAAGAGTTTATTCCATGCTTTAGAGGGAGTTTGGGTTGAGTGCCCCACCTTGGACAAGAAATTGCTTACATTTCTTACTTGGTTATTTTTTGAAGGAGCCATAAGAGATTGTAGGGAGGCATAAGATAATGGGGAAGGCATAAGAGGTTTTGAGAGATGCATAATAGTGTGTAGGGGTTTGAGATTTTTATTGGAGGTTTTCAAGGTGGGAACTCACTTCCCATTGGGAGGCATAAGTGACCTCCTATAGGTTCTTGTTGCTTTGGCTTTTCATATTTGAAGCCTTGTATATTTTGTGTTTTCCTTCTTGTGTTGTAGTGTGAGTTGAATGTGCTTTGGATTGGTTTTTAAATACTTGGTTATATGTTTTAGAAGTTTTTGTTGCCATGAGTTTAATTCATGTTTCATTACAATGTGGTTGGGGCTCGGGGGATAATGATGAGGATGGATTCTTCTCCTCATTGTAATTATTTGTTAGGTGGATAGCGTTGCCTCTCCTACCTTTTTTTTGTGGTGATCAAATGAAGCTTGGTGGAGCTCTTGTTGGTGATGTGAAAGTTGGAGCTATGTTGGTGTCCAAAAGAAATCCTTCCTTGTGATAGAGTCTTCTTGTTATTCCCACTCAAGGTGGAAGATTGTAATATTATATTTGGTTTAAAGGAAATGTAGTTTTGTAAGTTGTAATATTATTGAAGAAGTTCATTGAATTTTTTTAAAACTCCCTTATCATTAAATTATATTATGGAAAGAAAAGAATCAAAATGGGAAATATTGTGTAAAGGTTTAGTTGAAAGTTGTATTGTGAGAGAGAAAGTTTACCTTCATTGTTGTAGTTTAATGTTGAAAAGGGATAGAAAGAAATGTGTTTGTAAAGTTAGTATTGTTGAAATAGAAAATAATCTATAAAAGGGAAACAACTTATCTCATGGTAGTTGTTTTATTTCTCACCAAAGTGTATAGATTTTATTGAAAAGTTAGTAACTTTCATTTCAAAACTTATTAAAAACCTTGTTAAAATTGGTTGTGAGAATGGTTGAAACTTTTTGTAGTGACCACTTTCCTTTGACACATTTTTGATACTAATCATGATACATGCTGATTATATTATGCACATGATTATGGACCTTATTATAGTATAATGATAGATGTTATATCATGGATTATTTTTGACTTGATTCAGTTATGATGCACGATGATTATTAGAGACATTTTATATGTTGTTGATGATATACTTGTTTGGCATGGTTATATTAAGGATGTTTTGTGGCCTTGTGATATTTGGATATTTTGAGTAGACCTAGAAATGGAACTTATTCGATGATGATATAGTTGATAAAAATATAATGATATTGTTAGATTGCCTTGATGTTTTTGTGATTCATATATCTAAATGATTTTGGGAATTATATTTATATTATATTGGATGTTCTGATATGGCCACAAGGCCGAAGGAGGTATTTGTGTTTTACAGGTTAAAATATCACAAAAGACATCGGGGATTGGAGAGTAACCACATTGGAATTCTAGATGAATTAAACAAGGTCACCATGACAACTAATATTTGTTTGTGAGTGTTTTTGTGTGTAAGGGATTCCCATGGCGGGATCACATGTAATTGTGACCAAGGGGTTTTATGTATTTCTTTTATTTAGGTCCCTTTCGTATGTTTGCATGTGTTTATTTTGTTGTGCTTTTACCCCTTTCATTATTCATTAAATGGTGTGCAATATTGCGAGTAATCATGTTGTTAAGTTAATTAATTAAAATATGTCATAAGAAAGTAATTAATAGAGTTGTTGGCCTTGAATTAAAGTGTTGTAAGATATTTTTATGTGATGTGTAAGTTAAATTTTGAGTGTGAAACACTCCACCTTCTTGGAAATTTGAAATTATCCTTGGAGGCTGATTTTGGAGGCTTTTGGGACAAGTTAAACTTGTCCCATACCTCTTAAATTTAATTACCAACCATACCTATGGTTGGAGAGTTGAGATTAGACTTTTATAATACTTTTTGAGAAGACAAATTGTAGGTTTTAATTGCACTTTTCTTACATGATTTAATTTCAGTCCTTTGGGGTGTGGGTTGGATTTGAGTGTGTAAGTAAACTGTCATATTATTCACCCACCTATTTATTATGCATTGGAGAATGAAGTTGACTTTTGGGGTTGGGGTTGAGGATGTGTGATGTGACATCCTACATGGACCCACCTCATCCTCTTCCCTTCCTCTTCTATAAAATTCAAATTCCTTGCCTTGTTTTGGGTTGCTTCACTTTGGAGACTTCATTCTTGGGTGAATTCCTTGCTATTTTGAGAGCTCTAACTTGTGGAGAAATTTGAAGATTGTTGCATGCTTGTTATTTGGTGGATTTTTGAATGATTGCTTGTAAACAATTGATGTTTGGAAGTTGAGAAACTCCATCATGGAGAGGTAAGATCTTGGCTCTTGAAATGCTCTTATTTTACAAATGTAAATGTTTATGTGTGAATGTTTTGGCATGTTTATGTGCTGTTGGGTAGATGGTCTAGGAATGGTGTACAAGAAGACTATGGGGTTATTTTTGTGGGATGAACAAGTGTGTTTTATGGAGGTATAAGGGTGTAGGGAGTTGGGATTTGGGTTCCACTTTACAAAGAAATAGATTTTCTTTATTTACTCATTATGGGGTGCCATAAGAGGTTGGAGAGGCATAAGGAAATGTGAGGAATGAGGGGTACTTGGGGAGGCATAAGGAATGTTACAGCTTTGATATACTTTATTTAGGTGGTTCAAATCGGTGATGATACCCATTTCTCCTTTTGGAGGCATAAGAAGAATCCCCGTAGTTTCTTGCTCCTTTGGCTTGCTAGATGAAAAATCAATAATGTTTTTCATGCTTTAATGTAGTTGTAAACTACATTCTGCTTTTATCTTGTGTTTTTATTGTGAAAATGTTGCTTGTGTGTTTGTGGAAGCCTGTTGTTTCCATGAGTTGGATCACATCTCTTATTGCATTGTGGTTGGGGCTTGGGGGCCAATGAAGAAGTTTGTATTCTCCTCTTCATTGATGTCTTGGTTGGGTGGAGAGCGTTTCCTTTCCCTACTCTTGTTGTGATCACAATTTGGAAGAATGAGAAATATCCATGTTGTTGTTCTAGAGCCGAGATAAAGACAATTTGACAAATTTGTGAAATGAAATCTTATTGCAGCCCTTTAGCACTGTGAAGTGGATGATCTATATATTAATTGTAATGATAAGATAATTTGTATTGATAATGAAAGTTTTAATTCAAAATGTAGAAGGATTACACGTTGTTTTCTATTTTTTTGAAAGAATGGGAAAGAATGATACGTATTTTGTATGGTGTATTTTGAAATCAAATGGAAAGGAAGTATTAAGAGTTTCATTTGAATTGATGAAAGTGTTTTGTCTTGTTCATATGATATTATTTCCATTAGAAATCTGTTTAATGTGCACTATGAAATCCCTATTTGGAAAGTGGAAAAGTGAAACACGTGAGAAGAAAATGTATTATTCTTCCTCGTTTAAAATATATGATTTTGCAAAGAATAGAAAACTACATTATTGTTTTAATGTTTTATTAAAGGAAGGAACACTATTTAAGACCACCATGGAATGAAATCAATTCTTTATTTCATGGAAAAAGAGATAGTTAATCTCTATACTGGATATATATACACTTCTTTCAATTCACTATATACTTTGTAAAATTCCTTTATCAAATGTTAAAATAACCTTGCAAATAGATAAGAGGTAAATGAAATAATCAATTGGACTTAATGAGGCCAAAA
Organism: Taxus wallichiana var. yunnanensis; assembly: GCA_018340775.1. NCBI lineage: Eukaryota > Viridiplantae > Streptophyta > Pinopsida > Cupressales > Taxaceae > Taxus > Taxus wallichiana. The sequence goes on along the minus strand of CM031239.1, from coordinate 400,951,993 downwards.
GGATCCCAAACAAAACTAAAAACACTTGACAAACTTATTAGAAAACTTAGTAGAAACGAGATCAACCCTCTTACAACCATTTTGCTATCAAGAGATGTAATTTTTCAAATTGTAAATCAATCATACAAATTGAATCTTGAAACCCTTCTAAAATCCATATAAGAACAATTCTCCATGTCTATTTGACAATTTGAGAGAGGAAGAAGATCAAATTGAACAAATCTTATAACTTAAAATTTACCGATTGCACTATAAAAGCCTACAGATCGTTTTCTTGAAATTAACTCCTTAAACTTTATAAAAATAAAAATTTAATGATTCTTGAGTAAAGAGGACGTCGAGAGATTTCTAGAAAGTCCTTGTTTTCCCAAAAATAAGCTCTCTATCAAAATTTATGGCCTTCTAAATTTTTTTCTTCATTGGCGTAAAAAAAAAAAAATTGAGAAAATTTTCTTAAGCAGACCATGGCCCAAACTTTTCCCTTAGAACTTGGAAAATTTTGGGGAAAATTTTCCTAATTTTCCCCATTGCCCCGCCATCTCGTAGCCAATCATAGGCTTCCACCTAGCACCATGGGGGGTTGGCGGAGGGTTAGACCCTTTTAAAGTTTGGCGCTTTGAATTTTTTTTTTGGGAAAATAATCCTAATTTTCCCCCATGACTTGCAGACCAATCAAAGGCTACCATGTGGCACCATGAGGCATTGGTGGAGATGTAGATCTTTTTTAAGTTAGCACTTCAAAAAAAAGGTACAAAATTTTCTAAATTTTCCCATCACGCCTTGCCTAATCGGATTTTCCACGTGGCGTCGCGAGGCGTCGGTGGAGGAGCAGTTCCTTTTGCCTTTTCGTTTTCAGAAAATTATGGTAAAATTTTCTAAATTTTCCACCCCACCCCACCAACTCCGCATCCAATCGGGAGCTACCATGTGTCATCGCATGGTGTTGGTGGAGGCGTGGGTGAATTTTACCCCTATTGCATTTAGGGAATTAAAACTCTTTCATCCCTACCGCCCCACTTTCCCCGCATTGGTTGAGGAGGCGCCACGTGTCCCTCGGACTCGCAGGAGAGTGGGTGCAAAGGTGGCTTTCACCCCGCATGGGAAAGTTCCAAAATTTTCCTCATTACCCCACCGACTGACTTCTCCTCTCCGAGAAATATTTCTCCCCATGGTCCACAGACCCACCTGGGGTAAATTTTCTCCCTTGGGCCCGCAAGCCCGCTCTTGGGGATAATTTTCACCCCAAGCCCCACCGAACCATAACTTGAGAAATATGAGGAGTTAGGATGAATTATTTATATCAATGGAAAGGTGAGGAAACTTCCTATCCAATGGAAATGATTTAGGGAAAATTTGAATGTGTTAAGTTTGAGAAAAATCAAGTTGAAACTTTAATCTTGTTAAAGAGTTGGTATTGTGAGGAATTACCCTTTGAACCTAATTGAACCTTCTAGCCTGAATTTTGGGACCTTGTGACCTCTAATTATTGTTAATAAAATAAAATTATATTCTAGTGGACTAGAATTGATCTGGAGCATGTTAGTGACAAATGTTGTCTTGTAACCAGATTGTATACTCTTTTAAACAATTTTTTTATTCCATAGTTTTCCTAACTAATCTAGGTTGTTCTTAGGTATCAAATGGGTTATTTTTAGCATGTGTTACACTTGGTATCGAGCGAAAGTGGTTCAAAATATTGGGCCATTGGGAACACTAGAAAACTTGAGACATGAAACTTAAACCTAGCACACTTTTAAATCTAGAAAACAACTTAGTTTAGAAATTACATATTTTAGTAACACATGGAAAATGAATAAAAATTAGAAAGAAGAACTAACTCTTGACTTGGTATATGTAAGAGGTACAGACGGGACAAGGGGTCTTTTCACATAGACTTAGACTTACCACCACAAGATCATGTTGTAGCAGCCATCCTACCCAAGATTTTGCAGACTCTTCAGGATGTCAATGCCATCCTACATGGAGGATCGGTAGGACATGAATCCAGACATGATAGAGTCACTTCCATTGAGGGTCATGTATCTCCTCGATCCAGCAAGGAGCATGGAGGAGAGAACTTCCATACAGAGTCAACTAGAGTAGAGTCACCACGAAGGGGATAGGGTGACTGAGTTTCAAGGCATAGAGAGAGGTCTCGGAGTCCTAAGCTTAGAGATGAGCATACGGAGAGGCCTAGAGGCCATCTGACCATAGATGCAGAGATCACATCAAGGAGATCCTAAAGCTTTGGCCATCACATTATTTTGGTGACTTAGGTGGATTTTAGGGAGAAGCCTTTGGTTAGTGAGCTTAAGCAAGTGCTTCTAGATATGTCCTTAATATAGCAACACGAAATCTCGTGTTGCGATCCATCTATTGAGGGATGGAGCTGGTGTCTGTGTGGATAGAGGAGTAGAAGATCCATGTTGATTCTGAGATAGTTACCTGGGAGCTCTTTGAGGAGCATTTCCAGAGTAGATATTTGTCAAGAGGTTCATACAACAGGTGGATAGATGAGTTCCATGACCTCCGACAGGCATCTCTTATAGTGGTTGAGTATGAGAGTAGATTTTTAGATCTACTCCAGTATGTTGATTACATGCAGGATGAGTAGGTACGGATCCATAGGTTCATCTGGGGCTTGAATCTAGACATTGGAGGTGCAATGCGGATCCATTATCCATAGACATTAGTTGAGGCCATCAAGAAGGCCTATATAATAGAGGAGACTTGGGGAAAGACCCAACAGGCTAGAGAGGCGAGTTCGAAGATGCATACAGTAGATGCAGGACAATAGATCAAGGGGTTTAGTAACTCTTCTTTGTGGTGGATAGGGTTTAGCACAGTAATCTTTTAGACCATAGTAAAAGTAGCAACAATAGTCCCACCCACCTTATAGACATCCATAGAGATTTGATGAATAGAGAGGTCGGAGTATGGGGTATCCTCCTAGTGGTCCCATCAAGACACGGGGTCCCTAGAGAGCTCACTCAATAGGATCTTGCAAGAAGAGACCTCAATGACTACAATCGGATCATCAAGATCCACACCACAGCACTCTCTAAATTACTAGTCGGACATGCTACATAGGGGAGAGGATCAGGAATTTGTTTTGGTTGTGGTGTTACAGTAAATTTTGGAGAGGCTGCCCATAGAACCTTAATAAAAAGGTTAAGACATAGATCTCGTGAGCCTACTTTCGGTGATATGGGGTGCGAACATAGGATGTATGTAGCATTCGAGAACCACCGGAATAGCATCGAGTACGATTATTAGACTGTAGGTAACATTGGTGGTATTCCTACCTCTATTATCTTTGATTCTACTTCTTTTGTTTCTTTTATTTCACCATATTTAGTAGAGTGATGTAGGCTGGTGGTAGTTTGGCAGGTCATAGTTAGGATGTTGAGATGGCTTCGAGCCATGATCTCTATAGACTCCTTAGTTTAGAAGTATGTGGTGGATTTGGTACCTTTCACCACTACCTCGGATCTCCGTATCCTTCCTTTGGGATCATATGGAGTCATCTTGGGTATGGATTGGTTATCTTCACATAGGGCTAGGATGGATTATTACCATAATATTATATCTTGTGTAGATGATTTGGGAGTTCAGTTAGTGATTTCAGGGGTTAGGATACTCATTTCTATTCGTACCATCTCCATTATGTAGCTTAAGCGGTGTGTGCAATGGGGTTTTCAGATGTATGCTATTACAGATAATGAAAAAAATGGGTCTAGTAGACCATTGCTAGATGATCATCCCATTTTGAGAGATTTTTTTGATGTATTTCTAGGGAGCTATTGGGGTTACCACCCCACGTGAGATTTATTTTCATAAAAATCTATTTCCTGGTGGGAGCATATCCTATCTCAAAAGTACCATATTGAATGACCACACCAGAGCTCGTGACATCAAGTTATAGCTTGTGGGCCTTTTGGATAAAGGCCTTATCCATCCTAGTGTATCCCCTTAGGGTGTAACGGTGATTTTGTGTGAAGAAGAAGGATGGATCCTTGTAGTTGTGTATTGATTACCACCAATGAATAAGGTAACGATAAAGAATCGTTATCCCCTTACTCACATTGATGATTTGTTTGATCAGATGAAGGAGACACAACTTTCTCTAAGATAGACCTTAAGTCAAGCTACCATCAGCTGAGGATTTCGGAGGTGGACATTCATAAGACCGCCTTCCATACGAGATATGGCCACTATGAGTTCACAAAGTGTTGCCTTTTAGTTTTACTAATTCCCCCGTAGTGTTTATGAGTTTGATGAATGGGGTATTTAGGACCTTCTTATATCAATTTGTTATCATATTCCTTGATGAAATTCTGATTTACTCATGTACCCATGAGGAGCACGAGGGCACCTTTCTTTGCTAGGTTCTTTGGTGTCTTCGGGAGTAGCAGTTTATGAGAACTTGGAGAAGTGTGCATTATTTCATATGAAAGTGTAGTTTTTGGGTCATATCATCTCTGGGGAAGGTATCAATGTTGATCCTTCCAAGATTAGAGATATTATAGATTGGCCAACACCCACTACTATGACTGAGGTGTGCAACTTCATGGGATTAGTAAGTTACTATCGAAGATTTGTTCAGGACTTCTCTCGATTTCACACCCCATCACTTCCCTTCAGAGGAAAGGGAAGAAGTTTGTTTGGTTGGATAGGTGCGAGAAGGCCTTCAATACACTAAAGGAATGTCTCACTACAACACCTATTCTTATAGTGCCGATCCATAGGGTGAGTTTTTCGTTTGCACAGATGCTTCTTTAGCAGGGCTTGGAGGTGTGTTGATGTAGGAGGGAAAAGTAGTGGCTTTTGAATCTCGCAAACTCAAAGATTATGAGCTTAATTATCTGACTCATGATCTTGAGCTTATGGTAGTTGTGCACACTTTGGTTCAATGGAGGCACTTTCTTCTTGGTCGAAGATTCACACTCAGGATAGATCACTTGAGTCTTCACCACCTCTTCATGTAGCCCAATCTCAACGCTCATCAGTGGCATTGGATGGAGTTACTTTGTGAGTATGATATGGAGATAGAGAATGTGAAGGGGAAGGAGAATTTGGTGGCAGACACTCTCAACAGATGGAGACATGTGGCTATGGCCACCTCAGTGAGCACAAATTTGTGGAGCAAGATTCTTCAACAACTTCCTCTTGACAGCTTCTACATTGCAGTTCAAGAAGAGATCGAGTCTCAGAGACCCCTCAAGGGGAATTTTGATGGTTTTTCTTTAGAGGAAGATGGTATTCTTAGGAATAGAGTTCAGATTTATGTTCCTAGAGACAGAGGCTTGAGGCGGGACATATTCACGAAGCACATTGTGCACCCTATTCACCCACCCTGGGGTGAAGAAGATGCACGCCATATTGAGACAGTTGTATCATTAGAGAGGAATTTGTAGAGACGTGGCCTAGTTAGTGTCACAATGTTTAGAGTGCCAGAAAGTAAAGGCTAATCATCAACATCCAACTGGCCTTCTCTTTCCTTATGCTATACTGGAGTGGAAATGGGACACCATTTCCATCGACTTCATTGTTGGGCTACCGATGTTGAGATATCACCATGATGCCATCATGGTCATGGTTGATAAATTGACAAAAGTGACTCACTTTTCTCTAGTGAATACCACTTATACAACTAGTGTAGTGACATGGGTATATTTGGATGAGATTGTCAGGTTACACGGGATTCGTGGAAGATTATTTATGACTCACGATCCTTTGTATACTTCCCATTTCTGGACTACCATGCAAAGCATGCCATCGAGATGAAGATCAATTTCAGCATAGCATATCACCATGAGATAGATGGACAGATGGAGTGGGTGAATAAAATTTTAGAGGACATGCTCAGGATGTATGTGATGGATCAGTAGTCTAGATGGGAGGAGTACCTTTGCTTGGTGGAGTTTTCTTACAATAATAGTTTTGAGCTCTATAGGCATGACTCCTTTTCGGTCTATATGGTAGAGAGTGCAGGACACCTCTTAATTGGGATAGGCTAGAGGATAGGGTTTCTCTTGGACTAGATTTATTACAGAACATGGAGCAAAGAGGTGGTTCTAATTAGAGAAAGATTACATGAGGCTCAAGACAGGCGGAAGAAGTACATAGATCAACATAAGACCGACTGTAGTTTTGATGTGGGCATGAAGGTGTTCCTTTTTCGAGCCACATAAGTTCCTTATCTATTATGGAAAAGGTTCTAAGTTAGCTCCTAGATTCATTGGTCCTTTTGAGATCTTAGAGCATATCGGCCCTTTGGCATACCATCTAGCATTGCCATCTAGCTTATGTCATGTACATGATGTGTTTCATGTTTAAGTTCTTAGGAGATATGTTGAAAACCCTTATCATGTGTTATATTAGAAATCATTATAGGTGTAGGATATGGGGCAGGTGATGGTGGAGCCCATTCATATCCTAGATTGTAGGACCCTAGGCCTTTGGGGCAAAGGTTGATCGGTTGGGTGCAGTGGGATAGATATGATGAGACTGTAACTACATGGGAGGATGCTACTTTGTTACGAGTTCAGTTTCCACATTTGTTCCAGTGATTTCCGGAGGAAGTCGAGTCTAAGGGGAGGGGGATGTAGTGCCCACTTCCCTTTGACACCTTTTGATACTAATAATGATACCGTTGATTATATTATGGACATGATTATGGACCTTATTATAGTATGATGATAGATGTTAGATCATGGATTATTATTGACTTGATTCAGTTATGATGCACAATGATTATTAGAGACATTTTATATGTTGATGATGATATATTGTTTTACATGGTTATATTATGGATGTTGTGTGGACTTGTGATATTTGGATATTGTGAGTAGACATAGAAATGAAAATTATTGGATGATGATATAGTTGTTGATAAAACTATAATGATAATTTTAGATTTCTTTGATGTTGTTGTGATTCATATATCTAAATGATTTTGGAATTATAGTTATATTATTTTGGATGTTTTGATATGGCCATGAGACCGAAGGATGTATTTGTGTTTTGCAGGTTAAAATATCAAAACAAACATCGTGGATTGAGACAAACCACATTAGAATTCTAGATGAATTCAACAATTTCACCATGGAAACTACTATTTGTTTATGCGTGCTTGTGTGTGTTAGGGATTCCCATGGGGGATCACCTTTAATTGTGACCAAGGGGTTTATGTATTTCTTTTATTTTGGTCCCTTTACGTATGTTTGCATGTGTTTATTTTGTGGTTCTTCTACCCCTTTCATTATCCATTAAATGGTGTGTAATATTGTGAGTAATCATGTTGTTAAGTTAATTAATTAAAATATGTCATAAGAAATTAATTAATAGAGTTGTTGACCTTGAATTACAATGTTGTAAGATTTGTGTAAGTGATGTGTAAGTTAAATTTTGAGTGTGAAAACTCCACCTTCTTGGAAATTCAGAAATTGTCCGTGGAGGCTGATTTTGAGGCTTTTGGGACAAGTAAAACTTGTCCCATACCTCTTAAATTTAATTACCAACCATACCTACGGTTGGAGAGTTGAGATTAGAATTTTATAGTGCTTTTCGAGAAGGCAAATTATAGGTTTTAGGCGCACTTTTCTTACATGATTTAATTTTAGTCCTTTGGGGTGTGAGTTGGATTTGTGTAAGTAAACTATCATGTTATTCACCCACCTATTTATTATGCATTGGAATATGAAGTTGACTTTCGGGGTTGGGGTTGAGGATGTGTGATGTGACATCCTACATGGACCCACATCATCCTCTTCCCTTCCCTCTTCTATAAAATTTGAATTCCTTTCCTTGTTTTGGGTTGATTTACTTGGGAGACTTCATTCTTGGGTGAATTCCTTGCTGTTTTGAGAGCTCTTGATTTTGGAGAAGTTTGAATATTGTTGCATGCTTGTTATTTGGTGGATTTTTGTATTGATTTCTTGGAAACAAATGTTCTTTAGAACTTGGGAAACTCCATCATGGAGAGGTAATAGCTTGGCTCTTAAAATTCTCTTTTTTTACAAATGTAAATTTTAATGTGTGAATGTTTTGGCATGTTTGTGAATTGTTGGGTAGATGGCCTATGAATTTTGTAGGAAAAGACTATGGGGTTATTTTTGTGGGAGGAAAATGTGTTTTTAGGGAGGTATAAGGGTGGAGAGAGTTGGGATTTGGGTTCCACCTTACAAAGAAATAGGTTGCCTTTATTTACTCATTATGGGGTTCCATAAGAGGTTGGGGAGGCATAAGGAAATGTGACAAATAAGGGGTACTTGGGGATGCATAAGGAATTTCAGGGTTTGATATCCTTTATTTTGGCATTTTGAAATGAGGTGGTGATACCCATTTCCCTTTTAGAGACATAAGAAGAATCCCCATAGTTTCTTGCTCCTTTGGCTTGCTTGGATGAAGCCTGAGTAATATTTTTCATGCTTTAATGTAGTTGTAAACTACATTCTATTTTGGACTATGTTTTTATTTTCAAAATGTTGCTCGTGTGTTTATGAAAGCCTCATTAGTACCATGAGTTGGATCACACCTATTATTACATTGTGGTTGGGGCTCAGGGGCCAATGAAGAAGGATGGATTCTCCTCTTCATTGGATGTCTTGGTTGGGTGGAGAGTGTTTCCTTTCCCCTTCTCTTGTTGTGATAAAAATTTGGAAGAATGAGAAATATGCATGTTGTTGTTTTGAAGCCGAGATAAAGACAGGTTTGACGGTCCTTGTGAAATGAAATATTATTATAGCCCTTTCCCACTTTGAAGTAGATGATATATATATATATATATATATATATATATATATATATATATTAATTATAATGTAAATATACTTTGTATTGCTAATGAAAGTTGAAATTTGAAATGTAAAAGGGTTATACTGCTTTATATTTTTGGAAAGAATGATATGTATTTTGTATGTTGTATCTTGAAATCAAATGGAAAGGAAGTTGTAAGAGTTTCATTTGAATTAATGGAAGTGTTTTGTCTTGTTCATATGATATTATTTCCATTAGAAATCTGTGTTTAACGTGCACTATGAAATCCTTGTTTGGAAAGTGGAAAAGTGAAACACGTGAGAAGAAAATGTATTATTCTACCCTATTTAAAATATATGATTTTGGAAAGAATAGAAATTACATTCTTGTTTTAATTTTTGATTTAAGTAAATAAAACTATTTAATACCAGCATGGAATGAATTCAATTCTTTATTTCATGGCAAAAGAGATAGTTAATCTATGTTTTGGATATGTATACACTTCTTTCAATTCACTGTATACTTTGTAAAATTCCTTTATCAAATGTTCAAATAACCCTGCAAATAGATAAGAGGAAAATGAAATAATCAGTTGGAAATAATGATGCCAAAATTATCCCAAAGAAAAATAAAACCACTTAAGGAACTTATTAGAAAACTTAGTAGAAATGAGCTCAACCCTCTTACAGTCGTTTTTCTATCAAGAGATGTAATTTTCAAATTGTAAATCAATCAAAAAAATTAAATCTTGAAATCCTTCTTAAATCCATCTAAGAAAAATTCTCCATGTCTATTTGACATGTTAAGAGAGGAAGAAGATCAAATTGAACAAATCTTATAAGTTAAAATTTACCAGTTTGCACTTTGTAAAATCCTGCAGATCATTTTCTTAAATTGACTCCTTAAACTTTATAAAAATAAAAATTTAATGATTACTTAGTAAAGAGGAGGTCTATATCTTTCCAGAAAGTCCTAATTTTCCAAAAATGAGCTCTCTATCAAAATTTATGGCCTTCTGAAGTTTTTCTTCTTTGGCAAAAAACATTTGGGAAAAATTTCCTTGTGGACCCGCGGTCCAAATTTTCCCTTAGCACTTCGGAAAATTTTTGGGAAATTTTCCTAATTTTCCCTACCACTTTTCAGCTCACATCTAATAAAAGGCTACCATGTTCCACCATGAGGTGTTGGCGGAGGGGTGGACCCCTTTTAAGCTTAGCACTTCAGAAATTTTTGGGAAAATTTTCGTAATTTTCCCCGCTGCCTCGTAGCCAATAAAAGGCTGCCATGTGGCACCATGAGGCATTGGCAGAGAGGCGGATCTTTTTTAAACTTATCGCTTCAAAAAAATTTGAGAAATTTTTCTAAATATTCTCTGACACCCCACAACCAATCAGGAGCTACCACGTGGCATCACGAGGCATTGGTGGAGGAGCGGATTCCTTTTCACCTTTTTTGTTTTCAGAAAAAATTGGTAAAATTTTCTAAATTTTCCCCGACACTCTATAGGCCCATAGCCAATCAAGAGCCACCACATAGAATCACATGGTGTCGGTGGAGGTGTGGGTGAATTTTAGCCCTTTTTCCTTCGGGGTGTTAAGACTCTTTCATCCCCACCGCCCCACTTTCCCCGAGTTGGCTGAGGAGGTGCCACGTGTCCCTTACGAAGTTGCAGATTCGTAGGAGCGCAGATGCAAGGTGGCCTTCACCCCCACATGGGAAATTTACAAAATGTTCCCGTGGCCCCGCGACCCAATTCATCCTCCGGAAATATTTCTCCCGTTGCGTGCAGACCAGCCTTGGGGAAATTTCTCTCCTGGCTGCATTCCCGCTCTTGGGGAAAATTTACACCCCAAGGCCCACCGGTCCATAACTTGAGAAATATGAGGAGTTAGGAGGACTTATTTATATCAATGGAAAGGTGAGGAAACTTCCTATCCAATGGGAATGATTTATGGAAAATTTGAATGTGTTAAGTTTGAGAAAAATTAAGTTGAATCTTTAAGCCTATAAGAGAGTGGGTATGGTGAGGAATTACCCTCTGAACCTAATTAAACCTTCTAACCCTAAATTTTGGTACCTTGTGACCTCTAATTATTGTTAATAAAATAAAATTATATTCTAGTGGATTAGAATTTTTCGGATCCCGTTAGTGTCAAGTGTTGTCTTATAACCCAATTGTAGACTCTTTTAAACAAAAATAAATTATTCCATAGTTTTCATAACTAATCCTAGGTTATCCTTGGGTCTCAATTGGGTTGTTTTTAACAGGTGTTACACTTGTAGTTAAAAGAGGGAAGAAATAGTATATTCAATTGTGTTAATTGAAAACATGCAAAAGAAAAAGTTAGACTACCTTGTTCATTCCCTTTCATTATTGGAAGAAAGTTTGTAAATAAAATGGAAATTGACTTTTCAGATGTTGTTATTATCAAAATAGGAAAGGTTTAAATTACATAAATTGATACCAAAGAAATGAGTAAATGAATTTAAACCTTGCAAATGAATAACTTAGACATGTAAAAGTAAGTTCTGAATGACCATTTGAGTATCCTTGTAACTTTGGTTTTTGGAAAAATTTGGGTTTGATGGTTTTGTTTCTAAGAAATAGGACCGCCATCCTATGCAGAGCGGTGGTCTCGTAACCACCACTCAAGTAAGGTGGTGGTCTCATAACCACCGCTCTGTAAGGCGGTGGTTAGTGGTTTGTCACCCAGGTAGGGCGGTGGTCCCAGGACCTCCGGCCTTCTCAAGGCGGCGGTCCTATCACTTAAGGAAGAAATTTCCGCCCACGTGTGTACAATTTCTAACTTGTAATAACTAAAATTTTAAGCATGTAAATTCACTAAGGACCCTCCAAAGATGAAAATGATGGAAAATCTCATGGTTTTAAGTAATTTAATCTTCAAAAGGTAATTTAAAATAACTCTTTTTCATATATATTAATGGAGGAAGGGTTTTCCCCAAATGGAGAACCCCAAATACAAATGGCTTGAAATAAAACTAGTTTGGAAAGGAAAACCTCCTTCTATCCTTGAATGAAATAGATTACAACAATAAAACTACAATCTAATCAAATCTAAACTTGATCTTGAAGAAAATCCTCCATAGTTCTTCCTCTCTTTCTCCCATGGCTTCCTTTGCTCCAACCTGCAAATCAAACAAAATAAAATAGACCAAATGAGAAGAATAGAATAAAGGAAAGGTTTTAATAAGAATTCATAACAATTTTCAGGATTAGTTTGGAACCCTAGGATCTAATGGCCAAGATTGGTTTGATGCAAGGGTTGAGGATCAACCCAACTTTTTCTTTTTGGAATATATTTTTATAGATGTGTTTAATTAGAATTAAAGGTATGCGTAGATGAATGAATGGGGCCATTTATTTACCTTAGTGTGCAAATATTTTCCTAGTTCCTAGTATGTTTTAATAAATTAATGCAATATGGGATATTACAGCTAATAGGATAATGAAACAAAATGACTAAGTATAAGGTTGACCATTTTGGGATTGATCATTGATTAAAGAGAAGAAAGAATTTAACCAAGCAAATTAAATTATGGCACCTTCCTAGATGAATGTTAATTAATTGACTTTAGAGATAAATTAAAAATATTTAATCTTTGAACTAGACCTGGTTCCCCTATCGTAAGGTTGAGAATATTGGTGTAAGTTAATTTAATGAACCCTAAGGGTCAACACCCTTGTAACCTTCTTATAACTTAAACAAAGAAAAAAATTGTTGCAACTTTTGGGATAAGTGTTTAAGGTTTCAATGTGTTCCTAGAACATCATTTTTGTGGGCGTTACACTTGGTATCAGAGCCATGGGTTCAATACTTGGACCCTGGGCTGAAATTGAAAAAAAAACCAGTTAGCAAGACTTGAACCTCTGTGATTAAAATAATAATAAAATAATAAAGTTGTTCAAATTGCTGAACTCACCTAGTGGCATTTTGTCGAACCTGGATAACTAAAAATGTTAAAATTAAATGGATATTCTTACAAAATTCTGGTGTAACAAGAACTTGTTTTGCATTTGAAAATATGTTTGTTTGATGAGTACTAACTTTTTCTTTAGTCGTATGATGTGATAAACCCCTGTGAGAATCTTCCTTGTTGGAATGATAAATTGTATGGTGTGAGTCTTGTGGTTTGGCTTTTGTGGTTGTGTGCTGGGGTCAGAAAGAGTAAAATAGAAGTTGTTTAGTCATCTAAAGTTCCCCTCTTTCCTTCAAGTGGTTGGATGAGTTATTTTTAGTTTCCACTTTGAACTTAATCCCCGTATGAGTAAGTGAATATTAGGTCTTGGTGTCACTTTTGATCCAACCTTGCGTATGCATTCTTATAACTGAGCTCGAGGTATAGTACCCCTATTAGCGGCCATGAAGGGATGTGAAGTGACTGTGATGTGGACTTTTGTATTTTTATATTCATAAACTTGTGTTATTTTATCAAGGACCAGCACCTTATTTTATGATTGGATTGAGAAGCTCTGAGACTCTTTTAGTTATTTATATTTTTGCAAGAATTTTCAGACATTGCAATGCGGCTACTTAGCCACTTTCCTTGATTTCCAATATTTCTTGGATTTTACTTTGACTAGTGACTCGAGCTCGTTAATCATTGTCTACTTAGCTAAATTTTACGTGACTCTTTCTTACATGTTGTTGAGCTAGTTCTATGTTTGTTTGTTTTGTGACATTCCATCGTATGGGGGTACACCCTAGGTGCCTTGAATGTCTTCTTAGGTGCCTTAAGTTATGCCTTGGTTTTGGAAAGATGGAACCACCTGAGTGTGCCTAGGATCTTGGAGTGACTCTTTCGTTACTCAGTCTTCTAGAGAGAGAGAGTTCGTTGTGTAGTGTGGTCTTGTTGGCAGTTTGATAGTTGTGGTGGTGATTCTCTTACAACCTGGTAAGAGCTTTCCTCCTCATCAGAGTAGATGTGTTTGGTTATGAGCTTATGGTTTGTGTGAGGTCAGATTGACTCTTGGTTGACTATATATTCTAGTGGATAAGTGGTTGTTTGGTAGTGATGTTCCATGATGGCATGCTAAGTTTTATCATGGTTTCCTTGTTTCTTTATGGAAAGTATTGACTTGTGGATTGTATGTATCTTGGTAACTATGGTTATATTTAAGCCCATTCGGGAAGTGTGTTTAATTAAGTGTGCTTGTCTTGATCTCATTGACCTATGAATAAGGTTACCCTTGTCTTAACCCTTTAGATTGTTATGAATAAAACCTTTATGACCTATTAATATTTGGATTACGTGGAGACACTTATGGATGTTGTTGGGTCTTTTGAACGTTGCTCTTAGAGATGTTAGTTTGGTAGATCTTAATATTTTAATCTCGGTGATTCTTATCTGGTGCTTATTATTTTAAACCTAAAACTCTTAGTCTTAGATTCCATGTTTGAATAGATTAATTGATTGTTCTCTTGTATTTGATGTTTTCTAATGGAATGTGGTGTCCTTGGAGTAAAATTTGCATAGTCATCTTGTTGCTTGGCTGGTGGTATCTTGTGGAAATATGGGTGTTGATTTGAAAACTTTCCTTGTCTTATTATGCAAGTAAAATGTTTGAACCTAAACAACAAACATTGTTAAACCTCGTAAATTCGTAAAAGTAAATATGCCTCTTTAATGAGTCTTCCTTGTAACTTCATTTGAAATTTGTAGAGACCCACTAGAAATGTTTAATGATGCTTGTAATTATTTGGTAAACCCTTGAAATATTGGTGTGGTACATGTTGAATGATAGATTCCTAGTTCTTACAAAATTAATGATGTGTTTGCTATGTTGAATGCCTCTTGTTCCTATAGAATTAAAAATGTGATGTGTTGATTCATCTCTCTCTCCCATGAAAGTAATAATGTGATTTGGTTGCCTCTTCCTTCTCATTAAAATATATTTGGTAAAATGATTAATTGATCATAACGAGACCCTAATTGAGGAACTTGGATTTTGAGACAAAAGTAAATAAATAAAATAGAACATTAGGAAAAAGGAAATGTTTTCTTGATATAATCTTGGTAGATTAATAAAAGAAACAAAACTATGTGGAAAGAAAATAGAAAGGAAAATTTTCTCATTTTACCTTCCTTAGAAGTAAAATAAATGTTGTTTCCACCTATTCAGAATGGCGAGAGATCATGCCACCTTAGTGGTGCTCCTTATAACACAAACTTGTGATGTCATAATAGAAAGAAGATCTTAATTAGGAAAAACTTGTAAGAAAAGTGTTAGCAAGAGAAATTAGAACTTTGATTTAGTAATTGGTTTATGAAATGAGTAATATTTATGTATATTGAGTGCAATGTATAGTTGAACCTTTAGTTCTACCACCTACCCGGAATTGTGAAACACCTTGTTGATAGTGATGTGTTCAAATTGTGTAGTACTCCCTTGTTCATAGATGTATGTGCCTTTCCCTTGTAGGAGTTTGGTTCTTCGTAACCTTGTTTCCTCGTATCTTGATGAGTGTGAGTTGTGGCCTTTAGGATTGGGTCTTATCTCTTGTTTTTAAGAAAACAACCTCCTTGTGTGTTGATTTAGTCCTTGGGGACATAGGTCATTGTAATTTTTAAGGAAACATATGTTAAGGATATGAGATAACTTTGAGAAATCCTCTTTCTTCTTTTTCTTAAGTCACCTTGTGGTTGTTTCCTTTTTCCATTGGGAAGGAAGTGCAAGTTGTTTTTGTAAGGTTTTTTCACTTTTGGTATGATGCACTTCTGGACTGCAGTTGGACCCCCTCTCATTACTTGTTTCTTCTCTCTAGCTCCCTTGAGTGCTCTTTGATGTTATGACTTATGCATGTGCTCTCTTATGGCTATTTCAAACTTGAGAAGGGTTTAAGATAAATAAATCCCTTTGTGTTATGTAGAGTGAGTGGTGCCTATTGTATTGATATGTTAGTTCTAGTGTAAATTCCTTCTAAATGTTTGACATTTCTAAATTAGGTTAGTGTTGTGTGTTCGTTCTTGAATGTAAAATCAAGTTATATAAAACCTTAAGGTCATGTTTTCCTTAGTATTTCCATGAAAATTTTATTGTACCCTCTTGGGTTATAGAGTGGTTCCCATGAATAGTTCTAACACAGAGTGTCGTTCCTTGTTGTTGAATGTCATTTTGTGTGATCTCAAGAATTGTGAGACCTTTGAGTAGACATGTTTTCTCGTATAAATTGATAGTCGTGGTTGATATGTGCTAGCCTTGTCTAAATAAAAACTTTAAAAGTGTAACTTAACCTTAATGTAAGCCTTAACTTGTGTTGTTGTAGTATGTGGGATCCATGGGAGACTATGGTCATTTCGAGTTCACGAAATTCTCCCGTCCTTCCTTTTCTTGGTGGTTATCTTTGAGACTCCTTGACCATTTAATGTTTTGAGGCTATATGTTGGAACTTGGTTGACCATGTAGAGTTACTCTATAGAATTATATGTTTGCAACCTTACTTAAAGAAAGTTTAGGACTCATCCCTTTCAATCTCTCTTCTTCTTGTTAAATTGCATTAGAAAAACTTGAGTTCTGTAGACCCACACTTGTTGAAGCAAAGGAATTCCACAAAGGATGTGATCCTATTTTCTTTTGAATTGTTCCCTAACTCTTTCTCCGTGACTTCCAGGGAGGAAGTCAAATCTAAGAGGAGGGGGATGTAATGCCCACTTCTCTTCAACACTAAATGAACCATGATTATCTTTTCCAAATTGTTATAATCGTAAACCTTGCTACTTTATTCTAATTAGCATACTAATAAGTTGTGTGGGGCATCATGACTCCATTGTGTTTTGATTATTATTATTTTAACTATATGTCATACTTGTGGACCCTGATGGGAATTTAAGGATAAAAAAATTAGCTAGAATGGTTACATTTTCGTAATTTGATTGTGATATCATTACTCTTCAAGATTGTTTTGTTGTAATTGGTTTATCTCTGTGACTGGATACATAGAAACTATTGTGCTTTATTACCGGTAGATGTTAATAGAAAAATGACATTTACACATTTTGATATGGGAATTGAAGGATAGACGTTATTGTAACCGAACTGATTAACTTTTGATAGACATTCAGTATGGAAGAAAATGATGTGTTTTCAAATAAATATATGTTGATATTTCAAATCATTTTCGTATGGATTTTTATTATGATGTTCAAAGATATTTTTGTGATTTTATTTATGTTATTGATATTAAAGTATTGCTTTAATCTGGTTATCTAGTTGGTCTCGATCTTAGTTGCAAACCGATGTATGAGTAGAATCAAAATGTTGACAATGGGAATAATTGTTAAATTACTTGGTCTTAGCAATAATAGTTATGATTTTTGATGTTTGAAATTGATAGTAGATGTAAGTGTTTTATTACTTTGACATCGTTAATATGGCCATGAGGCTAGAGGGGTATTGTGTGTTTTGCAGAAAACATATCATGACAAACTACGGGGATTGGAGACCAACCACATTGGAATTCTAGGTGAATTCAACAAGGGTCACCATGGCAACATGTATTTGTGTGTGTGTTTGAATTTGGTTAGGGGAAATATTGTGACCAAGGGGTTATGTTTTGTCTTTTATTTATTTTCCTTTAATTGATGTTAGTATGTGATTTTAGTGATGTAATTCATTGTATTAATTATTTGGAATTTGGGGTATGTATTTTAACCTTTATTATTAATGGGTTGTAGTGTCTTAATTAGAGCTAATTTAATCTTGTCCTAAACTAATTATAGATGTGACCAAAGGAATTTATTTATTAGGCTAGATTTCTCTTGGATTTTGTGTTGAAAGTTGAGTGCTTGGGGATCTTGAGTGTTGTACACTCTACCCCTTCATGGAAATTCGAATTTGGCCTTAGAGGCCAATTTTGGAAGCTTGTGGGACAATTCAAACTTGTCCCACACCTCTTAAATTGCTATGCCAACCCTACCTATGGGTTGGGGGGTCAAAATTAGACCCCATTAGGTGTTTTGGGAAGACAAAAAGGTAAAATGTTGAGTGCACTTTCTTTCATGTAATTAATTTTGTCCTTAGGAGGTGTGGGCTTGGATTGTGTGTGTAAGTAATATGTCATTTCTTCACCCACTTATTAATTGTGCTTTGGAGTTTGAAGTTTGACTTGTGAGGTGGAGTTGAGGATGAGTGATGTGGCATCCTACATGGAGCCACCTCACCCTCCTCTCTCCCTTTTCTAATTATTGAAGTTATTTTACTTTTTGGGGGTTACTTGATTAATTTTGGTGCTCTTGCATTTTGGGAATTAGAGGATTTTAGAAGTGAATGTGGATTTGTTGGAGCTTCTTGGTGTTTGTTTGGGCTTGAAGAAGCTTGGTGTATGGATCTTGGATCAAGATCTACCATGGAAAGGTAGGAGCTAAACTCTTGTTAAATGTTTTATTTTATTTTGTATACATATGTGCTTTTTTTGAGTGTTTTTCTATGCTTGTTGGGTGTTTGGTAGATTGCCTAAGTGTGGTGTAGGAGTGGAATATGGGGATATTTCATGTAGGGAGGCATAAGAGTTTATTCCATGCTTTCGAGGGGAGTTTGGGTTGAGTGCCCCACCTTGGACAAGAAATTTCTTGCATTTCTTACTTGGTTATTTTGTTGAGGGAGCCATAAGAGATTGTAGGGAGGCATAAGAGAATGGGGGAGGCATAAGAGGTTCTTGAGGGAGGCATAAGAGTGTGTAGGGGTTTGAGATGTTTATTGGAGGTTTTAAGGTGGGCACTCATTTCCCATTGGGAGGCATAAGTGACCTCCCCATAGGTTCTTGCTCCTTTGGCTTTTCATATTTGAAGCCTTGTATATTTTGTGTTTTCCTTCTTGTGTTGTAGTGTGAGTTGAATGTTCTTTGGATTGGTTGATAAATACTTGGTTATGTGTTGTGGAATCTTCTTTTTGTTTTTTCACCTGATTCTAGAACGTTTTGAATGTTGACAAAACAAATAAGGGTAATATGATACGAGTAATACTTGTTGAGATGTTGGTTGATAGGTTGTTGTGCGCATATGAATTCTGAATCCACAGCTGATCATGAGAGCTTCCTTTTCTCTTGGAGGAACTACCTAAAATGGAACACAAGACCACCAAATAAAAGTTAAACAATATATGCAGTGGACTGCCTAGTGTGTGTTAGATCCAAGAAGTGTGATACTTCCTAGATGGTTGTCAATCCACTATTTAAAACAACTTAATACTGATAATAAAGTAAATCCTATTGTAGTTAAAATGATTTAGGTATCTCATTCGTCTACAATAAGCAAATTTTGTTAAAAATGGGCTAGGCTATGATTGAATCTGAAGGTCAAGGTCACTATCAAGGTATTAGTATTGGTCGGGGTAAGGTTCTGAGTGGTTTTAGGTATTTGGTGGAGGTTTTAGGCTCTGATTTGGGTTTTTGGTAAAAGACACGAGACCAACATTGGTTTGGTATGACCGGTATTGGTTTAGGCTAACTTGTGATGGTTGTGGGTAACCGGTGTCGGTATGGTCGGGGTACAGGAAACTCAATAAAACTCAACTGGGTGATAGATCTGAGATTAGATGAAGATGAGAGGGAAATGGAAAGATTCGTGTGGATCTTGGATATGCACAGAATGATTAAGATCCATTTTACATGCGAGATAAAATTGTGGGGAATGGAAATGAGAACAAAAACTAACAACAAAAGTGAAAGGATCTGCTAAAATGAAAAGGAACCAATGCAGGTTAACAAAACTTACTATTTGTACGAGCTTGATGCATGGTTGGTAATGGTTGGTGATAAAATGAACTTGGTGCAGTGTTTGCACTTCTCTGGATGCTCCCGTGAAGGTAGGTGACTATGTGGTTGCTTCGTGACCTTGGCTATGGATGTGATAATGCTTGTACGGATGTTGGTTCTGCTTGCATGCATCTCTGGTTTCATCTCTTGTTCTCAAAAGATGTCTCTATCTCTCAAAAATGTGCTAACCTCAAAATAAGGTTATTTTTGGGATTAAATGGTAATTGACTATGGTTTCAAATTAACCGGTGGCGGTTAAGGGTAACCGGTGTTGGTTAGGGCGGGATTTCCTAGATTTACTAAACTAGGCAGATCCCCTTGATTTTCTGGGATCTTGTTTCATTTTCTCCACGGATTAGCATGGAAGCTTCCTTCTAACATGCATGAATATGGTTAGAGGGAATGTAGGCACTGATTTTTCAGGTTTGGGTAGGTCTTAGTTAGTTATGACAACTTACTAAGAATAGGTCTTAAGGTAAGGTGGCTTGATGAGGTATCTAGGTGAGGTGGATACGTGGGTATTATCCCAATTAGAATATTTAAATAAATAAATATGGTGAGGATAATGAATTAATTAAATTAAATTAATTAAATTAATATTAGAGTGGGGTGAAGGGGCCATGTCTAGGTGGATGTGTTCAAGTTATTTATTAAACGAGGGACTAAGGGGAGTATGACCTAATTTAAGTGTATACATTTTACCCCTTTTTGTTGCGTAGCTTGTATTGTAAGTGACACTAATAGAAATAAAATGTGGTTGCCCCATGTGTAGGTGAAGGTGATCCCCTCAAACTAGGAACCGACGAGGTAGAAGGTAGAAGTTCCGAGTGGTTTGATGAAAGGTGAATGTGATGAAGAAGAAGGTGGGATAATGAGTAAAAAATTGAAAAAGGTCCACTCAAGTAATCTAGGTAATGGGTCGGGTCAAAGGTAGTAACATCAAACACACACACACGTATAAACTACAACATGGTACCAGGTTGAAGAGAAGGAAATATCTACATTATCTAAGGTTGATAGGTGTATCTAAATAAGGTTGCAGTGATTCTAGTATCCAAGGTATAGGATATGGTCAGAAACACAAGGTCTGCAAGTTAGGTGCGGAACATTTAGGTATGTTCTGTACACTAAGGGTTGGAGTCGATAAACGGTCACAAAAAGAGGCAAGGTAAGGTCACTAGGTCAATCAACATAGGTAATAGTGCCACAAGGTATAGCGAACACATGAGGTCAAAGGTCAATAATGATGCTACAGTCTAAGAATCTAGGTCACAACATGGGTAGGGCGGAGGTATGGGTAAAATAATGACTCCCAAATGAGGATGAGGTTAGGTAGTAAACGATGAGGTCGGAAGGGTGAAGTGAAAGGTCGGGGTAAGCATTGGGTGAGGGAAGAAAAGAGTTATGGGCAGGGTAATAGGGAAAAATTGTGGGAAATGTGGAAGAGAGGGTGACCGATGTCGGTCAAGGATAATCGATGCCAGTGAAGTTAAAACTGGCGTCGGTTAGGTTGAGGATGTTATAAAAATGAAAACTCCATGTCTTTTGCAAATCATTTGTCTTCTTGTGAATTGGGAAAAAAAATGAGAGAGAGGGAAAGTTGGAAAGTGTCCAAAGGGACCGTAGAAAGCTAAGTTGGTGAGCCAAACGGTGGGTGATTGGTAGTTGAGAGGTGGGTCATGGGATTAGATTGAGTGATTTGATTGATTGGAGGTGCGGTTAGCAATTGGTGATGGCAGAGGCTGGAGAGGGATCGGGTGGGCCACCGGTGCGGTGGTCGGACGTACCACCATGATGACGAAAACATGATGAGGTAATGATCAAACCCATGTTGTGTTTTGTGAGGTAGATTAGGTGAGAGGTTGGGTGGGGAAAAATTGGGTTTTTTTTTTTTTTTTTTTTTGGGGGGGAAATAAAATTTGAAATGTGGGAGGGTGAATTGGGTAGAATAGGAGTGGGGAGAGAGGTAAGTGGGTGAATAGGGGGTAGGATGGGGTTAATGGAAAGTGTAGGTGAGTATGGGTGGGTAGAAGGGTCAGGAGAGGGAGTTTTTTTAGAGGGTAGGGTTTTGGGGGTCGCGGTTTTCACCACGACGGTGGCCGGCATTAGTCCAGGCTAGCTAGTGTCGGTAGTGTCAAACCGGTATCGGTCACGAAACAAGTGGTGATGCCAATTTAGGGGTGAATGAGGTCGGGCTTAGAGATAACCGCACCGATCGGGTTTTGAAGATAAAGGGGTCAAAAAGGGTCCTAGGTCGAGTGGGTTAGATAGGGAAGGGTAGAATAGAGTGTGCTAGTGAAAAAATAGTGTAGATAGGGGGTAAAATGGGTATGGGAAGTGACAATGGTTGAGGGTGGGGGTGGATAAGAAAATGTGATAGGAAGGTAGGTTGGGAAGACAGAAAGAGGTGAGACAGTGGGTATAGGTGAGGTGTCGTGGGTGAGTATGGGTATGATGAAGGTAGATTAATTTGATGTTTGTATTGGATGCAGGGGAGAGATCAGCTGCGGATGAGAGACAGGGTGCCAC
Organism: Taxus wallichiana var. yunnanensis; assembly: GCA_018340775.1. NCBI lineage: Eukaryota > Viridiplantae > Streptophyta > Pinopsida > Cupressales > Taxaceae > Taxus > Taxus wallichiana. Next base: position 400,929,932 of record CM031239.1, on the reverse strand, counting down.
CCCTACTCTTGAGAGTGTGAGGCATAGCAACAATTGAGGAGTGGCGACACGTGGAGGAGGTGGGCTTGATTGGGGTGTGACACTATCGGCATGTAGTTTGGCAGCCAAGTCTGATGGTCACTCTCATCGATATATGGGATTCAACAACCAACACATTCCACCTACCGATGGGTGAGATGACAGTCACCCTGGAGGATGTGTTTAGGATCCTGCATTTACTAATACTGGGGATGCAGGTGTACTCGATCTCCTCTAAGGCCTTGGAGGAGTTGATGCTAACAGTGTTTGGAGAAGGACTGGCAGACATGACATTCCATAGTGCCATTCTGAGTTACGGAGGGATGTATCAGGCCCATCCAGAGGAGACGATGCTAGTAGTGCTATTGATGGAGGTAGTGTGCGGCTTTACACTGTCAGATGTATAGGGTGGGAGGTTTCCTCACTCCCTAATGGTGTTTTTACATGACATGGTGATGGATCAGACATTCTTTTCCTAGGCGCTAATATTCCCAGTGCAACTATACATAGAGTTGTGGGCATATGGGTGGTTACGTAGGTTCAACTTATGTTGCACTTTTTACTACACTGTTGGGCCTATGAGCACATAGTTTATGTGCACCCAGTGGGTATGCCCCTAGTAGATGCATTTCTACTGAGATTAGTGTGGGTGGGGTATAGGTGATGGGTACCCATGATTGGAGAGCGCGATCAGATAGGGCTACACATGATGTAGCATACTACAGGTAGCTATTGGAGGGATTGTCTGGAGTGGACATCATATGGAGACCATATGTGGGTTATCCCTCATACAGGTAGATGCATGATGAGCTAGATGGCCTTCAGCTGCTGAGATGGATAGTGGGGCACCGTGTCGGGGAGCACGAGATGATCCCAGTTGACAGGGTTAGACGACAATTTAGACTGCTACAGGACATACCTCCACCCTTCCCGCAAAGATAGAGATGACATGGAGAGGCCATAGCTTCTACCACAGCTGATAGTACCTATTGGGAAGGAGTGTAGAAACCTATAATTACACCCAAGAAATTTAAATACATAAATTACGCTAATTATGCCCTTTCTCGAAAATCGACGACATACCTTCAAAAGTGCTCATATTACCTCTTATTGTCCTTAATTAATTACAATACACTAATTTATTAAGTCACCTATCAAGATAACAACCTAATTAATGACCTTATGTTAATTATTTACCCCTTCTCTCTAGACTAATTAATTATTATTAATTAATTAGCCTTCCAATGTATTTAATTAATAAATCAATATTTAATTGATTTAATCCCCTCCTAGTAGCCTAAATCGTACTAATATTCCTGTAATTGGCTTCTATAAGTTTACACCTACCTATTAGCTAATCACCTTTGATTAATTAAAACACCTCCTAACTCACATGACTCATTAAGCATAAATTAAACCCTTCTAAAGTAAGGTTACATCATGTTTTACAACCTTATCCATTCCTAATCATGTTTTACCTCTATCCCACATGCAAACGGATGAAGTGTTTCCTTTATCCATTGGGCTATATAAGGAGCCCTCCTTCTACCTTCATACCTACACCTAATTCCCTTGAGAAGGCAAAGGAAAGCACATAGTCTTGCACTAAAAGATTTTTGCAGTCTCAAACCCTTCCATCATCCATCTTGAAGAGCTAAGACTCACACCCAAGCATCCTTGAAGGATCAAAGCAAGCAATATTGTTGATAGCCATTGGACTACATAGGTCCATTTTATTTAATTTGGCAATTTAAAAGAATAGAGTTCTTGATTTGCATTATGTTTGATTTCACTATTTCAAAGTTATGATGCTAGTGTAGGCCTTGTTCATTTCTTCATCTTGATGGTACTCTTTTCTTGTTTCTAGATAGGTTAGAGAACTATTTTAAGTGGTAGTTCTTGCTTTTAATCTAACATATGAAAAAGAATACTTGTACACATTTGGCACACCTTATGGGACACTTAGTCCCATGACATTTTAGCTTAAGTTTCATTGTTTTGGATAATTTTGATATACACATGTAGTAATTAATGTCTATTTTCTTTGAATTTTTCTCATTTGATATGTGTAACCTCATGTTCATAGCCATAATTTTAATGGGTTATTTCCATTCTTAAGCTAACTTGTCAAAATTTGAGATATTGTCGGTTTTCTTGTGTTTATTACTGTACTTTGGTTACAGTGTCCGGCGTAGGTACATTTTTAATGGTCTAGGCACATTTTTCGTGGAACACATGCCTCTCTCGGTGGCACAGTGCACTTTGAAAACTGTTACTCTATTTGCTTGACCCCAGCAGTATGAGCGCTAACCCCGATGTATAAACCCTAACCAACGTGCGATGCACTAATCCAAAGCGTAGACGTGTTTCTTACTATACCTTCACTACATTCTGAAACTTGTTAGATCGGCGCACACACCCTAACCAGAGCGTACATACTATTTTAGTGGCACAGACACATTTTTTTGGTGACGTAGTTGTTCTGTCTAGTTTCCTGTCTATTTTTCTCGGGAGTGGCGCATACACTATTTTTGTGGCACACACACCTCTCTGGTGGCGTAGGCACATGGTAAGTCAAAAATCTACATATTGGTGCATACATTGTTTTCGTGACACATATGTTGTTTTCATGGTGAACACACCTCTCGGGTGGTGCAAGTGCACTGTGATCCAAAACAACGTAGAGTGGTGTATACGCCTTAACCTATGCATAGGTGCTAAAAAGGGGGCACATGTGTCCTTTTGTATTTTTAAAATTAAGGTGTTGATGTGCTAACATTCTTACAGGTTTATCTAATCATATATTTCTCTTTGCAGGTTGTTTTTACATGTTTATATCTGATTAGGTAATATTTTGATTTCTTTACTTATAGGAATAAGAACGTGTATGCTCTTCCCTCGCATCCCTTATGGTGATCTTGGGAATCAAAACTGATTCTTAAGTCATTTTGATGCTTTGAGGTTGTCAGGAATATTTGAGTGGGAATTGGCTAACTTGGCATAGTTGAATTAAGAGTGTTTTTCCATTTTGATATCTTTTTGGATTTTTGAAGACAATCACGTATGCTCTTCTCTTGCGTCCTTGGACGATCTGGAGAATTAGAAATGATGCCTTCTCTTTTGATGGAAAACTACTAAAAATAATCATACGGGACCAAAATTCCATCGCTTGCCAAAGAATGGAGGAATCAAAACAAAAGTCAGAAAACTACTAATACAATTGTTATACAGGTTGCCAAACAGTGTTCGAGAAAAGCACATCTAATTAAAAATATAAAACGAAAAACATATTCAAAACATTGTATTGTAGGTTTTGGAAAAGGGTATATCCCTCTCCTCTCAACTGGGAACATAACCCCTTTAGCGTAACGCCTTAGGCTAAAACAATGGGGTGGTTCCAAGAACCCCAAAGTAGTCCATGTAAGAGGAAACCTTGTGGATGAAACGGAAAGTGCTTTGCACTACGTACTTGACTAGTGACTCCTTTATGAGATAGTGTTGTAAGTTGTCCTTATGCGACCATTTTAAGTACACACGATGGATACATCGATGCCCACCGTGCTTGAAGGGGGAAAATTTGAGATACTCCCAAAATTAGTCGAAGCAGTGACGTTTTGGGTAAATTGTCCCACTCGTGGATAATATTTGTAGCACCTAGACGAGAGAACCACCTAGGAAAATATAATTTGGTCAGAGCCCACTTTGACCATTATAAAATAGTGTTGAGTTGTGAACCATATTTTCATTGTGAAATGTGTGACATGTTACTTTCTCCTAGATTTTACTTGCCTTAGGGCGAGGCAAAACTCTGCAGATGAAGCCAACATTTTTCATAATTTTTTTATTTTCTTCCTTCACATTCTTTTGACACTTTGTTGATTAGAAGAAGGGTGACTACCTTTGTATTACCAACCGACTATTTGTGTCACTTTTATGTTCATTTATGCCCATCCATATTTACAGCTGGGTATGTTAAACGTTAAAGTGTGCAGAGGCGTATTCACGTCATTAGTAGCCATTGTGATCTTGATACCCATGTCAATATCATCATTGTAGTTAGGTGTGGTTCATCACCACGGACTTACTTAGAAGAGTTAGTTTGTTTTTATCGTATCAATACAATTTCAATATTTACATCTTGTTTCTTGTAAACTCGACTTAAATGTCTATATTATAAGGTTACGCTGCACACATTTCTAACTATTCCTAGCTATACTTTGATCTTTTTAGTTCTGTTATATTATTACCTCAATTTTGAAGAGTGTTAGGTGTTACCATTTGTTTGTTTTATATCAATAGCACCTTGATATCAATACCTTCCTTTCTTGCAAAGTGGGTTAACATATCTTGGTGATATTGTTGTGTCTTTCGCAAATTGTAATTGACACTTTTTGAGATATAGGTCTTAATCGAGTTTGAGATCGCTCATAGTATATCTTTATTAGGAGGTTGCATTGACTTCTTGTATTTACTTACGTTTTGTTCATTCCCTTGAACTTGGCATAAGTGAAAAAATCTTGTTAATCATCTTGCAACGCAAAGCTAATTTTGAGGCGTAGTCTAGGAGGTACTTCATTTAAACAAGTTTAGATACCAAACACTTGTGTCACTTGTGATTTATCACTCTATCACATTGGTATTCTCACATTGTTGACTTATTCATACTCTTAACAAATACATCTTACATCTCACTTAGGGGTGGTCACTAAGCTTTGAACACATTTACAACTTACCCTAGTGAAACTATCATGAAAACATGGCTCCTAAAACACGACTAGGATTAAAGAAACAGACATACGAGGAACAACAAGTGCAAGCTTGGGAAACCTCTAATAGACAAGGGTCAAACCCCTTCATTGGACATGATCTAGGACCGTTGTTTTCTGTGGAAAAATAAATAGAAGAGATGGTCGATCATAGTGGAAATGAATTAGAATCCCCACACACAGAATTCGATTTTGACCCCACTTTACTAGATGAGTTTCTTCTCAGAAACAAAGATAGAGTGTTGGCACGAGTCGTAGAATTAGGGGCCAAATTTCCCACCGAAAATGAAACAATACCACCTGTGAATAACACTACTAAGGAAGAACGTCCCCTTATCAATATGGAAGATATTTTAACGCATAGACATGCTTCTACCTCATGTAGGGAATGATAAAGTGGTGGGGCATAGAATACCCTTTATCAAAGTTCCATGAAGAAACAAGATGGAACATGAGACGAGTAAAGAATCTCCACAATATGAGGAGGAGGAACCTTTAGAAGAAGAATCCAATATCCAACAACAAATTAGTAACCTTAGCCAAAAACTAGCTTTTCTTACCTCCCATGTACCGAAAGACGCAAACAAGAACGTTCAAAATTTGAGGCCTAAGGTTAAGATCAATGAACACCATCGACAAAACCAAGGAGAACAAGACACAGGGTATCATCATGTATACATCCCCACTTCTCCCACTAGAGAACAATTTCTCACACAAGAGGTGTAGTCTATGAAAGTGATGCTCGTGAGCCTACAAGAGAGCAATATAGGGAGCATTAGGAAATATCAATATGAATAATTATGCCGCTATCCTTTTGACAAGACAATGACCCTTCAACCCTTTCCAAAGAAATTTGATATGCCCAAGTTTGACAAATATAAAGGGAAAGGAGATCCACAGGATCATGTTAAATATTTCTACATGGCATGTCAAGAGTTGGCTTATAGTGACAATTATCTCATCATAATTTTCCCCAAGAGTCTCAGAGATCAAGGCTTGGAGTGGTTTACACGCTTACCACGAGGATAAATTTTCACCCGACCGCATTGGCGAAAGGTTCATCGTCACTTCTCGTATAACATAGAGAGTGATGTCACCATGGCAAACTTATGCGGCACCAAGCAATTCCCTAATGAGACTTTCGCAAGATTCCTCTAATGTCGGAGAGGGATAGCTAGTCACTTCCCTTGCACTTTACCTGAAAAATAGTTGGTTAGTATTTTCGCTCCCAACCTCAACCCAGATGTAGATTTCCACCTCCAAATGCATTGTGTTCACACTCTTGAGGAGGTTATCAAGGAAGGGATTCAGATAGAAAAATCTCTCATTGCCAAAGGTACCCTCAAAACCCAATCTAGAGACAACCAAATTGTCAAACCCATGGAAAAGATGAAGATCTTTAACAAAAAAATGTGGTGGGAGACGGAATCACTGATTCCAAACATGTTCAAATGGTCCAAACTAGTCAACCTTTTAAACTAACCAAGGGCCCAATTCAACCACCACCAAATTGAAGAACATTCACCTCTCTTAATGAACCTTTGTCAGTTATACTAAAACAATTGGATGTGGCCCACATGATGACCTATCCTACAATGCAACCATTTGACGACAACGCTCCAAAACCTTCATGGTACAAGGAGCATGAATATTTCAAAATGCATCACATCAAAGGACATAAGACAAAAAAATGTCTACGGCTTTGTCATTATATTTAGGACCTCATTGACAATGGGGAGATAGAGGTGGATAACCCAGGAAAAACACAAACACATAACGTGAAAATGGGGATATATAAAGAACCATTCCCCAATCATGATAAGTCAAAAATTCAAAGTCATATCGGGAGAGTCATCCCAAACTTATAAATCCATGAATTACTTATACACCAAAAGAGACAATAATCATTATGATTCACTTATCAGATGTATTCGCTCTCCTGCTAACCCTATCAATACCATCCGAATCAAGGGAAAGGATTGCGTTGTGGTAACAAGGTGTTCCCGCCTCATGATTCTAGAAGCTTCTCCGTCAACCCCACAAACCGGTAAATGTAACCTTTTAGAACAACTTGAAAATATGTCTACTAAGATTTTTATATTAGATATTCTCAAGATATCCAATGTGCATAAATACATTTTGTGCCGAGACTCTTCAGTGGGTCGGGAGTTCCTTTAGAAGTTGATCCTACACACCTTCAAGCCACGGTGGAAAACATCATACCAAATGAACATATTTCTTTCAACCATAGGGATATCCCTACTGAGAACCCAACACATAATATTCCCTTATACATTGAGGTAGTTGTCACCTCTAGGAAGATCAAACGGGTGCTTGTGGATAATGGATTTGGGTTGAACATTTACACGCTCAATTGGTTAAACAATTAGGACATATAGAGGAATATCTTATGTCCCATATTATTACTATCACCGCATACGAAAAAGTGAAAAGAGAGTTAGCAGGCACCATCACGCTGCCCATGGAGGTGGGTCCCACTTGCCATCATACAAATTTTCATGTCCTAGACTTGGAACTTCCATATAACATGCTTCTAGGCTAACCATGGATTCATGCCATGTAGGTCATGCCATCAACATTTCATCAATGCATTAAGTTGAAGCATGAGGGACATACCATTATAATATAAGGAGATTCAAAGCCCTTTGCTCATTGTAGATCTCTCAATAGCTTTGCACGAAAGGGTACATATGCATGTCCCTCCATAGATATAGTTATCCCTCTTTAGTCTGAGGCCATGGAATCCTGGGTGGATTTAGATTCTCTTAGTTCTTGTGCTCATGGTGCATCTACTTCAACATATCCATTTGATTCATTGGAGATGAAAATCCTTGAATATGGCTGTGGGGAGTATAATGTACAACAAGTGCTCTTTGTTTTAGACCTCTCATTATCACCCAAGACTAGAGGTCAACCCAACTACCGCTTCAAAAGACCTAGAAAGGAACACACTATTGGGTCATTCTTACCTGGAGGCTTGTTAGCTGAGGAAAAATTGCTTGATCCACCTATAACTTGGGTCCCTGAGGATACTCTGCCATCCTGTTATCGAACCCTGGAATATGAAAAATCTAGTAAAATGATGTACTCCATGGGCTACAAAGGCCTAGGATGTGGGAGAAACAAACAAGGACAAAGAGAACCAGTCCCTCTTCCACATTTCAAAATAGAAAGATACGGCATTGGGATTCTCCTTATGGACCACACCCCAACGATCAAAACGCTACTTGTTCTAAATGTGAGGATAGCTCTAACTATCTAGACAGTGATATGGATTCCCATTGTAACCAATATGAGGATCTAGCCTCCACAAACCTTTTCATGAACAATGTTTTCCTAACCATAACCCCCATAGAAATAACCCTTGACCTTGTATACCCTTCCCTTATTAAATGGGACCAACAACATCACATGTCGCTAGATTTATTCAAGAATGACGAAGCAATCACAGAGTTCATGGGCATAAGGGATACAATTCCCATTGGAGATTACAAGAAAGGTTTCTTTATTGACTTAGATACCTGTGCCTACTTCGGCGAGGAAGCTGAACTTTGTGGTTAGAAAAACTTAAAGAAAAGCAAGGGAAAAAGTTCTAAAGTAAAGCCTCGGAAAAAATCAAAGTCCAAGTCGCACGGTGAAAACCTCTTTGATGCACTTTGGTGATAAAAAAATAAAAAATCAAAGGACAATTAAAGTGACCACGCCAAGGATGAAAATCTCATGGAGACATCCTTGGATGAAGATCTCAACCTACCTCATGATCCTATGCATATAGAGGACTTATCAAAACTACTATTCAAAGAAACCATCGATGTTAATATTCGTATAGAAGAGGATCCCAAAATAGTAAAATTGGGAGTATCACTCTCAACTAGAGAACAAAAGACATTCACTATGCTGCTATGAGAGTTTATAGATGTGTTCGCATGGTCTTACTAAGACATGCCCAGCTTAGATCCGAATTTTTTCATGCACAACCTAGTCGTACATTCAGACACTAAGCCTATCAAACTGAAGCTCTGAAAGATGCACCCAAGTGTGGCCCTATTGGTTAAAGAAGAGTTGGAAAGATTGCTTGCAGTAGGATTCATTAGGTCAATTGATTATTCTGAATGGATATCAAACATTATTCTGATCCACCCGAAAAAAACCTATTGGTATCTGAATTTGCACAGATTTTAGGGACATCAATAAACTTACCCTAAAGATGATTTTCCACTACCAAATATTGACATGATTTTTGACTCAACAGTAGGGTACGATATGCTATCACTCATGGATGGCTTTCCAGGATATAATCAAATCGAGATAGCTGAAGAAGACTAGCACAAAATAGCTTTTATGACTCCTTGGGGCACCTTCTATTATCAGGTAATGCCATTTGGCCTTAAAAATGTAGGAGCTACTTATCAGTGGGCAATGACAGTAATTTTTCATGATATGATTCATGATATCATGGAGGACTACGTGGATGACATCCTGGGAAAGTCTAAAACAAGAGAGGATCACCCTGTCATTTTACAGTGTATCTTTGAATGCTTGTGTGAATACAAAGTCAGGCTGAATCCAAAGAAGTGTGTCTTCGGTGTACTATCAGGGAAACTGTTGGGATTCATTGTATCAAGATGAGGTATTGAGGTAGACCCTACTAAAGTGTTTGCTATCACTAAAATTCCTCCACATGAGAATATCAAGAAACTTCCCAACTTATAGGGGAAAATTTAAGCCATTCACCACTTCATATCCTAGCTTGCAGATAAATGTCACTCATTAACCCACTTGCTTAAAAAAGACATCACTTTCATCCTGGGACACGAGAAACAAAAAGCCTTTTCTTTGCTTAAACAATACTTGGATAATGCACTGTCCTCATGCCTCCCATTCCTAGAGAGCCTCTCTTGCTCTATATTTCAGCTACGAAATTTTCTATTGGTGTGTTTTTCACTCAATACAACCTTGGTCATAAGGAGAAATTGGTGTATCCTATGAATCACACCCTCATCACCTATGAGCTCAATTATCATCAAATTCAAAAGGCTTACTTGGCTTGTTGTTTTTACTTTTCGAAACTTTGCCATTACCTATTGAATACTAAAACCAATCTAATATCCAATGTTGAACCACTCAAGTATTTACTTGTCTAAACCCACCCTCACGGGTAGAATGGTTAATTGGATCATTCTACTCGGTGATTTGGACATAGAATTCGCCCATCAAATATAAGTTAAATGACAAGTACTTGCGGCCCAAATAGCGAAAGCACATTTATAAGGCACAAAACCTTTGAATCTGGATCTATTAGATGCCTCCTTGCTCTACATTTGAAGAATTTGTCGTGTGGCAGATACATTTTGATGGATCCTTTACATTTCATGGCTTAAGTGCAGGAGTGGTCCTTATTACTCCTTCTTGGAATCCTATATTGCAGGATTTTCACTTGGGCTTCCCTTGCACAAACAACATTACAGAATATGAGGCACTTATTGCAAGAATGAAGCTAGCCATCAAGTGGAATGTTCATCATGTCAAGGTTGTGGGTGATTCACAATTAATTATCAAACAGGTTAATGATGAATACAAGGTTAAGGATGACAAGCTCATACCTTACAAAAAGTTAGTAAAAACTCTAAAGGAGTACTTTATGTGCATTACCTTTGAACAAATCCCAAGAGCGTAGAATAGATTGGTAGATGCCATGGTAACAAAGTGGGTTACGTGGCCGTATTCCACCAAGGAATAATGACATGTCGTTCTTTGTATAAAATCTACACCAGATCCGCGTATGACATGCCAAAATCCTGCCTGGCTTGTGATGTTGTTGGTCCCAATTCCCCATGGTACGAACCCATCTTTACCTATCTTAAGGAAAACACTTTCCCTCCCGCTATTTCCCACTCGAAAAGAAAAGCTTGATTCACCAAATAGCCCATTACACCCTTTTGGGAGGTACACTTTATCGTCATGGCTACGATGGGAATCATTATGTTGTTTGGATGTGACGAGTCAATCCAAGCAATTAAAGAAGTACACAAAGAGGTCTTGGCTAATAAATTATTAAGAGTAGGTTACTATTGGCCTACCATGGAAACCGATTGTTGCAATTATGTTAGAAAATGTGTACTTTGCCAAAAGTATGGAAATTTCATTCATGCTCCATCACAACCATTACGACCTATCACTACCCCATGGCCATTCTCCAAGTGGGAATTGACTTAATAGGAAAACTTACTCCTACCTCATCCTGATTGTCATACACATATCATCATGGCTACAAAATACTTTACAAAATGGGTGGAGGTGTTCCTTTCACCTATGTCATAGAGTCCGATTTCTAAATTTATCATGAATCACATAATTTGTCGATATGTTATTCCCGTAGCCATCGTTACAGATAATGGGAAATCATTTAAGAACAGAAGCTGTGAAAGGTCTTTATCAATAGTTCCAAATTAGGTTAAAATGGTCCATGTCATATTACTCTCGGGGTAATGGACAAGCTTAGGCCACAAACAAAACTTTGGTAAGAATAATGGAGAAAATGGTCAACAAAATAGGTGGTAGCTCGGCACCTAAAAATCCATCCACCCTTTGGGCTTACCGAACATCCATTTTCACTCCTATTGGGGTGACACCATATTCACTAGTGTTTGGGACAAAATCTTTTATCCTTTAGAGATCGAAATTCCGTCCCCGAGAATTTCTCTTGAACTATCTGGATAAGGATGTGGATTATCGAGTGGCAAGACTCAAGCGGAATTAGATCTCTTAGATGAGAGGCACATTTGCGCTCTTAATCACCTAAAAGTGTATCAACACGCTTTCTCCATAAACTATAACAAGAGAATCATCCCTTGTCATTTTGAGGTTGGTGATTTAGTCATGAAGGAGAACCATTTCAACACCGGATCGAACGAGAAAAGAAAGGGAAGTTCGAACCACATTGGTTGGGACCCTATGTTATAGTCACCAAGTACGACACAGGGGCATACAAACTAGCTCACCCCAATGGTGATGAGCTCTGGGAGCCCATGAATATCATGCATCTTAAGCGGTTATATGCTTAAACATGGCGCAAGGAGGTTAAAAATGATAAAAAATACAAAACAATCAAAAACAAAAATCAGAAAAAGAAAAAGAGTAAATAGGTCATCCACTAGTGAAAACCACACAATTGTGGCACTTTGAACAAGTCCTTGGGTGAAAACCGGTTTCCAACACCTTAGGTCGTATTTGTTATTCACAAGCATCCCGCATCCGGAGGGTACTTTTCTTTGGCCTAGCCCCGCATCTCGCCTTTGAGATTCCCTGTGAGCCCCATCCTGTTAGGCCTTGATCCGGCTTTGCCTTCTTTTATTAAATGCAGAGGGGTATGGTATTTCACTATTTCCCATCTTATGCTAGGGGCAACTAAACGACTTCACCTTCTTGTTCATAAGCGTGTGGCTTCGTCCTTATATATTCCCCATCTAATGTTAGGGGCATCCATGCTTTCTTGGTTACCTGCACATAGCTCTGGAAAACCATTAGAAAACAATGAAAACAATAGAAAATTGTTTCACAAAAACCCAAAAACAATAGAAAATTGTTTCACAAAAACCAAAACAATAGAAAATTGTTTCACAAAAACCTAAACAATAGAAAATTATTTCACAAAACCCAAAAACAATAGAAAATTGTTTCACAAAACCTAAACAATAGAAAATTGTTTCACAAAACCTAAACAATAGAAAATTGTTTCACAAAAACCTAAACAATAGAAAATTGGTGCATGAGAACAAATCTTACAAAAAACATTTACTTGCATTGTCTTGTTTCTTGCTTTGCTTGTTGCTTGTTTATCTATTTTGTATTCTTACTTTTGGGTTGCTTGTTACTTGGGCATACTTTGTTAGGATTCATATTTTCTTGCTTAGATTAGATTTATTCTTGCTTGTGCATATTGCGGTATGTTTTTGCATGCTAGTGAATCTTAGGAAATCATGATGTAATGTGTTAATTCATTATGTTCTTTCTTAGCATTTGATTGTGTTTATTACATGTTAATAAAGCATGGTGAATCATGGTGTATTGTATTATTTCCTGGTGTTCTTTGTTAGCATTTGGTTGTGTTTATTGCATGTGCATTGTTTTGTTATCATTAACATCACATTACCATCATTATCATCACATCTAACATCATCTATACATCATATATAAACAAAATGCTAAGTTTTACATCATGCATGTAGGCTAAGCTAATCATCACATATCGTATCATCAATGGGGGGAAGAGGGGTTACGCATGATAAAAATATATCCCCCACACCAATATCATCATATCATCCCATCCATGTACATCTACAATAACACATGAGAAATGCATTTGATATCATCTAAAGATCTATCATATAACATCCAAAACACATGTATACATCAAGCATCAAAATTAGATACATACAAAGTACAAAATTAGATAACATCATAACGCATCCATAAGTGCTGAATCAAAACATGGAACGTGCAATGAGAATCGACATAGAGTAATTTCTGAAAAGGGTATTTTACATCATAAAATTATGCCCACTTGTGTCACATGCATCAGGACACAAAAATAATAAAGTACAACATCTCATAAACATGTGTATCTGAGCCCAAAAGTAATCCTCATATATATACATGTGTGTCATATACATCTATATCAGCAAAAATGGATACACATCAATTCTCTATATCAAAAATGCCTTTAGCTGAGGTGTACAAAGATGCTACATCAAAAATGTCCACATATCTTTACAAGTATGCACTATTCATATCGGTACTCAACATAATATATCATCAATACATAATTCCATCAAAAAGGGGCACGTATCAGAAAGAATCAAGCCTTCATCATGACACATCATCCAAATACAAGTATATAAGACTATACATCAAAATCGACCTTTATAAGAGGCATACATACAACTAATCTATACAACAAAAATGAAGATCTCAACTGTAGCTCTGACCCTCGCTGGGGTTCCCAGATCTGTCATCTAGTTGATGGAACACTGGAGGCTGAGACGACACTGGTCCAACTAGCTACTCTGGTATGGGTTGTCTCATTGATCTAGTGGACTGGCCTGATCTCCGTGATCGAGAGCCTGATGCACTCAACCCCGAATGTCATGGTAGTGTTACTCACTTCTCTAGAGGACCTAACTCGTAGTAGGCGAGTCCTATAAAATAAGGCCTCACCACCAAGCCTAGTGGCGTCACGTATCACATCAGCATCTCCGGAGGTGAGCACTTCTGAAGGGTGGCATCTCACTCGCCTTTATCACTTGGCCCAGTCAGCCTTAGCTTGTCTAGAGGAAGTAGTCTGAGATCGGCACAGACACTGGTCCCTTTGTGCAAGAAGTGCTGTCATCATGAGTATACATGATCTATCTCGTGTAACAACCATCCGCATCTCGCGACTGGGAGTGATGAAGAAGGCTCAATAGTTGAGCCCCCTGTGCCACTATCTCCCGAATTTGGCTCTTCCATGCCACTCTATCATCTCCTGGGCCATCCTAGACCCGAGCCTTATCCCTCTCTAAAAGTAAAGTAACAATGTGAGCTCGAGGCCTTGTCACAATATGCTATGGTAGTCACACACCAGCCTCGAGCCTCATCTCTCTCTACTTTGGCCGCATCTCTCTTGGCTATGACTTGCAGAATCGCAACTATATTGTGGCTATCTGTGCTACTAGCTAGGAGGTTATCGTGCCTCAGGGACTGGTCCCTAAGGTTCTCTAGATGACTATCCCTGCTCTAGGACCCTGCGCATCTAGATGGATACACTTACGCTGTATTGGGCCCCCGTGGCCTCGGTCCTTATTTCTATGAGGCACCCTACCCATCATGTGAAGTACCATTGAAAGGATCCTCTGGGTCTAGCCATTGTGCCAAAGCTCTCACCCTGCACTCTAAACCATGTCATATCTCTACAGGTGGGTGAGTTCCTATTTCCCATGCCTTCTCCGGAATGGTGACATGTTGGGGTAACACTATAGCATACCAAGTTGCATAATCGAATGTGGTCCTTAGATCTTGCACTGTCATACTGGGTCCTATACCTATGGGACCACCTACGTGAAACTCACCCTAGCTCGAGCCACCAATATGTGAGGCCCCATGGTCTACCTCTTTGAATCCCTACGTGCATGCTAGATATTTGGCTGGGGGACCCCATGCCCTACCAAGCTACTGCTAGCACCTGTCTACTCAATATAGCTCCATATAATATTACCGCAGCTACCAATGATAAAATGCTCCACCGGAAAATTCCGAGCTCTATGGCATCCTCTGGCCACTAGAAATGCCTGTATGGCTGCTAGATAACATCTATCTCTACTAGCTCATCAAACTCTCACCTATATCTAAATAGGATACCAAGATGGCCATGTACATCCCCACCATCTACTACCCATGCCATGTACGATGGCTCCTCAGGATCTCAAACATGCAAAGTGCCCATGGGGCATCCGATTGCAATATGATCCCATGACCATATCTATAATAAAGAGGTTGGACCCATGGTCTTCTGACCGTGGTATGTGATCAAATGTAAATCCCAGTATAGGTGGGCCAATATGCACTGCCCCCAGTAGTATCTCTCGCCACTAAAAATTCCATGAACCAAGGGCAATAGTCCTCTCGAGAATGAGGTCCCTGTCTTATCAGTGAGTAAGAATCCACTGATAAGAGACATGATGTAGAGAGGCCCCGATGCAATGTGGAATCGAGAGATTCACTCGTGTAAAGCTATGGTCATCTCTTCATGTGGAATATCATCAACATCAAAAAGGGCACTACAAGCAGCTCTAATCAGCCCTACATCTACAGTGTACTCGGTCAAGGTGCCCATCATCGACACGCAAAGAATCCACCATATATCCTCGATGGTCACAGTCATATCTCATGTTGGCAATCTGAAGCACTGACTCTCGTTATGCCATCACTCAGCTAGCGTAGTCCATAGGTGGTGATCTAGTATGATGGATGGAATCTGAGACATGGGGCCTAGGCCCATCACCTCAAGAAGTATTGTCATGCCTCGCGAGTCATTCTGGCGGATACTACCCTCTAGATGTGTTATCTGGGTATTTCGCTCCCATGTCTATAACACTGGTAATCATCTATATAAAATAAGATGATGCTAGTCATTTCCTAACACTTCTTCTAAAAATTTATCTCCCCTTTTAGGGTTAACCCAAAAATCCTAAAAATTCTTCTAAGTGTCATGTTTTTGACACTTTCCTATATTTTCTCCGCTTGTCTAGGGTGCCTACGCACACTTTTCGGCATGTGCACCTCATTTTTGGCACTTGTTCTTGCACGCATGTGTCCTTTGGCACTTGCACCCTCTTCCAGGTGCATGCATGCCCTTTTGTTGTGTGCGTCACACATTTGGGACTTGCACTTGCGCGCGTATGCTCATGTGTGTGTGCACCCACTTTTTCATGTCTACGCCATTCTTTTCACATGTGCGCCCCATTTCCTGTGTGCACGCATGTGCGCACATATATTTTTTGCACGCACGTGTGCGTGGGTGTGTGATTTCCATGCTGCACATGTGCGTGTATTTGCTTTGGCATATGTGCCCCTAAAAAGAAACCTGCGCCCCCTATTCAACACATGCGCCCCCTATCTGACGCTTGCGGTTGCGTACGTAGCACACCAACACAAATTCCTAGAGCTAAATACCTCCTTTAATGCAATAATGACAAAAATTACTAAGCTAGGGTTCGATACTAAAAAAGGGGCCATCGTCTGCGTCTCGGCCAAGTACCCACGGACTACATCTATGCACCTCAATTGGTCTCGTGCGATCACCATGGTTCTCATCAGTATCAGAGCCTCACGGTAAAATTTCTAAATAACTCGGTTAAAATGAGTTGGCCGTGATATTTTTACCCCCACAGTGGGGGTATATTAACCCTTTTTTTCACCATCGGGAGATCCGAGAGGCCCGTTTCGATCACTTTTTTCTCCTCTATTCATTGTGGAATAATTATTTTTATTCAATAATTATTTTTCTCTTATTTTTGACCATATTGGGGCATTTATTTTTATCTCGATACCACTTTCTTCTCCCTCGGAAAAATTTTATTTCTCCCTAGCAATTTTTATTCTTCTCCACACTCTTGTAAGTAATTATTCTTCAAATAATTACTTTTTCTTAATTTTTTCACTAAACAAGGACATTATTTGTCATTAGTTCCTTCTTTCTTCAACCTAGAGCACTTTTTGTTGCCCCTAGGCCCTTTGTTTTCTTCTTCTATTTTCTTCTACTCTTCACCACAATTTGGAAATCAAAAACAATAAAAACAATATATATATGTCAAAAATCCTAAAAAGTGAAAAACCCTACAAAAGTGGTAACTTGCTTATTACGACTGAAACTTGTGTCTTGCACATTGTATTTTATCCATATCCTGTTGGTTTGTCTCAAATATTCCCTGATTAATACGACTCATGGATCACCAAATTCACAACCATTCACAAAGCTAGCTACTTGCTTCGTCTATACTCTGGGGCACTTTTGTTTCCTGGTATTGTTTTGTTGCGCATAAACACTTTTCATGGACCCCATGTCCATCGTCATTTCCCCTTGCATGTATCCTTTCTCGGGCATCATTTTTAACCCTTGTCATCAATCATGAACTTGTGGATCTCTTCAGCACTAATAACAAAACATTTTTACAACTGTCTTGACCGTTGTTGGGTTGGGTATGTGCATTTGTACTTGTTTTCTCTGTTAAATGAGCTTTTTCCTTCTCGTATTACATTGCATTGTTGTCTATTGCATGGAGTTGGTATTGTAAGCAATGGAAAATTGTTCATAGTATGACTTTTCATGTCATTCTACCTTTTCATATGCTTATATTTTTCATAAGGACCGATGACGTAGCTCTTGTGGCAATATGATGACATCAAAGTGTTCCAATCAACAGTGGATAGAGGATAAGATCTTCCCTCCCCTCCTCCATATTTCTTCTATGTCACTTCCCTTTCACCCCTAATATTCTCTCTCACCGGGCATCCTGCCCCTTCCCCATTCTTCTATTTATATCTCACCTTTTCAATCATCGATCGGCTTCTTTCATCACCCCGCTTGACACTCAAGGGGCATCTCTCTCTCTAATAATTTTTCTTGTATCCCTTTAAAATTTTCTTCTATCTACTATCTTTAAAGTGACATCACTTACGGCACCCCAAAGAGGGGAAAATGTAGACACCTATAATTACGCCCAAGTGATTTAAATACTTAAATTGCGCTAATTATCCCCTTTCTCTCAAATTGAGGATATACCGTCAAAAGCACTCATATTCCCTCTTATTATCATTAATTAATTACAATATGCTAATTGATTAAGTCACCTATCAAGCTAACAACCTAATTAATGACCTTACATTAATTATTTACCCCTTCTCTGTAGACTAATTAATTATTATTACTTAATTAGCCTTCCACTTCATTTAATTAATAAATCAATATTTAATTGATTTAATCCCCTCCTAAGTAGCCTAAATCATACTAATATTTCTCTAATTGGCTTCTATAAGCTTACACCTACCTATTAGTTAATCACCTTTGATTAATTAAAATACCCCCAACTCCCATGACTTGTTAAGCATAAATTAAACCCTTCTAAAGTAAGGTTACCTTTGATAAAGCAACCTTATCCATTCCTAATCATGTTTTACCTTTATCCCACATGCAAAGAGATGAAGTGTTTCCTTTATCCATTGGGCTATATAAAGAGCCCTCCTTTTACCTTTATACCTATACCTAATTCCCTTGAGAAAGCAAAGGAAAGCACATAGTCTTGTACTAAAAGCATTTTTCCATTCTCAAGCCCTTTCATCATCCATATTGAAGAGCTAAGCCTTACACCCAAACATCCTTGAAGGATCAAAGCAAGCAATATTGTTGATTTCCATTGGACTACATAGGTCCATTTGATTTAATTAGGAAATTTAGAAGAATAGAGTTCTTGGTTTGCATTATGTTTGATTTCACAATTTCAAAGTTATGATGCTAGTGTAGGCCTTGTTCATTTCTTCATCTTAATGACACTCTTTTCTTGTTTCTAGCTAGGTTAGGGAACTATTTTAGGTGGTAGTTATTGCCTTCAATATAACTTAGGAAAAATAATACTTGTACATAAGGAGGAACAAGTTATAGAGCGGTGGATTGATGATGTCGGTGTGATAGATAGGTATAGACAGTGGTGGGTGGCTTAGTTCTGAGTAGTACCACCCCGGACACAGGCAGCCGATTCAGCCATAATCATGGTACGAGAGAGACACCCTATAGGGGCAGGTAGTGACCTTGATTACCTAGTTGGGTATGGTATAGAGACAACTAGCTAGTTCAAAGGTGGAGGTGGTCGAGTTACATGCACGGGTTACTGGTGTTCAAGCCCGGATGGCCCAGGGGTGTAGATGGAGATGATGATGATGGTCGGTGGCTACCTTACGAGGCACGAGTTATAGGGTTGTGGGGCTAGTTGGGCATGGTACGAGGCATAGATTAGGGCTTTACGAGGCCCATATACGAAAGCAGGAGTAGGGGCCAAGTTCACAGGTTGGGGTGGGACAATGTCCCACGAGAAAGGTACAGGTCGAGAGGCCGATGGGGCCACCCAGGAGTACCTATATCTAGATTTCGGGAGGTGAGAGATGAAGCCCGATATTGCTAGGACCAATTGATTCTCGGTAGGGATAGATTTTCTATCGTATGCGAGTAAAAGGCAAAACACACCTCTAGCGAGAGGACCAGATCATGCACCCATAGCATGGAGAGCATAGGGGGCCATCGAGCCCGAGAGACATGATCGGGTGAGGCCACCCATTCACGGAGACTAGTTCAAGTTTATTTACCGTAGAGGGACCTAACCACCACCTATGATGGGTGGGGAGATGTTAGCAGTCACATATAGACATGCGGATGTCCGCCATGATGATGTCTAATATATGGCCCTTGATTTTGATGCAGTTTTGATTTTTGACATATACTAGCCTGCGTGTCGAAGAGTTGTTATATTTTTTATCATATAACGACCTACGTGCCGAAGATGGTGAGGTGTATATGAGAGTTTTGTATTTTTGAGCATACACTTTGATGGCGTGATGAAGATGGTGAGGATGTATACGAGAGTGGTTTATTATTTTGATCATATACCGGCCTGCATGCCGAAGATGGTGAGGTTGTATATGAGAGATTTTGAGAGATGTATATTATTTTGATATCAATGTATATTAGATGGATACACACCTATTTTTATGATGAGATGGATGACATTCTGATGATGTACTTTGATGTTGATAGACTGTGATTGTTTGATAGATTGTGATGGTTTATGCATAGATGGACTTATGGTAGGTGTGTTAGGCATGGATTGAGTCAGGTTGGTGTTAGGCATGGTTGAGTCAGGTTATAGGCATGGTGAGTCAGGTTGGTGTTAGGCATGGATGAGTCAGGTTGGTGTTAGGCATGGTTGAGTCAAGTCATAGGCATGGTTTGGGTTTAGGTCTATTAGGTGTGGGGTTGAGTTTAAATTGGTTGAGGTTGTGAGTCATTAATTTGTGCAATGAATGATGATATGGGTCATGTTTAAGATGTTTTATAATATATGCATGATGATGGTAAAGAAATGGTAGGCATAATAAATGTATGTTGTGATGATGATAAAAATGTTAAGCAACTTGTTGGTTTGGTTTAACTTCTAATTTGTGATATAAAAAGGGAACTAAGTAGGGTGGACTGTGATTTAGGAAGATGAAAAATTAATTGGTTAGGGTAGAGAGTGTCCGAGCTAACCTCCATGGGCCTCATGCCCTCGAAGTGTTGCCTACATAGTCTTGGCAAAAGGGACCTCGAGTCGATGTAGTTCTCCCATAAGCTAGGGAAGAATATGAGGAGATATGACAATGAGATGGTAGGTCGTAGGTATGATTTGGGTGTGGAGGTCTCATTAGGTGTGGGTGAGTTGTGGGTAACTGTTATCACCGAATCACAGCACCCCTGGAGATATACTTGAACTCACGGTGTGATTGGATAACATGGGTACTATCTCCAAGTTGTGGGACTTGCTACTTGAGATAGACCTCCAGAGAAAGCTGGTTCTTGCTCCTAAACTACCTTCCACAATCTACTCTAATGCGAGTAAAGTTAACTAATCTAATCTAAATTTCCAAGGGACCAGGGAGAGAGAATGCATAAAATGAAAGCCTACACTAAAGCGGTGATACACCAGAAAAGGAGGGTGTGAGAGTAGTCTCCAAATGTGTGAAATACAGAGGAAAAGTGCACACTAGAAGAGGTGATGACAGTTCACCATAATCTAGCAAAATGCATTCACAATAATATTCCAAGCATACACAATGATAATGAATCCCTGCAAGAACATACTAAATAGACACAATATTCTTATAGAAAGATCAAAGGGGCAAGAAGAATGCAAGAAAACACAGCAGGGGAAGATACATCCACAAACTTGTATTTTATTGCTTCCTGGTATGCACAATTCAGTCTATTACAAGATAAGGGCCTGGATCACCATGCAAGGAGTCCACTACAAGGGCTTGCAACACACTGGCTTCACAAAGCAATTTTGGCAGAGCTTTGCTACCCAAAAACTCTCTATCTTTACAATGAGCCCAACACTCCAATTTATAGAAAAAATGAGAAGGAGAAGAGAAGGGAAAATGGAAATCCTGAAATCTATCCTTCAACCACCTATAAGAGGCATTAAATTGAGTGAAATGGTTATACATTACTTGAAAAAGGCTCCCCATACTGTCCCATGTGCTGCAGCAGAGAAAGAATGATGACCATGCCTCTTAATTGCACTCCCAGCTACCAAATAAAACACTGTTCTGAACCCGGCCACGTTTTCTTAAAAATCTCAATCAATTTCTGATCAAATACATAATTTATTGATTGCTGTACATCGGGCTCGGAACCACGATTCCAACGGTACCAATTTTGTGTGATTTCGTTGAGAAATGCAAAAGTTATGGCCTTCTGAGTGCGGGCAGCTATTTTGGGCCTGGCAGGCGTTTTCTGTCATTTGACGGGAATGAGCATTAACTGACTGGAGCCGAATATGTTTCTTTTATTTAAATATATCTACCCTCATTAAAAATAAGAAATCCAGTTTTTGTGGCGTAGAGGACGTCGTGCTCGTTCCAGAAAGTCCAATTTTATGAAAATCGGAGCTCGGAGTCAAAAGTTATGGCCGTTTGAAGTTCCACGGGTCAAATGTTGACTTTTCTTCTCTGCCTTCGGCCGCTTCGGCTTTTCGCGCCCTTCGCGTCCTTTTGTCCCAAATGTCCCAATGTTGAACGGGACAAATTCTTCCGAACCACCCGAAATGGGCTTCCATGTCCCTTTTCTGCCGGTGACACGTGGCGTGATCTGATTGGCTTTCGGCTCCTTCGGCTATCCGCGTCCCGCGCGTCCCTTTGTCCCACTTGGCACAGTGCTGAAATTTCCCATTTCGGCCGAACCGGCCGGTTCGCGTACTTCGGCCCAGATGTCCCATTTGCTTTCGGACCGTCTGGGACAATTTTTCCGGTTCGGCCGGTTCGCGCCCTTTTGTCCCAACTGTTCCGGGACAAAAGTTCTCATTTCAGCCGAACCGGCGGTTTGTACTTTGGCCCACAGCCAGCGTCCCAGGATGTTTCGGGCTGCCTTGACTCATTTCGGCCAATCCGGCCGATCCGCGTACTTTTGGCCCGCGCGTCCCAGACTGTTTCGGCAGTTAGTCAATTTTTTCAATTTTTTGGCCAGTTCGGATTTCCGCGTCCCGCGCGTCCCTTTGTCCCAAATGTCCCAGATGCTGAACAAACCACCTGGTGGCCTTTCGGCTGGTTCGCGCCCTTTTGTCCCGACAGTTGTGAGGACTAGGACTTAGCCATTTTTCATGATTTTTTCTGGCCCGAGCCTGTTTTTTGCAATTTTTTCACCTTTCTTCAGAACTTGCTCTCTCCTTCTTGGACATGGGAGTTAGAAAATTCTGAGGGGACCCAAAAAACATGACTTTTTCCCCTGACTCAATCTATTTGCCTGGGACTTGAGAATTTAATGCATGTTATCAAAATTACCTTGAGGGGTGAATTTTGGATAACATAACTTGGTATAGGTGATTTCAATTGTGATAGAAGAACAAGATTACCCCAAAGGTAAGCATCGAGGACCAAGTCTTGTATAAGATAATTAATACGTAATAAAGAAGAGTAAAAGATAAGAGGGGGAAAGAAAGCCATTCAATTGGTTAGGATCATATTGAGTAGGTCATACCTCGGAGGAGGTGATGAACGTAAGACCCTAAAGACATTGCATGATTGATTATTCTAAGAGTGAAAGGTAGTCACATGATCACCAAATGTCATTGTTTCCAAGAGGTCCCTTGAGGTGGTAGGAAATGGGAGTGCGAATGGTGAGAGGGGTGAAAGGTGGTTAATTTTTATATGGTATGAAGTAGCATGCTCTTTGGGCAAGAGATCTAAGGTCATAATGGGTAATTCCATGACTAAAAGGTTTTTGCCGATGATATTTGAGATAGACTGATCAATGTGGGAAGTCTATATGGGATGAAGAAATTAACTCCTTAAGGTCTTCGTGAAGCCGATCGATGCGAGAAGCTTTAGATTGTCTCGCTTATTTTTTTGAAAGATTTTTACATAGCTGTCCTTCGAGGGGGCAGTCTATTTATAACATGATTGAAGAGAGAGAAGATGTTCTTTTAAGGGAGTCATCTTTTTATTGGAAGTTTGACTCAAGGAGTTGGATCCCATGTGAGGGCTTCAAACTCATGGACACGACCAAAGTGAAGAATAGGATTCTTGTTCGAAAGTAGGGTGAAATGACCATGGGATCTCATCTAAAGCTAGACAAAAAGTATCCATGAGAATCATGCTATGTGCAGCACTATGGTACACATATTTAAGAGAAGAAAAAAGGTGACAGGTACACACATGATTCTTATTTAATCATTGGTGAGGTGTAAGAGGTGAATAGCGCTTAAGGGATGAGCATAGAGAGAGTCAAAAGGTGAGGTAGGACTAAAATTAAACAGTAGAATGGTTGAAGATGCAAGGCATTAAGGGGCTTAGATTCAGGTTTACCATCGAGTGAAGATAAACGATAAGCACTTGATCCGTAAGTATGGGTCATAATGTATGGTCCAAGCCAATTAGGAGAAAATTTGCCCGTTTACTTTTTCTACTTTTGTTACATGTTGATTTTATTTTACGAAAAGGTCAACGACTTGGAAAGTTCCTTCATGAAAATGTTTTTCATAGTCATGTTTGATACATTTTTGGTAAACTTGAATATGGTCAAGAGCATTAAGACAGACGTTCCTCTAATAACTCAAGTTGTGCTAAACGGTCCTAATGAAATTTTTCATCATTGAGCATGTCATGGAGAGAAATGCGGAGTGAGGGAATCTGGAATTCGAGGGTAGAATAACCTCTCATGCCATAGACCGAGAGGAAAAGGTGTCACGGTAGTGGAAGTATGGATACTAGTACGGTATTCCCATAGGGTGAAAGGAATGTGCGTATGTCAGTCCTTCCCAGTATCATTAACCACTTTCATGAGAATTTTGTTTAAGGTTTTGTTATTGGATTTGGCTTGGCCATTGGTTTGTGGGTAATAAGGTGATGAGAAACTTAGCTGAATGCCAAAGGCATCGCAAAGTTTTCACAAGGTTTTATTTTTGAATTGTTTTCCATTATCAGTGATGAGGCGATGAGGAACACCAAAGAGACAAATGATGTGATGATTGATGAACTCACATATTTTCTTAGATTTCGTGGAGATGAGTGGTATGGTTTCAACCCATTTTGTGTAGTATTGATAGCGGTGATGATCCATTGATGTCATTGGGTAGAATTGGGATTGATCTCTCCAACAAGATCCAAACCCCATTGAGAAAAGGTTCAAATGTCACGGGTGACCTGTAACCCGTGACTAGGTGTATGATGAAGGTTGGCATGTTGTTGGAATTTTACACAACATTTGACGTAGTCGTAACAATCATGGTTAAGGGTCACAAATAATAGCCTAGGTGAATAATACGCTTAAGCAACAACAAGGCCATCAAGTGACATCCACATATGCCATCATGAACTTCCTTAATGGTATAAGGAATTTCAGAACTTGTGAGGCATCGTAAGAGAATACCATCAAAGATGACGTAACGAGAGACCTTTTTAAGGAAGGCACGTTGTCTAATGTGGGTGAGATAAGGAGGTAAGATGGAGAGAAAAAGATATTCGGAGTATTGTTTATATCAAAGGTTGCTCGGATCCGAGGCGATGGTTATTATGGAGTAAATTTCACGAGGTAAATAAGAGGGTGATTGGAGTCATTGTATGGTGACAAATATTTTAGAATAGGTTTGTGCGAAGCGGGTATTTGAGAAGCTAAACAGGCCATGGTATTGAAACTTTTATTGGTTGAATGGGGATGGTTTGAAGGGCGTAACAATCAAAGGTGGTCAAAAGTATGTCTACATGATGTTTATAATTTTGATGTATCTCAATACGCCATTGGTATACACCATTGACCTATTTTATGACCAATTGAGAATCACTAAAGATGTTGATTGATTTGACATCTAGGGTGTAGGTGGCTTGGAGACCTAATACAAGTGCTTCGTATTCGACAATATTGTTTGTACAATCAAAATCGAGTTTGAAAGACAAAGGCATGGGTTCACCATCAAGTGGAATGAGGATAACACCAACCCCACCCCCATGCTGACACTTGGAACCATCAAAGAAGAGTGTCATTTGGTAAGCGGGTTCATCCAGGGAAAGGGTAGCAATTGACTCATCTGGAAAGTCAAAATTAGAGGGTTGATCCCGGAAATAGGTGCATCAGCCAATTGGTCGGTGATAGCTTGGCCTTTGATGGACTTTTGGTGGATTAATTTGAGGTCGAGGTTGGCCAAAATCATAAGCCAACATGCGGCACGCTGATTTTGATAATGTTTGGCATACATGAAGTGTAAGGGGTGGTGGTGGTCATAACATAGGTTTTGTGGTTGAGTAGGTAATGGCGGATTTTGTGGCAATGAAAACTAAGGCTAAGAAAAGTTTTCGAGATGGGTGTATTGGGTTTCATATTCCAAAAGAGTACAACTTATGTAATAAACTACTTGCTCCCTATGTTGTTCATCACGATGAGCGAGCATGGCCCCCAAAAATTGATCGGTAGCTAAGATGTATAGGTAGAAAGGTTGATTGTCTTTAGGTGGAATGAGTATGGAGGGTTGAAGAAGGTATTGTTTTAAGGCCTCAAAAGCTTTATGGTAGTCACCATCCCATTTAAAGGAGACATCCTTCGTGAGCAGATGATGAAATGGTTGACACTGATCATTCAATTGTGAAATGAAATGGCGAATAAACTATAACTTACCTTACAGGCTACGGAGTTTCCTAAGGTTAGTGGGTGGAGGAATTTATTGAATGGACTTGACTTTAACAGGGTCAACTTCTATACCACGTAAGGAGATGATAAATCCTAGGATGTTTCTGAGATAACCGTGAAGAAACACTTCTTGGGTTGAAGGTGAACACAATATTTAATAAGGTGGTAAAATATGGTTTTTAGGATGGTGAGGTTCTCAAAGCGGTGTTTAGATTTGGAAAGGAGGTCGTCGACGTAATTCTTCCAATATACGATGCATGATGTCATGGAATATGTAATTCATAGCTGGTTGATATGTGGCACCAGGATTTTTAAGGCCAAAAGGCATGACTCGATAGCAGAAGGTCCCGCAAGGGGTGATGAATATGGTTTTGTGTTGATCCTCTAGGGAAAGTAAGATTTGGTTATAACCCGAGAGGCCATCCATGAGTGATAGCATCTCGTGACCAGCAGTAAGGTCAATACTAGGTAGAGGAAAGTCATCTTTTGGGAAAGCTAGATTGAGGTCACGGAAATTTGTGCAAATGCGTAGTCCCCCTCTTGCCTTAGTGACAGGGATAATGCTAGAAATCCAATAAGGATAATCAATGGGTAATATGAAGGAAATGGAAAGAAGGCACTGAAGTTCTTCTTTAACAAGAAGGGCAATGCGAGGGTGTATTTTCCTCAACTTTTTGTTTACGGGCTTTGCATTGGGAATGGTTATGATATTGTGGACCACTATGGTGGGGTAAATATTGGAAATGTCATGTCGAGACCAAGTGAAAGCGTGGTTATGGTTTTGAGAAAATAGGTGATGGCTTCTGTTCACTACATCTAAAGATTGGCTAATCTTTAAGATGTGCGGGTCATCTTGAGTGTGAATGTTGATTTCAATAGTCGATTTATTCAACATGGTTTGTGTCTCGAAGGTAATGATCGATGAATATATGAGTCTTGATGCACTTCAAGGTAGGTGAGTATATATTCATCATCCTCACATTAAACGATGTTAATCGAAGGTGTATCGTCATAAATAATTTCGGGATACTGAAGAAGGGAAGAGAGGAGTGAGCCTCACCCTTGCATTGATAAATCAGAGGCCCTAAGGAGATGGTATTTATGAAATTTTTTTTAGGAGGAATGGATTCTGGATCAATTGACTCCGTCGGTGAAGGTGGTGATGGTGGTGAAGAAGGTGGAGAAGGTTGATGTCTGGATGAGTTCAATGCAAGCCTTCTTGGGAGGTAGTTAAGCAAAGATGATACCACTATGGTCGTTACGTTTATGGGTAGTACATGGAATAACATGATGACAAATTTGCTCATAAAATCCAAAACAACAACCCTTCCACGCAAATCGATGCAAGAATGTGTGGGTGAAATGGCGATTGGTGAGTGACCGGAGGTCGGTGGAAAATGGTCGGGTTTATGATGGTGGTTCCGGTGTGTAAGTGGTAGAATCAATTCCCCATAAGTGAGACTAGTTTGAAGGTGGGGAGGACCATAAAGTAGGTAATCTCTTATACGGTGATCATAACGAGGGTGTTAGTGAAGAATTATATACTCTCGTGGAGTAAGGAATGTGTTCATGCTATATAGGCGCGATACTCCCTAGAGTGAGGCATTGAAAAATGCCTTCAAAGGGATCGGTAGTTGGTATGTGAGTAACTAGAATAGATGATGTGTCGAGGTCAACGTGGAGCTGGAGCTAATGGATTGGAAGGATGATGGTTCAAGCATGGAGGTTATGGAAGCGGTAGGAATGGAGGAGGCATGTGCGGTTGAGGTAGTGGTTGTATTAGTAAGCAGAGGTGTAGGTGAAGTGGTAGTGGTCATGGAGGTAGACACCTTAATGGGTATGAGCACGTCATTGGGTCGGTAAAGCATGTTGCAAGTTTTCAAAGGTGAAGGATCAACAAGAATAGTATAGGTGTGTCCTTCATGCTCAAACTTTACACAGCGATGCAAAGTGGAAGGAACACAACCCATGACATGAATCCAGGGACTGTCAAGAAACATGTTATATTAGAATTCCCCCTCCAGATGTAAAATAACTCTAGAATAGTACGGGGTCCACGTAAATGTGGAGTATGATAGTGCCTAGTGTAGAGGTGATAGCATCATTGAATGAACATAACATGATAGGATGATTATGCAAGTAATTGTCGGTATACGCATTTGAGAGAATGCATGGGATGAAATGATATTAATACTTGCACCCCCATCGATCATTACATGTCATACACGTATATCATCGATGTGGACAGAGATGAAGAGAGCTAGGTCTAGGTCATCAGTTTGGTGAGGTGTGATCTATTCCTATGAGAAGCTAAGGAGGATACTTGGTAAGTAGGTTGAGGTGTGGATAAAGGTGGCAATTCGGTCGGAGAGGCTACATGATGGGGTGTGATAATGGAGGCTATAGGTGTAGGGTCATTGGGTAAAACCTTAATAGATTGCAGGACCTCCATGAGAGCTTTACTGATGGGATTCCGAGGCTTGGATGAGGTCATATAAGGAAAATTTGAGGGGGATTGGTGTATTTGTTTGAGCATCGCACGGTGTATGACTTGATTAGAAATAGGATACATGGGGCCATGGATAGTGATTTTAGGTGTGGGTGCAGATGGTATGTTGGGTATGGGGTTGGTTGGTGAGTCAATTACCTTTTCCTTGCCTTTTTCCTTCGAGCACGGAGTAACAACATGGATCATGTTGAAATGAGGTGGGGAGGTAGTCGAGGTACGTTAGCCATGAAAGGTATGGTGACACGAAGGGAAAAATCCCAATGGTAGGAAGGAGCTTTGTGGGATGAGCTGGGCACATCGACATTTGAGTGGAGGTTTGGTGAGGTCATTGATGTAAACCATGTTAACTTCAAATATCGAAGGTGGTTCTAGGAGTTGTGGGGGAAAAGGTCTGGGTCATTGAGTGGGAAGTTAGGGAAGAGTTGTAGGAATGGGTGTCGGTGAAATGAGGTCATCATCAAGAAGGTCATCATCGTCAAAGTTTTCTTTAGGAGGACAAAAATAGATAAGAACATTTTTCAAAGCCTTGCAATTCTCCACATTGTGTCTGACACACGATGGTAGGTAGACATTTTAGTATCATTAAACCCCTTTGGCTTGGGTTTGAGAGGGTCATAATGTTTGAGAGGCGGTAATGTGATGACATAAGTCTCGAGGAGGTTGGTTAAGATTTTGGCATAGGACCTACCACTCTTGGGTCACAACAGGGAAGTGAAAGTGGGTTTGGGCATAGGTGTGGCTGATTGTTGAGGAATGGTCTTTGTAGGAGGGGAGGGGGTCAAGCTATGGTTTTGGGTGTTGGTATGGTCTTGGGTGTTGGTCATATTTGTTTGGGTAGGTGTATGGTAGATGAACCGGTAGGATGGTGTATGGTTGTTTTGAATACCTTATTAGAGGGTAGCATATTTTTTTGTCTTTGGGCTGCACCTTCTTGGGTAAAGGTGATACGGGCACACAAGATCTAGAGGAAAGCCGATGGTGGAAGAGGGCGCGTTACCCATGGGGATAACGAGGTCTTTATGAAGCTAGATGATGTAGGTCATGCTTGAAGGTGTGAGGAAAGAGGCTGAAGTGTTGTGGGTAGTGTTATAAAAATTCACCCCCGGGGTAAATTTTGATAGCATGCATCAAATTACTTAGTCCTAGGCAAATTGATTGATCCAGGGAAAAAATCATGTTTCTAGGGTCCCTTCAGAAATTTTTCTAACTTCCCTGTCCAGGTCGAAAAGAACGAGCTCTGAGAAAATGCGGAAAAAGTTGCAGAAGGCAAGTAGATTGATCCAGGAAAAATCGTGAAAATTGGCTAAGTCCTGCTCAAGGTCACCTTTGGGACAATTGGAATGAATGTACGCGGAAGGCGCGAGTCAGCCGAAAAGCCTACAGGCGGCCCAAATAGCAAAGGGACATATGGGACGAAGGTACGCGAAAGACCCGAACCGGCCGGTTCGGTCGGAACGGGGAATTGTAGCACCGGAATAGTCGGACCCCGGAAAGGACACGCGGGGGCCGAGGAAGCCGATCCGGCTGAAGGAGGAAGAAAAAAATTGGCTAAGCTACTGAGATAGACGGCTTGGGACATTTGGGCCTTGAAGACGCGAACCACCCGGATCGGCCGAAATGGAGAACTTCAGTCCGAAACAATGTGGGACAAGTGGGACAAAAGGACGCGAATCGGCCGGATCGGGCGAAACGGAAGAATTTGTCCCACGAAGCACTGGGACATCCGGGACAAATGGACGTGAACCGGCCGGTTCAGGCTGAAACAGGAAATTCAAGATCTTGTGGCAAATGGGACAAAGGGGGACCTTGCGACGCGGCAGAATAGCCGAAGGAGCCGGAAAGCCAATCGGTTGCGCCACACGTCATCAACGGATATGGACACAGAAGCCCATTTCGAGGCGGATCGGAAGTTTTGTCCCAAACAGCCTTTGGGACATCATCCCGGGACAAAAAGACGTGGTGGACGTGAAAATCTAGCGAGCCTGTGGACAAATCACGGCGTGACACGTGTCGCCAAGAGGAAAGGTCCAAAAAGTCAAAGGGGCGAGTTTTCCAAAGACCGATCCGAACCAATGAAATAGTGCCACGTGTCCAAGTTTAAGGGGCCCACAAGAAAAGCCCATGAAAAGGTGGAGAGAGGGAATTGCTCGGTGAATCGAGCACATGCCACATGTCATCCAGGATGGCGAGCACGGGAAAAGATTTTAAAACCTGTTCTTGCCTGTTTTGTGCCCTAAATCTTCAGACCTCCATATCTTTCGATCCAGAGCTCGGATTCGCACGTTCTTGATATCAACGGAAAGCTTGTGAGATGCTCTACATGATTCCGGGGTCAATCTTGCATTTTAGTGCAGTCTAGAGAGAGAAAATTCAGAAACATCTCTGGCGCGTAGTAATGGCCGGAAGCGACGTTTCAACAACCAGTTTAATGCACATGGGTCGCATTCTTCTTCAGCACAGCCAGAAGTGACATTTCAGCGACCAAACTAATGCAGAATGGGTTGCATTCTCCTCCAAATTGGTCAAAGATGGTAGGGTATGGGTTTGTAAGGTTCCCCATGCCGTTTTAATGCATCTGCAGTCAATGAGGAATGGGCTTGCACGTTTTCCCACATTTCTATCCCCTGGGCTCGACCCATGCAATGTAAAAAGCCAGATTTGGCTCATTATTATTAGGTGGTTCATTTTTTCTGCTCTGCCCTCCCTTCTTTTCTTCTCTAGGGTTGAAAATGGAGTTCGAACCTCCTCCCTTCTCTGTAATGGCATTTTTGCCTTTTACTAATGAAATGATGTTCTGTGCAAACTTCTGAAGCAACAAAAAATGTGTTTCGTGATGCATCTGTCCATCCTTGCTCATCTTTTGTTTGTTCTCTTCTTGCCTCTCTTCATTGCAGGTATTTGTGCATATTCTAATGTTCATCACAGGTCTGGAGCTATGTTCATGGAGTTTTGGGACATTTTCTGTGTGAAATCTATCCTTGGGTTTGTGATGCTTCATCCATCCTTCCCATTGCTCACCTCTCTTTGTTCCATGGCAGTTTTGATAGATGTTCAACATTCTCCTTCTCTGGTGTATCACCGTTTTAGTGTAGGATTTTGTTCTTTTTCCCTTTTCTCTCTCTCCCTGTCTCCTTGGTGGTTAGATTAGGATTAGATTAGCTTGCCTGCACTGGAATAGCTTGTGGCAGGTAGTTTAGGAGCAGGAACCAGCCTTCTCTGGAGATTCCTTTCTCATTTTACAAGTCCCACACTTGGAGAAAGGATTCAATGTTGTGTAATGACACTGGATGCCTGAGTGATCAACCTAGAAGCCTGATCGCATTCGAAGTCTTGTGATTTTGCATTAACAGTTTTGGCACACCCGGTGGGAGCTTAGAGGTCTTCCACTTCATCTTTTGCAGGTTGGTGTGTTCCTGTGAAGATTTCAGCCTTTGGAGGCACTTACAAACACATCTGGCGACTCCATCTGATCAATAACTCATTCTTTGAGTTGCAGACCCATTTTTCATCCATTTTCATCCATCTTTCTTTCCATCCCTTTCATTCTTTTCCATTCCATGAAGTTGCGCAACCATGACTTCATTTCCATCATGGAATTCACATTTCCAACAACAGCAGTATATCACACCTCCAACACGTTTTACAAATCCTCCAGATCAACATGCATACTCATATGAGCAGCAGTGCCAAAGTCAGTTTGGCAATAGAGCTTTCCAAGAGCAAGAGTATGCATATAACGAAGACCATCAGATGCAAGATGCTGGTCATTGGAGAAAATCCAAAAAATGGAGGTGGGGATGGTGCAGTCCAGGGCTCAAGCACAAATGAAAGCTTTTGGAATCGGTTGTGGAGCACCCTGTCCATGGGTGGGACCTTTTCTAAGGCATTACAGCCCTCAGGAGAAGCTGGATTTCATGATTGCAACGCTGCCTTTGCTTGCAAAGTGGATTCAAGGAATAGAGGTGTATGAGAGAAGTATTTAGCAACCTTGTCAAATGGGTAAGTACACCATCTCATACCTTTCTATTTCCTCTTTCCCAATATGTTCCATTTCAGTAGTGTCAAGTTTCAAACTCTCCATCTGCTGTCCCAAATGTTGAATCCATGTCTCCACCTCTCGAGTCTTCCATCTCATCTCAATTCTTCTTTCCTTTTCCTTCCAAACAGTCATCCTCTCCAAAGAGCTAAAAGAAATTCCCCCTCCTCTAAAGAAACAAGAGGTTTCACTGCCTCCACCACCACAAAAATTGTACAATCAGTTGAGTTTCAACCCATCCCTCTTCTTGCATTCCCAATTTCATGTGGGGAAGAAGAAATTGAAAAAATCAGTCATCAAGGACAGCAAGAAGAGGAGCCCAACAGAAAAGAAATGACAGACGACTTGAAGGTTTGGGCTGCCAAGTTTGGGATGACAAAGATCCCCTTGATGGTTAAACCTACAGAAGAGGCTAAGGTTGAACAAATGGTGGCCAGGGCTGATTTTGTGGCAGCAGAAGAAGAACAAAAGGAAGGAATCTCTGAAGAAGATCTTGCAGCCCCAACTTGTCCTCTAGAGCAGCAGATTGAAGAGTTTGACTTAAAAAACTTCATGCTGGAGGAAGAGTTATATCAAGAGCAAGATTGCCTTCGAGTAATAGAGGAGGGAGAAGCTGCTCCAAATCCAAAAGAAGAGGAGCACATTCTAGTTGTGGAGGAGAAAAGTGCAGATCCAAGGGCTTTGAGCACAAAGCAGGCTACAGGAGAACCTTCAGTTCTTCTTTCTACTTCACCTCTCTCAAGCTCTAATGTCGAAGAGGAGTTTGATCTCTCAAACTCAATATTGGAGAGTGAAGGAAACCATGGTGATCAAGTTACAGATCAAGAGGACACCATGGAGGAAGTTGAACATAAGCAGCGGGGATAACAATCGAGGCGGTTTACAGCCAGATTTGGAGGACTGTTTTGATGGAGAAGAGCCGGTTGAGTTTTCACCATTCTCTCTTTCATCATCCACATCCCAAACACCAGAGCCTGCTGTCATGAAGGAGATCTTTCATTTACAGAAGCCTGCATCTTATAGCAGCTCTTTGGAACCAAGATTGGAAGATTTAAATCTTCCATGTTCTTCATTGGAGGAAGAGAAAGGACAGAAGGATTCCACCGTTTCTTCCACATCATCCATTCAAGAGGGTCTGCAAGAGAACTCCATTTTTGGAGTTGAAAATCAGAGCTATGGGCATATCAAATGGATCAGACCTTGCCCAATCAGGTATTTGGCTTCATTGGAGCCAAAGGAGAAGTCCTGACAGTCATGCTTGCTTACAAGCATGAGGGTGAGCTACTAAGTACCAAGGATCAGCTGCCATACCTCTTCAATCCAAATGCAGAGCAACTAAAAGAGGTATTGGATTTGTTATCGGTTGAAACCTTGATGATTTGGGTAGAAGGTCAGCTTCTTATTGATTTTCCACCCATCCTAGCAGCCACACTCAGCTCCAAATCATTTGCATGGCTGCCAATTTTGAAGAAAGGAAGCTATTTTGCACAAACCATTGCGGGGGTTTGTTTAGCTTGCCTTTGCTTCCATTAGAGTAGAGTAGGTAGGTTTGCTTTCCGCAGAAGAAGTGCTTATGCACACTCTGCATGTTCCATTTGGGCATGTATGATTTTCATTTTGTACATAGTTTTGGTGTTCTTGGTTACGCTCTTGCACAATTCGTTTTGATGGCATTTTGGTGAGAACAACTCCATGTCCGGTGGGTTTCAAGTGGCTCGGAGGAGGTTTTCAAAGTTCGAGATCAGTTCTGAGTTCAACTCGGGACTCCATGCCCAATGGATGCTTGAACTGGCGTAACTTCATCTAGCGGGTAGATGACCCCGCTGAGTCACCAAATTGTTATCCAAAATTCACCCCCAGGGTAAATTTTGATAACATGCATCAAATTACTTAGTCCCAGGCAAATTGATTGATCTAGGGAAAAAATCATGTTTCTAGGGTCCCTTCAGAAATTTTTCTAACTTCCCTTTGTCCCGGATCGAAAATAATGAGCTCTGAGAAAATGTGGAAAAAGTTGCAGAAGGCAAGTAGATTGATCCAGGAAAAATCGTGAAAATTGGCTAAGTCCTGCTCAAGGTCACCTTTGGGACAATTGGAACGAATGTACGTGGAAGACGCGAGTTGACCGAAAAGCCTACGGACGGCCCAAAAAGCAAATGGATATATGGGATGAAGGTGCGAAGATTCCGAACCGGCCGGTTCGGCCGAATGGGGAATTGCAGCCAAGAGCAGTCGTCTGCACTGATTAGGGCGTTGGGACACGGGAAGCCGATCCGGCCGAAGGAGGAAGAAAAATTGGCTAACTACTGAGATAGACAGCTCGAGACATTTGGGCCTTGAGGACGCGAACCGCCTGGATCGGCCGAAATGGAGAATTTCAGTCCGAAACAATGTGGGACAAGTGGGACAAAAGATGCGAATCGGCCGGATCGGGCGAACCGGAAGAATTTGTCCCACGAAGCACTGGGACATTTGGGACAAATGGATGCGAACCAGCCGGTTCGGCCGAAACAAGAAATTCATCAAGGAAAAGTGGGCAAATGGGACAAAGGGACGCGCGGATGCAAATAATGAAGGATCCGAAGCCAATCAGTTGCGCCATGCGTCATCGATGGATATGGGACAGGGAAGCCCATTTCGGGTGGATCGGAAGTTTTGTCCCAAATAGCACCTTTGGGACATCCGGATAAAAAGACGTGGTGGATGCAAAAATCCGGCAGGCCGTGGACAAATCACGGCGTGACACGTGTCGCCAAGGGAAAGGTCCAAAATGTCAAAGGGGCGAGTTTTCGAGCACTGATCCGAACCAATGAAATAGCGCCACGTGTCCAATTTTAAGGGGCCCACAAGAAAAGCCTGTGAAAAGGTGGAGAGAGGGAATTGCTCAGCGAATCAGAGCCTGCCACGTGTCGTCCCGGATGGCGAGCGCGGGAAAGATTTTAAAACCATTTTTGCTGTTTTGTGCCCTAAATCTTGACCTCCATATCTTTGATCCAGAGCTCGGATTCGCACGTTCTTGATATCAACGAAAGCTTGTGAGATGCTCTACATGATTCTGGAATTAATCTTGAATTTTAGTGTAGTATAGAGAGAAAATTCAGAAACGTCTCTCTCACGTAGTAATGGCCGGAAGTGACGTTTCAACAACCGGGCTTTAATGCACATGGTCGCATTCTTCTTCAAAGACGCGAAGTGACATTTTAGCGACCAAATTAATGCGGAATGGGTTGCATTCTCCTTTAAATCAGTCAAAGATGGTAGGGTATGGGTTTGTAAGGTTCCCATGCCATTTTAATGCATCTACGATCAATGAGGAATCGGCTTGCGTTTTCCCGTTTACTATCCCCTGGGCTCGACCCATGCAATGTAAAAAGCCGATTTGGCTCATTATTATTAGGTGGTTCATTTTTTTACTCTCGCCCTCCCTTCTTTTCTTCTCTAGGGTTGAAAATGGAGTTCGAACCTCCTCCTGCTCCTGTAATGGCGTTTTTGCCTTTTACTAATGAAATGATGTTCTGTGCAAACTTACGAAGCAGCAAAAAAATGTGTTTCGTGATGCATCTGTCCATCCTTGCTCATCTTTTGTTTGTTCTCTTCTTGCCTCTCTTCATTGCAGGTATTTGTGCATATTCTAATGTTCATCACAGGTCTGGAGCTGTGTTCATGGAGTTTTGGGACATTTTCTGTGTGAAATCTATCCTTGGGTTTGTGATGCTTCTGTCCATCCTTCCCATTGCTCACCTCTCTTTGTTCCATGGCAGTTTTGATAGATGTTCAACATTCTCCTTCTCTGGTGTATCACCGTTTTAGTGTAGGCTTTTGTTCTTTTTCCCTTTTCTCTCTCTCCCTGTCTCCTTGGTGGTTAAATTAGGATTAGATTAGCTTGCACCTTGCACCGGAATAGCTTGTGGCGGGTAGTTTAGGAGCAGAACCAGCGTTCTCTGGAGATTCCTTTCTCATTTTATAGGTCCCACACCTAGAGAAAGGATTCAATGTTTTAATCACACTGGATGCACGAGTGATCGACCTGAAGCTTTGATCTGCATCTAGGGTGCTTTGTGATTTTGCACTAACAGTAGTAGAGAAATAGCCAGATGGTATTGGAGGAATGGCTGGTAAAAATGCTACAAGTGCGGTGTAATTCATGGTAGGGGCTTGGGTATGTTTGAGGTTTTCAATGGTGGAATGGGCTTCTCCATTTTTAGTTTACTAGTGGGTGGAGGTTTCTCAACCGTGTTGGGAGGTTGAGGTCCCGAGATGGATGGAAGGGGTGAAGGTGATTAAGTTGTGATTGGTGCGAGATAGGGTATGAGTTACTATGGGCTCGGTTCTTACGTATGGGTGCCGAGTAGGTTTGGTGTTGACTTTGGAAAATGTAGTTAAATTTAGTTTTATAGGTGGATGAGTAAGGCTGGTGGTTGGGGTGACTCCTAAGGTAGTAATAGGTTTAGTTGATGAAGATGATGTAGGTGTGGGTTTGGATTTAGATGGATGTTGGGTTATGGGTAAAGGTGTGTGTTGAGCTATGATTGGTGTCGTGGAAGAAGTTTTGATAGAGGTGGTTGTGCTTGGTTTTATTGGTTGAAATATTTTTGGGTAGATAGTGGAGGTGTCAGCAAGTGACATCTACATTTTCGTTGAAACAAGAAGCACAAGACGTCCCCAAAGTAAAGCTCTATCCAAATAATCTAAGAGATCAGCTAAGTGAGAGAATGACACGTCTATAGGTGAGGTTGATGAGGACCTAATGTAAATTCCCGTAAAAATTTTCTTAGACATGGGAATTTACTGGCCTCGCTTCCGTGTGTAAGAGAGTTGAAAGTAGGTCACGGGATCTTGGGTAGCTAATGGAGAATGATTACCTAGAGGCAAAGGCATTTCTACTATGGAACTTTGATGGGTGGAGCAAATGATGGGTGCTCTTATGTAGGTGGGGGAGATGATGGATGCTCCTATGTGGGTGGAGAAGATGGAAGGTGCTCCTTTGTGGGTGGAGAAGATAAACAAGTATCCTCCATGGACTAAAGAAGTATTGTGGGTGACGATTCTCTAGGTGGAGAAGCCAAAGGTGAAATAGCCTCGATATTAGCGGAAGGCTCCTCCACGGGTGAGGAAGGAGGTGAAGGATGCTCCTCTGTAGGTGGAGGAGATGAAAGGTGTTCCTCTATGGGTGGAGGGATAGGTGAAGTGGGTTCAAGCATAGGTGGAGGACTTTGGGCTAGGATTTCCTTGATGGAAGGAATATGAGGTAATTGGGAGCAATCGGTGCATGACTGAAAATAGAATGGACCTTGTGGGTATGACTATCGTTAGTTGAGGTCTCTCCGGTTTGATCGGAAGAATAGGCATGATTAGGAAAGGGTTTCTTGAAGATGTGTAGGTTTTGATTTCCATGTGCGTTAGGATTATCCATGGTTAACTCGCCTTTCTCGAGCATTTCTTGGATAATTTTTTTGAAAGTGATGCAATTACCATCACTATGACCCTTTACTCGATCATAATTACGAAGTCATGATCTTTAAACCATGTGGGTGTGGGGCGATCGGGGTCAAAATAAGTGTGTGGTTTCACGGGAGGAAGGGTGATGGCCCCAACTATGATGAGCTGCTCCAAGATAGAAGAATAAGGTTCCTAATTGGGGTATATTTCCATTGTTCCCATCCCGAATTAAAAGTCCGAATTGGTGAGAGATTAGATGAGGGCTAGCCTTATTTGACAGATGAGCTAGGCCAACTTTGAGTACCACTGCGTTAGCGGTCCCGTTGCCTTTGAATAATAGGTATCATTCGACTTAAATTCCAATTTCTTTTTACGTAGTTGGATTTTCTTCTCTCGATAACACAAATCTCGAGCTTTCGTTCCATGGTGAATGCTTTGTCAAAGGTTCGGAAGGTTTGAACCTGCAGGGTCGGTGAGATATGCCTAGCACAATACCGTGAGAAGAGTTCGATGAGTTTGGTTTCCGGTAGTTGGAATGTGAGTTGATTGATTAGGATACGCCAACGAGCAACAAAATATGTGATAGATTCATCATCATACTGGCGTAGAGTATAGGTTAGTCATGGTAACCTTCTTAACAATATTAATGGAGAAGTGATCCAAGATTTCTTGGGCTACCTAATTAAATGTGAATATATAGTGTCTAGGCAACCCACTATACCAATCTAACGCGGGTCCAGTTAGAGACATGGAAAAGTTCCTCAAGAGAAAAGCATCATCATGGGAGATTAGATAACACCCGTGTTTGAAAGACCACAAATTTTGTTGCGGGTCTTCTTTGCTATTGAAACGGTTGAATTTAGGCATTTCCCAATGCATGGGGTATGGACATATAGGAATGGATGGATGTATATGCTTATTACAAATCTCATCGTAGGTGAGAGTGTTGTGGGAGCTAGAAACCGATGCCTCCAATAGTGCATCTTTTCCATCATTAACTTAATTAGGTCGTTGGTAGGTATGATGGATGGGTTCATCCCAGAGCGTAAAAGGGTTGGTGTTGGGCATGTAACAAGGGTGGCATTCCAAAGAAATAGTGCTTCCGTATAGGTAGATTGAGATAAAGGCAATGAAATATGGGGTACGTACCCAGAGTGAATAATAGATGAGATTGGAGGCTACTGATAGTATGTATATGGAGGTTGAAGTGTCATGGTGACCCTAATGGTAATGGGGATAAGAATTTTGGAATGGAAAGGACGACATTTTGAAAAGGGGTAGGGGTCATTGACACTAGGGGTGGTTGTGTAGCTACGGGTATATGCGAGATAATAGGTGTGGATGAGGTTGTGTTCTGGGTGGTTGGCAAAGGTATAGTGGATGTGGTGGGTGCAACGGATGTAGTAGATGTGGCAGTCATAGTGGGTATAGGGCCTAGCTACGAAATGACTGAGGGTAAGGTAGATGTGGGCTACGCGGAGCCAAATGGGGCTGATGCAGGAGTGGGAACAAGAGTTGGGGGATAGATATGGGTGTTTTGTATATCAACTGACCCGAGGCATCTCAAGTGGACGAGTGGGAAAGGTAAAATTGCAAGGTGGCGGGATTTTGGTCAGGAGTCGTGTGAACTCCTCGTTACCTATGGCAATAGCGCTAGGTTGGGTAAGATCCGTGGGTGATAAAATGGAAGGTGGTGAAGGACTAGATGGGAGTGGTTGAAAATTTGCGTGGAATATGAGGTCGTTCGATTGGCTTGAGTTAGCACCATGTGAATAGGTATTGATCAGGTTGGACTATTTTCTATAAATGACATAGAAATATAATAGAAAATAGGAGAGACAAGTGGTAGTAGGTGGATTAGGTACTAAATGTCAGCTATAAAATGACACAGAGTGATCGATTCCGGTAAGGTTAACCATAGTCGGTCACTGTGGAAAGTGGATAGTTGGTCAAAACAAGGTAAAAGGCCAATAATCTGCCAAGTATGCAAGATGCTAATGGGATTTACCATTAAAGTGAATATGATGATAGTGACAGAGACTTTGAAAAGTAAAGAATGTGAATAGGTGTCCTTTTGGGTAGGTTGACCAAAAGAACTGTAACCAACACCGGTTAGGTAAAATAGATGATGATCGAGGGTAACGATGATGGTTGCTGGATCGACACCGATTCTTATGAAATTGAGATAGCGATGAATAAAATGTGGTTGTGAGTTAAAATTTGATGTGGAATCAAACCCAAAATTCTGAGAATGATGAGAATATGGTCCAGGCACACTCAGATGAAGCTGGATTACACCAACTATGATGAGAAGCGTGCAAGGAATTAAGAAAATGAAGAGTGAAACCTCTCACCTCAAAACACAAGACAAGCAAAAACACTAAGAAAACACGATCCTAAGAGTGCCTTTTCTATTTTGTTTGTTTAGCTTATGTTATTTTAAGGATGACTCATGAACTGTAGAACAGATTTTTTTGGTGAGGATGGCTTCCTACAACTAAGGATTTCTACACGGTGAGGTTTCGGGTATGTTATGGCGCGGGTGGGCCATCCTCTAATGGGGTAGTGGACAAAGATAACCAGCGGGGTGGCCACCGTGCCATGATCGTGTGATCACCTATAGCTTCTTCTCTAGGTGAGATGTTGTTTAAGAATGTGTATATATTTTGAATTTTTGATGTTTGGATATGAGTCGGAGAGAAAGAAAGAAAAGAAACTACTTTCTATGATTCATTTGTCAACCATCGCTAGGAATGACTTCAGGCAGTATAGGTTGCCCTCAATTAATGTGAGCTAATATAGAAAATCACAATGAAATGAAATGATTTTAAACCCAAATCAAAATGTAGAATTTGATTTCACAAATAGATGAATAGGAGAAGGGATACTCTTTCACTAATGCGATACTAATGAAAGGGAAGAAATGTTCGTTTTAAGCACCAAATTACAATTCCTTTTAGACAATAGAAGAGATGAAGGTTCCAGGGGAGAAAGTTTAATGTAAGAAATTTTTAGAAAAGAAACAAACATACAACATTTTCACCTAGAAATGAAAGAATACAAAGAATCCCAAATGGGTCCCACCGGGCATGCCAAAATGTTTCACCTGATTCTAGAACATTTTTCGAATGTTGACGAAACAAAGAAGGGTAATGGGCTAGGAGGAATACCTGTTGAGATGCTGGTTGATAGGTTGCTACGCGCGTATGAATTTTGAATACACAGATGATCATGAGAGCTTCATTTTTTCTTGGAGGAACTACCTGAAATGGAACACAAGACCACCAAATAAAAGTTAAACAATATATGCAGTGGACTTCCTAGCATTTTCTAGATCTAAGAAGTGTGATACTTCCTCGACAATTTGTCAATCCACCGTTTAAAACAACTTAATGTTGGTAATAAAGTAAAAATGATTTAGGTATCTCATTCGTCTACAATAAGCAAATTTGTTCAAAACAAGCTAGGCTATGATTGAATTTGAAGGTCAAGGTCACTGTCAAGGTATTGGTATTGGTCAGGGTAAGGTTCTAGGTAGTTTTAGGTATTTGGTGGAGGTTTTAGGCTTTGATCTGGGTTTCTAGTAAAAGACACAAGACCGATGTCGGTTTGGTATGACCAGTATCGGTTTAGGCTAATCGGTGATGGTTGTGGGTAATCATCATCCATAGGTATGGTTGGGTATAGGAAACTCAATAAAGCTCAACTGGGTGATAGATCTGAGATTAGATGAAGATGAGAGGGCAATGACAAGATTCATATGGATCCTAGATATGCACAGGAATGATTAAGATCCAGGTATGGGCAGTGCAATGGTGTGGGTAAAGAGATGGTCAAGTTTTCATGGAGATAAAATGGTGGGGAATGGAAATGAGAACAAAAACTAACAAAAGAAGTGAAAGGATTTGCTAAAACGATAAGGAACCAATGCAAGTTAACAAAACTTACTGTTTGTATGATCTTGATACCTGGTTGGTAATGGTGGGTGATCAAATGAACTTGATGTAGTGTTGGCACTTCCCCGGATGCTCCCCTAAAGGTAGGTGTCTATGTGATTGCTTTAGGTACTGGCTATGGATGTTCTGATGCTTGTACAGATGCTAATTTTGCTTGCATGTAGC
Organism: Taxus wallichiana var. yunnanensis; assembly: GCA_018340775.1. Classification (NCBI taxonomy): domain Eukaryota; kingdom Viridiplantae; phylum Streptophyta; class Pinopsida; order Cupressales; family Taxaceae; genus Taxus; species Taxus wallichiana. The sequence goes on along the minus strand of CM031239.1, from coordinate 400,887,565 downwards.
TTTGGTTTCGTCTCTTGTTCTCAGAAGATGTCTCTATCTCTCATAAATGTGCCAACCTCGAAATAAGATTGTTTTTTGGGATTAAATGGTAACCGACGGTGGTTCCGACTTAACCGGCAAAGGGTTAAGGGTAACCAAAGTGTTTGGTATATGGCGGGATTGCCTAGGTTTACTAAACTAGGAAGATCCCCTTGATTTTCTAGGATCTCGTTTCATTTTCTCCACTGATTAGCATGAAATATTCCTTCTAACATGCAGGAATGTGGTTAGAGGGAATGTAGGTATTTATTTTTAGGGTTTGGGTAGGTCTTAGTTAGTTATGGCAACTTACTAAGAATATGTCCGAGGTGAGGTGGCTTGATGAGGTGTCTAGGTGAGGTGGATATGTAGGCATTATCCCAATTAGAATATTTAAATAATAAATATGGTGAGGATAATGAATTAATTTAATTTAATTAATTTAATTAATATTAGAGTGGGGTGAAGGGGGCCATGACTAGGTGGATGTGTTCAAGGTATTTATTTAACGAGGGACCAAGGGGAGTATGACTTAATTTAAGTGTCTACGGTTGCCATGAGTTTAATCCATTTTACATTGCAATGTGGTTGGGGCTCGGGGGCCAATGAGGAGGATGGCTTCTTCTCCTCATTGGAATTCTTGGTTGGGTGGAGAGTGTTTCCTCTCCCCCATTTTTTTGTGATCAAATGAAGCTTGGTGGAGCTCTTGTTGGTGATGTGAAAGTTGGAGCTATGTTGGTGTCCAAAAGAAATCCTTCCTTGTGATAGAGTCTTCTTGTTATTCCCACTCAAATATTATTTTTGGTTCAAAGGAAATGTAGTTTTGTAAGTTGTAATTTTATTTGAAGAAGTTCATTGAAAAGTTGTAAAACTCCCTTCTCATTAATTTATAGTATGGAAAGAAAAGAATCAAACTGGGAAATATTGTGTAAAGGTTTAGTTGAAAGTTGTATTGTGGGAAGAGGAATTTTACCTTCATTGTTGTAGTTGTATGTTGAAAAGGGAAAGAAAGAAATGTGTTTGTAAAGTTAGTATTGTTGAAATAGAAAAGAAGCTATAAAAGGGAATCATCTTATCTCATGGTAGTTGTTTTATTTCTCACCAAAGTGTATAGATTTTATTGAAAAGTTAGTAACTTTCATTTCAAAACTTATTAAAAACCTTGTTAAAATTGGTTGTGAGAATGGTTGAAACTTGTAGTTGAAAGAGGAAAGAAATAGTATATTCCATTGTGTTAATTGAAAACATGCAAAAGAAAAAGTTAGACTACCTTGTTCATTCCCTTGCATTGTTGGAAGAAAGTTTGTAAATAAAATGGAAATTGACTCTTGTAGATATTGTTATTATCAAAATAGGAAATGTTTAAATTCGGTAATCAAACCAAAGAAATAAGTAAATGAATTTAAACCTTGTAAATGAATAACTTAGACATGTAAAAGTAAGTTCTGAATGACCATTTGAGCATCCTTGTAACTTTTATTTTTGGGAAAACTCGGGTTTGATGGTTCTGTTTCTAAGAAACATGACCGCCGCTCGTGGCAAGGTGGCGCCTCTCGAGCCTCCGGTTCATAAGGTGGTGGTTCATGGTTTGTCACCCAGGTAGGGCAACGGTCTAACATAAATTAATTAAATTATGGCACCTTCCTAGATGAATGTTAATTAATTGACTTTAGAGATAAATTAAAAATATTTAATCTTTAAACTAGACCTGGTTCCCTATCGTAAAGTTGAGAATATTGGTGTAAGTTAATTTAACAAACACTAAGGGTCAAAACCCTTGTAACCTTTTTTATAACTAAAATAAAATAATAATAATAATAATAATAATATTATTTTATCCAACTTTCGGGATATGGGTTTAAGGTTTCAGCGTGTTCCTAGAACATCATTTTTTATGGGTCTTACAAAATGGAAGGTCTTGGGAAAATTCAATACTTTTTCCCTCTCTAAGAAACGCTTGTTTGTCTTCTCGCTTGAAGAATATCTAGTTCATCTCAAGCGAGGGTTGATCGTGGTTTTATGAAAGAACCACTCTCTCAATCATTAGATGGAAACTAGGTTCTAAAACCCACACCCTAAATGATTGTCCAATATGGATTCGACTTCATGGGCTACCCCTAGAATAATGGGAAATACATGTTTTGTTGGAATAGTAAAAGCAATGGGGGATTTAGTAACACTCAATCCAACCACAATAGCTAGGTCCAGATTCATTGCTGCAAGGATATGTCTAAATATCATCGTTGGTTCTTCTCCTTTGGAGGCCATAAACTTGGTATCTAGAGATGAGATTTGGAATAAAAGCTGGTATTTGAAGATTCAACATGATCTCTTCGTAGCGATTGTGGGAGAGTGGTTCATGGGAAATATGGTTTTAAAGTAAAAATAATACCAAAACAAAACAAAACTCTGAAATAGAAATGAGGAGGATGATATTTTTACGGCACAACAAATTCCCTTTGCAAGTAGAGTTGATCTCATGGTAGATTTTGAGCTAAAGGCTGGTGAATCAGATCAAAAAAGTGGCATGCAAGACTTGCACATTATTGCTTCACATGTTAACGTGGATGAAAATTCAAATGACAATCGGGATTATGGAAACAATGGTTTGGGAGTAAATGGTATCCCACTCATTCCAAATCCAATGACAGGTTTGAATGGGTACATCATCCAAGGAAAATTTGAAAATGGCCCTCCAAATGGTGGATGTGGAGGCCAAATTAAATATGGAACATGAGGAATTAGTTGAAACCTATCGAAGGAGGTGGTAGTGGAGACAATCTCACCCAAAATATCATCTAGGGATTGCATGGAGGAAAACACCAATGAAAAACATAAACCCACAAGAGAACACCACTGGAAGCGAGGCATTAATGATACCATAGCCAAAAGATTTTTAAAATATAGCCACAAAACTATTTTAGTGGAAAAAACTATTAATGTTGTTGGTTGAATAGCTATGGAAGGGAATTCGAGTAGAAAGGTGGCAAATACACCCCCTTGTGATGGTGAAGATGGATGGACAAATTAAAAAGAAAATTCCATCGCTTTGTGACCAGAGTCACAGTCACACAAGATGAAATTTTAGTTTGGCTTCTTACTAATCAATTCAAGGATTCTTACTTGGTTTTATCCTAGTTTTAGGCCACTCTTGACCGATTGTTGATGTTTCAACAATTTGAATTTCTATATTTCCTCTTAGGTTTAGGGTGATTCTATTCGTCTAGCCTTATCGGCATTGGTTAAATGTTTGACCCGCCTCAAGATTCTTATTGGTTTCTTTCTAGTTCTAGAACACTCTGTACTGCAGTGCTCATGGTGTTTCAGATTATTGCTTCTTGTATTCCTCAATGCTTTATCTAGTTTGTAGACCATCTTTGTAATAGGGAATGGACCCTACCAAAACCCTCCTTTTACCCTATATCAAAAAAATATTTATAATTACACAAACTTCCTAATATATTACAAATAACATTAGCTTGATTTTACGTAAATTTATATAGACCTCCATAGTTTTCACAAAAGCTTTTCTACTTTAATGATTCGACGTGTTTATACTCTTTTAATAATATTTAGACAATTACAAGCGTGAAATTTTTGAAGAATTTATTAAAAAAATTATATTCTCTATAAATGTATACGTAATTTGTTAAAATATAGAACCTACTCATATTAATGTGAAGAAAACATAATAAATTGTATATAAAAACTTGAGAGAACGTCAGAAAAATTTGACTTGAAATTCCCGGATTAATGCCAATCCGTTAAGTCAAAGGTACAATAAATTAAACAAAATACAAAATATTTTGGAATCAAGAGTACAAGGGAAACATATACGATTACGAGGGAAGAGATAATTACGTTTTGTTCGTATTGAGAAATAGAAGCCCATTGAAGTCCATATGTGTAGTTTACGCGTCTCAAACATTGTCGCATGCTGAAAATATTCTTAGTTTCTTTTGACGGTTAAATAGGACAAAAAGTAAAAAAGCAGACAAAACGATATTATCATGGTGTTTGAAGGTCGTCTATTGTGATAAAGACTGCAAACTAAATTGTACAATATTTCAAGCAAATCTATAATTGACCCACAAAATTGTCAAGAGTTGGAAGAAAAGGAACCGCCCGTTGTACGAGTGGTGCAAAGAGCCGCTAATCGTGTGGGTTGGCGAGAATGTAAAACGACGTTTTTCTGTAAGTAGGCGAGAATGTGAAACGATTGAATGTTGTTATATTGATAATCGTTTGAAGTGGCATGCATTGTGTTCGCCATCAAATCCGTTCAAATTTTGGCCCAGATGTGATGTTTGTGGAGGACTAGTAATTGTATACAAGTGGTGAAATGGATACATCGATTGTAAGAAGCAAAAGAGAGATATCCTAAAAGAAAGCGGTGAGATGAAGAAATTGCTAGAGGGTGGAGAATTTTAAGGAAAGATAATATATGTGGAAAAAGTAGGTGACCATCTTCTTTATTTTGAAAAGTCCCATATCAACGCCGTGTTGTTTGTTTCAGGATTTAAATATAGAGAGAATAATTGGGGAGTGGGGCGATATGCAGGTTGAGTTAAGTGGATTGTTTAGGTTGGGGCTAGTCGGATCCTAGTGAATTGGGTTAGTTTAAACCTACTTGAATGATAAAGGGTGTGTGGGCTGCCATCACTTGACATAACATACTTTGGAGATAGCTTTGAAAGTAATGCCCTTAACATTCAACACTTCCAATGCTTAACCAAAAATTTTCTTTTGATAATATTGTTATCACCACTTTGAACATGCAACCTAATATTGCTCTTATTATTTCCTCATTTGTTTAGTGAAACACGATTTCGATGATCAGCATCTAGCCAAGCATTTTTTCGAGCATCGTAAAATGATTTAAAACAAAGGTTTGTCATACGAAACTAAATAATAATATGATTTAAAAGAAAAGTTTGCACAATTACATGATTTGATGATGATTTTGTTTCTCACAATGATGTCAATATGTGTAATAAAGAAGCAACAACTTTTTGGGCCATTCGACAATAAACTCAAAATCTTCATTAGTGAAAGACTTGAGAATTTGCACTTTGTTCTATAATTTTAAATGAAGCTAGTCACACATGGCACAAGGCATGCCAAATGTGAGTGGATTCAAGGGGTTCAAACAATCTCTGAAGCTAGTGGAGTTGCTCAACGTAATGAAAATACAATAACATGTAAACATATAAATATGTTGTTGTCTACACATATGTACAATGATCAATTAAAATACAACCTTCAAAGTTCATAAGCAAAAAAACATAAATGTATTTAGTTTAAAATATTCAATTCCCTTGTAATATTTCACTTTTAATCAGCCATCTTGGGCCACATGATTGAAAAAAAAACGGCGATTGAAATAAGCATACTATTCATAAATAAAAGATCTTTATTTGTACATTATTCCTTTGATTTTTTTACTAACAATTTCATAATGTACATTAACATGTGTGTGTACAATTGATGGGTGTGTGATATGTGTCTCGAATATCTAGAACTATGTGATAAACATGTGGAATTATTTTAACATTCCCCCTTTATTACATTGATTTTACAAATGTACCCAAGTAAAAACATAAAATTTCACCTTGCCTAAAGATTTAGTGAGCATATCAAAATTTATAGTATAGTATGATAGTATTGCAATTGGGTAATGTGGTTTAAGACTTATTTTTGAATGAAATGACATTCTACTTCTATATGTTTCATTTGTACGTGATGTAATAGATTATTGAAAATATTCAACATACCTTGTTTGTCACAATAGATTAGTAGCAATTAGTGTTGATGTATGCCCATGTATTTCAAAATGTGGCATAGTAAAATTGCTTCCTAGATAGCTCCTTGTTCAATGTGATACTAAGATTCAATAGATGATAATGTAACAACTATCCGCTTTTTCCTAATCCCCAAAAGTGACTATAATTTGAAATGAAAAATATATCCTAGCATTGATTTCATGTCATCAACACATCCAACATAATCCAAGTCAATATATCCTTGCAAGAATAATTGTGAGTTTTTCTTGTATTCCAAGCCATAAATTAGTGTTCCTTAGACATACCATAGAATTCTCTTGGCTACTAACCAATGACACTACTTCAACTAATGCATGAGATGTGAAATATAACTAACAACAAATAATTTTTTTTCATGTACAAGTCAAGTAAATGAGACTCCCAACAAGTTGTCTACAATGAGTTCCATTCACTTGAGGTGTATCCTAGAAACGGGAAATTCACATCCCTTATACCATTGGATTACAATATATCATCTCGTATTTTTGAAGTGGTGAATTTCCATACTTCATCTAAGTGACAGATATGTGATTCTCCTTTTACCATATCTCCAAGCCAAGACATTAGTGTAGTAACCCCAAATCCATTATGTCAAAGGATTTCTTGAGATCATTCTCGAACTTCATGAATGTGATTATCCATATTCCCCGTGGTTATAAGATCATATTCATAAATAAACACAAACAATAATATCGTTACCTACCTTCTTGATATACAAGTTCTATTATGAGGGGTTATTCTAGAATTCAATATGTAAAATATGATCATCAATCTTGATGTACCATGCTCATGGTGCATGTTTCAATCAGATAGAGAATTGATCAATCAACACACATTCCGAGGAGTTGTTCATCCTTCAATAATTCTTGTTAGGTCATGTATACCTCTTCCTTAAGCTCACCATTCAAGAAAGAACTCTTCACATCCATCTACTCAATCCTCCATCCCTTTTGTGCTCCTAGTACACAAACAACCCCGATGGTTTGTTATGTTTGTAGTGGGTGAAATTTTTTCTTCATAATCTATAGCTTCCTTTTGAGCATATCCCTTTCGCAACTAAAGATGATTTTAATTTATTAATGGAACATTATTCCTTATACTCCTTTAATACCCACTTGAAATAAATGAGATTATTTCTTCTAGTCATATCAACAAGATCCCACATACCATTCTTAATCAATGAATCACATTCAACTTCCATGGTCTTCTTCCATTATGGAAAACGCTGCTTTCTTCTCGAAATGAATATGGCTCAGTGGTATAAATTAGTGAGCTCAACAAGGCTAGATTAAATTTTTCTCTTGCATCTCATAAGAACTTAGGGGACATCCCAAGATTTATCCCATGTCAAAAAAATTATCTTAAAATCTTCATTACATGATTGTGCATGCAAATTTCTTTAAAAAAGCACATTTCATTGCTTTACTAGTTGATGTGGAGAGTCAAATGATGAAGGAGGGACAAGAGTGCTTGAAAATTCCATCCTAAGTAGATGCTAGTGTCTCGAATCCATCAAAAGGTAAATTAATAAAGTACCCATAGAGATGCAAGATGTCTAAAAGCTAGTAAATTACAAGAGATAAAGTAAACAAAAGGTCAAGAGGAGTTTTAAACCACTAATGTTATTTCTTAGGAATCATGTATAAAATAGTATGTTTTATGAACTAGACATGTACCCAAGTGCATCTAGATTTTTGTGTACAATCAAGAGTAGGAAACTAGGAGTTATAATGATTAATTAACTTCTAACAAGTTTTATAAAATTGTAAACATGCATTGGTTATTTAGTTATATTTATACAAGCTCAAATACAAAAGAGAGAGAGAAAATTAGATACATATAGTTCTACAAGAGGAATATGGGAAGAAAGGATCAAGAAGTAGAGAGCTTAAAAAGCTTCATTTCTGAAACAATGAGTTGAAACCGTCTTTGTGGATGACCATACAATCTAGTCAGATGCATAATATGGTCATGCCTGTTGTGTAATACCTTGGATGCCTTCATACTTAGGATTTATAGGTCTTGCAGGTGGCTTGGAATTATATATCACTATCAAACCCTAGCTATAAGATAATCTTGATATTATTTTTAATCATGTAAGTAACTTCAAAAATAAACCATGGGATAAGATCCTAAAATAAGGCTAGTAGTTATGTTTTGGTGTACCCCATGCACCACCTTTGTTGGCATTACTACAAAGATTCCTAAAACTACATGTACTCCTACACATAACATGTGCTATTTATATGGAGATAGGTAGTTAGTAACATGAACTCCTTTTATCATTCCTTATTGTGTTTTTCTCTTAAAAAGACATTGAAATATGAATTTTTAACACCCACATTTTTTCCACTTAAATCCTCAAGAAACCCGATAAAGAAACAGGGAAAATTATGGAATATTTTTTTAAAGGTTATAAGGCCTTAGCTAGGATTTTAATTAAATGAATATTATAAAAATTTAAACTATTATATGGCAATCGGGACTAAAATAATAATTAGTTACTATTGACCCAACCCTATTAAAATATTTTTATTTAATTTTCCTATTAAGTTCCACTACTTAATTCAAATATTAATCCATTTTACTCTTTGTTATTTATCCCCAAAGGTCTTATTAAATCTATTTATTGAATGGCCCCAAATTAAATTCAAAATTTTATTAGGTAAGATTAATAATCTCCTAGTTTAAAATAAATCATATTAACATGGTTTAATACCTAAAGTGTCAAGGGTACACAACATGGTCTAACCCCTTAGGCCCCATTTAACATTACACACACATCTTTTATTTAAAACATTCCCACTTAAATACCCCATCACTTATGTGATGTAGGGTTCATCATATACCCTTAGATCTTATCTATATAACCCATTATATCTAGGTTAGACTAAACAAACCCTAGATATCCTTATGGGTTCTCATATATTCCTTTTCTAAACCTAATAACTTATTTTCTTTGTTTTCACTTGCAGGTTAAGGAAGAAGGAGGGAGAAGATGAATCCATGGAGGCCATTAGAGACATGGAATCTCTCATTAAAATAAAATCTATGTTTAAGACATTAATGGGTATAATGGTAGCTTTTCATGGAAATTAATGGGTTAATATAAGCACTTCTACATTTGAAAAAGACATGAAAGGGAAATAAATAATTCACTCTATCAACAATGAAAATGTTTAAGGAGTAAACTAAGAAACCCCTTTGAATAGAAGTGGAATTGAATGCAAATGTGTAAAGAGAAAAATAAAATATTATGGATATGTGAAACAGATAATGGAGAATAAAATGTATCTATTCATTTATTCAATGAAAAAAAATCAGCAGGGAAGACTTCAACTTGAGTGTGAAAAAAATGAACAAGAACGTAGGTGAATGGAGAAAATATTGGATCTACAACTACAAATTGAAATTATTTTTACCTAGTTAAATTATTATTTTTGTAACCATAATAACATATCATTGCATCATAAATTCCAATAAAAAAATGGTATATATTATATAAGAGAAAAAGCATGCATTTCAGTTATCTTTTTATTTCCCCTATAATTTGGGGATAGATAATGTTTCCTTAAATTTGGAATGTTTGTGATGCTAATACTTCTCTATTTTCCATTCTTATTCTTATTTCAAAACAATTCCATTGATCAAAATCATTGGTGACAAAAAGAGAATTGAAGCACACATCCCAAAATATTGTTTGTGCAAAAAAACTTTAAAAAGCTATTGGTATATTTTAGGTCGGAAAATATGATAATTTAAAATGTGTGACATCAATCGCACTAAATTTAATTTGACGTAGAGTCGAAGCATGGAATACTTACATACTCACAAAGTAATTTATTGGTGATAATATTGACAATGACCATGGTTTTTGTTTTAATGATAATATTAACCATGATTCTCCTACATAATTCAATTCAACTATTATATTATAGATTTTACCTGTTCTCTTAAAAATTGACTATATTGATCATCTTGACGATGTGAAAAAGAAAAGGTATTATCATAGATTGCAAAATGATCCATTTGAAAGTATGTTTGTTATTCAAAATATGTGCACCATTTGAAGTAGTTACTATCTGATAGTAAATAGTTATCCATTAAAACTAAAGCAATGTAAAGTCATACATGTGTATTTTATAATTCGTGTTCCAATGAATGTGGTTGTTGAAGTGTCATTTATATGTCACTATAGATTGCCATTTTTAGTATATTTTTCGGACACGATGTTTTTGAATCTTTTGGAAAGAACATTTGTGTAAGGGATTCACTCAATTCATTCATTAAAAATATGAACATGCTTTGATTTCATAATTTCTGAGCATTGTTTAATTTCGTAAGGTGTCAAAAATTAGTATGCTTTTTCATGTTTATTACTTCCAAAAAAATTTAAAAATCTGTAATTGTCTAATATTTTGTATCCTTTTAAACAAAAACCTATTTTGTGGGCTTCGATAGTCAATTATATCCATGATACCATAAACTTTCACACTTTTTAATAAACACTTCTTAATTCAAATGGTTTGGCATCATTTTTAAGTGAATCATTGATTGTTAAATGATTTGAAAAGTATGTGTATATCGTGCTTGCAATAAATACACAAACATGTAATGGGAAGTTTTTGTAAGAAGATAGAGAATTTTTTCCTAAATTACCCGACATGGATATCAATAACTCCTAAGAGAAAAAATGGGTGTTTTTGAAATGTGCAAGGAAAATATATTTTTCTTAGGTAGGAATTTTATTCATTTAGGTATTTTGTAGACAATTAAAATAAAGTGAACTTTAGGACTGTTATCGGAAAGTTTCTCTAGACATTTTGTTATAAATTGATTATTGAAATTAGTATTGAATTTCAAAGTTTGTTACGTAAAACTTTTTCGATCATAAATACATTATTAGGGAATTTTTGTGAGTGTAGATGTGTTATTGTGAAATTTTAGGGGTTATTGTGATATAGAATGCATATTTTTTAATCAAATAAATGATTTCATAATAGACTCAATTCCATTCTTATTTGATGAAAGATCGAGGTAAGGGTTTTTGATGCCTTAGTGAAGGGTGTTTTAATAAAATAAAGTAATGAAAAATTAATAATAACTCCCACAGGATGAAATGTTCTTCTTTTTCTTAATGAGGTTATATAGAAAGTTTCCTTAGTAAAATTGATATTATGAGACTAAAAAAGACAACTAATTGTTTTCTTGTTCAAAGTAATTATTTTCTCGTATAAGGAATTTGTAGGAAATACATTTTTTTAAAAACATGTATGTAATTTCTAAGGAGAAAAAACAAAGGCTTAAGTTTGTACACATTCCTCCTAGAAAAACAGTGAATCAAAGAACTATAAAACTTGCAATTTGAGAATGCAAACTAAACATGAGTTTGAATATTTTATCACTAAATAGATAGTTCAAACGACACATATAGCAATTATAGACTAAAACTACAGGATCACCGTGTTTTTTAAAAATAAACTAATGATATCTCAACACTAAAAATTATAAGATGAAAAGGATTTTATTTCTTAATAATAATTTAATAAAAGTGATGAATTTTTTTAATAAAGATCTTGATAAGAGCCAACAAAATACCATTACATTGCATAAAGATTGAGGTAGGTTAGATAAGGGAGTTTGTTCCGTGTTTTTTTATTAGGTGCAGGTGGAAGCGTAAGGAAATTGTGAAATTTAATATCTCAGAAATTGTGATATTTAATGAATAGGAAGATTATACATAGGTTTCAATGTCCATATATTCATAATAACGCTACTATGAGTGTGGTCATTATATTTAAAATCATTATACCCTATTTATGATAAATAAATTGATGCAAATAATAATAATATCAAAGACGTTTTCTTTCTTGAAAATTTGTTTAGTTTTAAAATTGTAATGGTCATATAGACGTTAATATTAAAGATCACCTACAATAACAAAAGAGATACACATGTATACAAAACAATACCTTGAAAATAATCCAATAAGTACTGTGTAGAAGAGAAATAATTTTGTGATTGACAAAGTTAATTAGGTACTCATATGCATCATGAGTTAATCATCATGAATTTGTAAGATTATCGTAGAAGATGTGGCAATATTTAGAATTTTTATTGACTAATCATATGACTGCATAAGGTTGATCTGTCTCGAGGTTATATAGTGCAACACTTGATCTCATCAGGATAGTCGATCCAATTTAATACAATTATAAGTAATTAAAAAGTTGTATACACATCATAGAAAATAGATGTCTTCTGAATAATTCTTGATACAACCAAGCTCTAAATATTTTGTTGTGGCTAAGCTTAGCGACCGCTTTGATCAAAACTACATATGTCTTGAATCTTCAAGAGTGTATGCATTGTCATACAATGCTCATTACATTAATAGTTTTACTTTGAGTGATGCCTAGTGACCGTTAAGCTCTAAATATTTCATTTCTCCCGACCTTAGCAATTGATAGGTTCAAAACTACATATGTTTTGACCCCTCAATAGTGCATGTACTTACGCACTTTTCTCATCATGCGTTAAACGTTTAATTTTGAATGATGCCTTTCCCATGCTAACCTCTAAATATTTCATTTTGGATGACCTTAGCGACGATAGGACCATAACTCTGTGTTTGTTAACCCCTCAATAATGCATGTATTATTGCACTATTCTCGTTGCATTAATAGTTGTCTTGTGAATGATGACTAACGGCCGCTACACTCTAAATATTTCATTATGGATAACCTTTGCAACTACTAGGATCAAAACTACGTACACCTTAACCCCCAATAGTGCATGTACTTTTGTTATTTTCTCATTACATTAATAGTTGTCCCGTGAATAACACCTTGTGATCGTTAACCAATAAATATTTCATTAAAGCTGACCTTATCAACCAATAGGATGAAAACTACACATTTCTTGACCCCTCATTAATGCATGTACTATTGCACTCTTCTCATTCCATTAATAATTATCTAGTAAATGGTGACTAATCGCCTCTAAGCTCTAAATATTTTGTTGTGTCCGACCTTAGACACCGCTAGGACCAAAAATACGTATGTGTTGACCCCTTAATAGTGCATGTATTGTAGCACTTTTCTCATCAGCATTAATATTTGTTCCATGAACAATGACTAATGACCACTAAGCTATAAATATTTTTTTCATGGCTAACCCTAAGAACTCTTTAGATCAACACTTCTTATGTTTATTTTTCAAATGAGTTTTTAATCTAACCAAATATGCAGGATAAAATACATAAGATTGTTGTTATAAATCGAAGTTCATCCTTTGGATAAGTATTTGTTTCTGTTGATGATATTTGTAGCATTCATGGACCAATAATTTTTTAACATGGTGGTAGAACTAGATCTATTAAATGTATATGCCTATTTATATTCCTATGCAGAAACTAGAGTAATAAGACATACTATGTTCAATCTAGTTGCCTTAAATCATAAATTTATGCATTATTAAGCTATGTTTTCCATAATCGAAAATGAAACCCTTGATGTATATGATGTAGACAAATATAGTATCCTTATAGTTCAAGCGCTAAGGTCTTGAGACATAAGGGAAGAAAATATTTAGTCTCCATCTAATTTTGGCTAAACCAGAGGTGATTCCATTTATAGAACTGATTGCTTCCTATATAATTCTTGAAGAGTCCAAGGAGTGGACCTTATATTCTAAATTTTGGAAAAATAGAACAGTGTTTTTATGCTATAGATGCATACAATTTTTTTTAAAAATTAAACAACCATACACCCTATATAATACAGATACAGCTTGAGTCCTGGAGGGACATAAGGAAAATAAGATTTCTTTTATAGATTTGGGCCATGGACCCAATAGATAATATGGATAATTTTCATTTGAGTGATATTCATATTAAAAGGTTTAGTCCAGAGTCTCGTATTTGCAAGGCACTCATGAATAAGCTTTATGGAAAACCTTCTATCTCTAAGGTTGATGTATCCTGGATCCCTTTACTTTATATGATTATTGATGGAAGAAATATTCCCTTGTTAGGGAAAGTGATCAATTTAAATTTTGTGAGATAACGAAAAAATTTGTGGACAATGGGAAATCATTTTACATGGCTTCCTATATTTTGGATGTAGTCTATGGTATTCTCAATTGTTCAAAATTCTATCAAAAATGGATTCCTTTGTACTCTTTTCCAATGAATGAGATATATTCATACTTGTATGCCCATTAGTTCAAATATCATATTCAATATATATGCACTTATTTGCATCCTTCTCTCTATGAACAATTAAGTGAAAAATAACACCCATAATATCTATTGGAATTCTCACTTGCATAAGAAAAATGGGAGTTGTATTCTTCTATCGAAAATATACAATTATTTTAATGGAGTGAATTCTTACACCTACTTCAATTGATATAATATGTTCCTAAAAAATGGGAAGAATAAGAGGTGATATATAAAATTTACAATGGTATTACTAGAAAGTAAAAAGAAATTAAGTTTAAAACACGTTACCCCTCTTAGTAATTGTGGGATGTGGGAAATTTAATAGGTTTCCTGATTTGAATGTTGCATCATCCCATATAAATTCATTTCATCTCCCGCAACACCCTCTAAGGCAATATGATCACATAAATAGGGTCTCCACACACTATCGCTTTCTTAGAGGATAGATGAATACATGCTATGCACATGATACATATGTAATTAATTGGGTATGAATTACCTAGACAAATGATAGCCTTGTTAAGTAGAATATAAAGATGAAAGTGGAAATTCTCTCTCCGAGAAGAACAATTAAAAGCATGCTACAAAAAGAGAAAGGAAGCATTCTATTTAGAACCTTCAAAAATCCATGTGTTCCCTTTTCTCCATAAATTAAAACTCTATCTGAGGTTAAATAAGTTAGGCCCACACCAGATGAAGCTCCAAATTTGGTGGCATATGTATTATCTTCTTTATAAGAAGAAGAAGAAGACAAGATGTAAACTAAAATTTTAGCTAGCCCAAATTTCCCTAGTGGAACCTTCTCAATCTACCGCCTCCACTCCACATAAAGTAATTGCTCAAAAAGAACTAGATTGGGTGGCATAATAAGATACCTTACTAAATTTTTTATTCAATCCAAGAATGATAAAATTTAAGAAGATAACCAAAAATAAGATGTCAACATAAAGAACCCATTGTTTGGCATGAAACTTTAGAAGACATCTTCTCTCTACAAAGAAACTGAAATCGAAGGATCCTAAGTGGTGGAATATGAGGAAGATCAGAATTCTCGAAAATAGATACATATTAAGTAGTATTAGAAGTAGTGAGAGGCATACATGCTAGAAAAAAGTTCTTGAAATTCAAGTAAAAGCATGAATTCATGCGGGTATAGTTTCGATATAGAAGAGGAATTTCATGGTTTGTACAATGATATACGTAAATGCATTGAGGCCAAGATGAATGAACACACGTACCCACATAATATTAAAAATATCATTAAAGCCATCGATCGATGTGGGAAAAAATTAATATATATGGCGAGGTTATCAAGAAGACATTTGTAAAGATCCTTCAATTATAACCATGGAAAATATTGATATGTGCCGACGTATGGTAATTATACCGATGAAAACTAAGTGAATGGATTGATAAGGCAAGAAAACTATCTCTCCGCTTTATGACATTATTTCAAGAGGAAATTATATTTTTACGTAAGCCTCGCTTATAGAAGTAACTAAGAAAACCCATGAATTGCTTTCTAGTGAAGAGTTTGATATATCATTCAAGAAATTATTGGTTAAGTTTCAAAGGTGAATAAAAAAGGAAAATTAAGGATAAAATTTGCATGTCATTGAGATTGTCTCAAAACAAGTGGAAAACAACATAAAATAATTTTTTTAAGGAAATCACCAAAATAGTAGTTGTTACTCAAAGCAAGTTTTTCTTCATAAGGCTAATGTGTTATTTAGAAACCCAATTGTGGACATAGGATCGATAGATATATATTAAAATATTTGTAAAGAAGTAATTCATTTGGAACAAAATCAAGATGATACGAAATTGCCTCGACAAGAGAAATAAAATCAAGAAGCATCTTTACATCGAGACATGGATCAACACTTTCGATAATCAAGTAAGAACAACAATGAATCATTAGTGACAAGTATTCAAGACGACGAGAAATAAATGAAATATGTATGACATGTAAATTGATTGATATTTATAATTGATTTAATGTTCATGTATATATTGCAAATGTTCTAATTATCTAAACATGCATGTAATAGTTGTACATATGAAACTACCTAGTGAACACTAAGCTCCAATTATATTTCCATGGAATAACCTAATGGAGGTTAGAATAAAAATATATTCCTTTAAATTTATTAATTAATTCGACACACATTCTCAAAATATTATGTTGTCATGGTACGTAGTGGCCACTAAGTTCATACTATCTTCATTTAATTTTTTAACTCCTATAGACAACTAAGCTTCAAATAATATGTTGTGACATAACTTAGCAAATGCCAACCTCACAATATCATACTTCATATTTTTAAATTTTTCGTGATTGGTAATATCTAAATATTATGGTGCGGCATAACTTGGTGGGCACTAAGTAAAAATATCAATCTTTGAGTTGTAAAATCCTAGTGTTGAGGTGAAATCACAACACCCCTGATTTCTTGCAAGTGAATGGTTGAGGTAATCAGTGTGATTCATCAAACATGGATTTATCCCAAAGTGTGGGACTTTGCAATTGAGCTAACTCAGCAGAGAAGGTTGGCTTCCTATCCTATCATAGTTCTTACTACTCTAAAGTGAAGAGAGTTATAGATATAAACCTGATCTAATATTTCTAAGGAGACAAAGATAGATAAAATTCACGAAAATTAAAACTTACTCTAAGGGAAGGTGATGCACTAATAAGGAGTGTTAGACAACCCGTATAATAAATACAACTCAGCTAGAATATTACAATGAAAACACAATAGTGCACAATAATTTACATGTGATGTAAGACCGTAAGAGCTACAATGAAACAAAGAAGTTTTTTTACAACATCCATGAATCTATTTATATTGCTCCCAAAATTGATACAATACACCACACTCAAGCTCAAAGGAACATATTTTTCATTACAATGTCCATTAAGGAGGTTTGGAATCTCCAAAAATATCTTATAGACAAGAAGAAGAAGGGAGGGGCATATACAAGGTGTCCAAATATTAAAATGATCCCCTCCTTACAATATATAGGAAGAACGAGAGATGAGACAGAAGGAATTCAAAATATTTCTTCAACCACCCAAAAATGCATTAAAATCACCTACAACAATGATGGGTGCCATAACAAAACCCATACCTCCATGTACTTTACCTTTTTGGAGAAGAAAGGATGCCCATATCTTCATCATTTTGGTAGGAGATAAATATGGAAACACCCTCTAAAATGGTGGATTATATTTCCTCATTTTGAAATAATTAATAATACTAAAATTAATAAAACTAGTCTTTGTTGTATAGAGGACACCGAGATATTTCAAAAAGTTTGATTTTGTGCAAATCTCAGCTACTACCAAAACTTATGGCCATTTGAAGAAGAGTGTGCCATATCGTAATAAATGTGAGTGGTTGATCCGTATTCTCGGACTCGAACTTGCATCACACATTACGAAATCTGAAATTTTGTACTTTCAGGATTTGGAACTTTGGGGTTTTAACTAAAGCGGTTGATGTCACTATTCCTTTGGTGAGATGGCTTGAAGGTTCTGAAATTTTGAACCACTGAAGTTGGAAATTTAGTCTTCGAGTTCAAAATCCAACCTCATATTTTACGTGGAATTGTTCACTTGACAAAGCCCCGAATGTTCTAAAATTCCAAAACACTAATGTATGAACATCGAATCCAAGTTTCAAATATTTTTCTTTTCGACTTGTGGCAATCGTTCACCCACCCAACTCACCGAAACCTTCAAACCTTCGACATCTTGAACTATGAAATTCATTGTTTGGGTTTCGACTTTTACCTTTCCCATTTTTAGACTTTGTTCAATCGAGTCCCCAAAATATGCCTCCGAAGAAGACCCCGAAATGGTTGATCCTAAAAGAAATTGACCTCCAAAACCCGAAAACCTTTCAAACTTTACGGTTTCAAGCCTTTTGAGCTCACTAATAAAGATTTCTCCAATGCCAAGCTTTGAAGTTCTTGCTCCTTTTACCTCAAAAAGGGAGTTGATAAAATAAACCCCCAACCCTTTCGGACTTTAGAATTTCAGGGCTTCAGGATTTTGGCTCATTTTTTGCGTTTTATGTGGCAAGGACTCCAAATTTCTCAATTCTGAAGTCTGAAATTTTAGACTTCGGGCCTTTTCTACACTCTAAATTACTCACCATTTCTACACTACCAAATCCTCATGCCTTTGGCTCAATGAATCATTATCGACTCAAACCCAACCCCTTGTGATCATTCCTTGTTATTCTCCCGCTGGTATGAGCCTCGAATTGCCAATGTGAGCTCCCATGGAAAATTTGATCCTTCCAGTTTCTCTCTATGAGGTCTTGTTTGTTTGATTTTCCTTGAGGGGAAAAATCAGATAATAGTTAAGCAACACCTAAGATCAAAATATTATATAGTGGAAGTACCTAGATGATGATTAGATCAAAATATGTTAATTTAGTTCATTAAAGGCTACTTCTGATAACCTCCAAATATTATGTTTTAGCTTAATCTAAATGGCTACTAATCTTATAATATCTTAATTTAATATGTTAAATCCTAATGATCGCTATGATCCAAATTTTATGCATTAAATCATAATAAACATGATTCTAAAATTATGATGTTGTTGCATAAACTAGTGGATGCAAAGATCAAATTATCTTTGTTTAATTTTTTAAAACTTGTGAACACGTTTGCCCAAAATATTAAGTTTTAGCAATACCTGAAGCCACTAAGATTGTATTATCTTACTTTATTTTGTTAAATTTTAGTGACCATTATTCTCCAAATATTATGTTATGGTAGCGCATTAGTAGATGAAAAGGTAAAATTTTTAGTAAATGCCTAGCAATTGGTAAGCTCCAAATATGTTATTATGTCATAACTTAGCGGCCTCTAACATCGCAATATCTTACTTATTTTTGTTAAATCCTAGTGACAACTAAGAACCAAATAATATGTGATAACATAAACTAGTGGACACTAAGTTAACAATATCATTATTTAATTTGTTAAATTCTCGCTACCCACAAGTTCAAAATATTAAGTTGTGGTAGTACATAATAAATTATAATCTCATACTATATTGTAGCAGTACATAGTGATTGTAAGCTCTAAATAATAGGTTGTGTAATATCTTAGTGTCCGCTAAGATAATAATATTTTAATCTAATTTTGTAAAGCCTAACCACTGCTAGGATCTAAATATTATTTGGTGACAAAGCGTAGCAGCTACTAAGCTCAAAATAACTTACTTCAAATTCTCAAATCTAAATATTAAATTCAACCGATGTATACTGATCCTATTTTCTAAAAACAAGATTTGTTTGCTATATTCACTACAGAGGCTTTACCTAGTGATTGATAAGATCTAAAAATCAACCTTTTATGAGTTATATATATATATATATATATATATATATATATATATATATATATTTTGAGATTATATTTAAACAATTTTTTATTTTACTTTTTTACAATTTACGAAACTTGAACTAGATTTCGAGAATCTATATAGAATTTTTTGTTTAAAATAAATAATAGTTTGTTACCTATGGAAAGAATACAAATGAGCCGTATAGACGCTAAGCTAAACAATTTTTTTCTTCAAAAAAATGATAGCCTAACAAAGAGCTGGGCTAGACAATATTTTTCATGATTGAGTGTATTCTGATAGGAGAAATCAAATTAAAAAAATATAAGCTATAACAAATAAATATTGAGTTTGGATATATATATATGTGTGTGTGTGTGTGTGTGTGTATCTCTATATGTATATATGTATATATATGTACATATATATATATATATATATATATATATATATATATATATATATATAGATATGTATATGTATATATGTATATAGATATGTATACATATATATATATATATATATATATATATATATATATATATGTATATATAGATATGTATATGTATATATATATATATATATATATATATATATATATACATACATATCTATATATACATATATATATATATATATATATATATATATATATATATATATATATACATATACATATCTATATATATATATACATATATATATATATATATATGTATATATATATATATATATGTATACACACACACACACACACACACACACACACACACACACACACACACACACACACACACACACACACACACACACACACACACACACACATAAAATCTTGGATTAATATATATAACAACACTCTATCATTCACCAATAAAACATAGGGTATTAAAATTTTTGGTTTAAATGCATTTTATTATCTATTGTTTCACATTTAATGTGAAATAAATTTATGGTTTTGTAAATTGGTGGTCAAAATAAGAGTTATATCATCATCACCACATAACTATATCATTTTTTGGCATGGATTAGTGGGCGCAAAAGTAAATATATAGTGATTAATATTTTTATTTAATAATATTTATGCATATCTATATTATGTTTATCTTCAATTTTGAAAAAAAGACTCACTCAAGACATTAAATTTGACTATTCCAATATGAAAAAATTTATATTATTTAAAATACTTATCATACAATTGAAAACTTAAAGTGGTTCCTTTTCTTTTATAGAAAAAAATCAAGTACATGGGTAAATTTCTAGATCATAAATGCATACTTGCATTCATATGATTCCATAGTGAGAAAACTAGTACTTGACTAAGTGTCTTTGGGATATTTTTTGTCTTTCATATTTTTTATTTGGTCTTACACACCCTCAAGCCTAGTAAATATTTCACTTACTTATCTTTTATGTTTTCAAACACTAGCGTCCACCCAAGATTCTAACACCTAGGTGCCCTCATCCCCTTTAGCTACCCCTAATCCTTTTCTACAATAATTAATTTTTAAAGGTATCTTTTATAATTTTGGCATCTTATTTTATTATGGGTGGGCCTTCTAGTTGTCAATTACGAAATTCAACCAAGGGAATCATATAAATACAAATTTATGGTAGAAAACTAAGGGACTAAACTCTAAACATAGAATATCATCACGTAAGGTTATTGATAGCCATTTTTACACCCCGTTGCAAAATGGATCAACCTACAAGTATGGGAATTGATAGTCAATGGGAACAATTTACAAGTTGTTGACAATTTTTGCACTTTTGCAAAAATGGGAAACTCGACACTTCGTTATGATGGATAGCATTGGTGAAGTTTCCTAAGCTAGGGAGTTTCTTTCAGAAAATATTGTTGCTTTATTGATTTAATTAATGATTACTTGAAATTTTTAGCTATGTGTGTTGTTAAAAACATAACAGATCACATATCCTACAATTTCATGCTATCTTAAGAAAAATAACAAAATTTCCCAAAGGACAGCTTGTGTTGCCTTGATGAAGACACCAAATTGCGGAATAGATGACGTGTTAGGTTTTGAAGCAAAGAATCAAGAATACAAATTACGTAAATCATAGTTCATTACTAGATGTTACATGTATTCTTTAATTTTCT
This sequence comes from Taxus wallichiana var. yunnanensis, assembly GCA_018340775.1. Classification (NCBI taxonomy): domain Eukaryota; kingdom Viridiplantae; phylum Streptophyta; class Pinopsida; order Cupressales; family Taxaceae; genus Taxus; species Taxus wallichiana. The sequence continues at coordinate 400,866,017 of CM031239.1, read as the reverse complement.
TTCCTTCATTATTAAGACATTGAACTATATTACTTCGGGTTGTTTATTTCATCATACAATCCATATCGAAAGCAAAAATACATAAAGAAATACAAAACTCAATTTCACAATTCAATTTTTTATTCATAAGAAGTTCAAATCTCCCACAAAATCCATGGGATGTAATTGGAAAGTGAATAACAACTACTGGATTAAGAGTTACACCTACATAAAAGAGAAAATAAAGGAGTATGAGTGAACCCATCATTGCCTTGAGGTTTTTCCTTTAGTTGATGCATCCTCATCTTCATATTTGTTCCCTCTTCATCTTCATTGTTGAAAGCACCATACCTGAAAATAGAAAAGAGAAAATCATTAGTTATGAGCTCAGGGTTAATCCATATTCCTATATTGTCCTAATTCATGCACATGGATCTCTTAATAACATGAGATATATATTACTTGAAGATCAAATAATATACATGATTTACTCACTCAAAAATAAATAAAGAGAAGAAAAGAAAAAATATGGACATAAGAGAGGCCAAAAGCCTAAATATTTTCTAACTATTTTCTCAAGTGTGCAGGTATAGGTTGTAGCCAAGAATAAATAAATCATGTCTTACAGTCTTCACTATGGATAAATATTACAGAGTTCAATAACTTCTATCCTATGGTACATGAAGCAGATGAGTGACAAGTACATACTAAAATGAAGGAAGAATGCTAGTCAAAGTTCAACATATATTCTAGAAATAAAAGAAGTTACAAAGATATAATAGAGGAGAGAATTGTAGACAAAAATGTATTTTCAGATTGTAGTCAAGAAGAAGAATAATAATTTAAAGGGCTGAAGTTAACTGGAAAGATAAGATTACATCTGAAACAGAATGAGAAAGAAATCTGAGAAAATTTTGACAAGGCTTCGCCATGTAAAATGGACATTTACAACTTTCCATCATGTTGTTTTTAACTAATACATGCTTTAAAAGTTTTATGTAAATCAAATAAGTGATACAGAAAAGTAGAAAAGCATGTCATGATCAAGATAATAGTTATTATGTTTCATTTTCCAACAACAAATTAGTTTTAGTAGAAAAGTGATCTCATCTGTATTTTGAATCAAAAAATACATATATTACAACTAAAATAGAAATAAAAGAAAGAATTTTGTATAAATTTTGACAGGGCTCCACCATGTAAAATTGACATTTTATATTTTTAGCATGCATAATAAAGTTGTAATAATGATGAAATGCAATATTTAAGCAAAAAGAAATGGGACTACAACATCTCAACAAAACTTCAATGTTCAGCATGTAGGAATTATGAACAAAAAATTCCAGAAATAACATGTCCTATCCAAGTTCTCAAATAAGAAGTAAATGATTAACTTCTATAGTTTTCAGTTTTCAGAATCAAATATTCAAAGTTATTCACAACTGAAAATTAAAGAATGATGTCCAATACAAAGTTGCAGAAAGGCCATAACAATGCTAGATCAAATTACAATTGCACACTCTCAGTTTTGCATTAGAACAAATACAGAATAGAATACACAAATGCTATAGCACCAATGGAGTATAGCTATGACAAGAAAATTAAGACTCAACTACAACATGAAGTTAACTGAAAAATTGTTCAACAACTAGATTTTCAGGTTCAACATTGAAATAATCAGATCAAGAATGATAAAGATCAAGCTCTTTACAACCAACTGAAGGAGACCTCGCTTTTGCAGTCCATACTTAAGAAGTATAATCCAAGAGGTCTTGTTTGAAAACCGTGTTCTACAAGAAGGTGGCCGACTTATGACTAAGGAAATAGAGTGTTTTTTGCAACATAAAGTATAATACCCATATTCAAGGGAAATTTTATAAGGATTGAAAGTTAGTATCAATTACACAGAGCTTGAAATAGTATTCAAAATACAAAACTCAAGTGGAAGAGTGAATAATCATAAACTGCATGAGTTTCTAAGTCAAATAAATGTTCAAGTATTTTACAATTTTTTCATTCTGATTGAAATCAGATTCAAGATGTAGCATCGTGAGTAAAAGGGTATATGACTCGGTCATTGATTGAAAAACCCATTAATGAGTATCAAGAAATTAGAGAAATGATCAAGAATTCACCGATTAAATCAAAGCTTTCAAACCCTCGAATGAATAACATCTTCATAAGCATAAAAGGAAGAATTATTACCTAGGTACATTTTAGAGCTTGGGAGTCAAACAAGATCAGAAATCACAAATATTTTCAAAAGTTTCAGTTATATATCCAAGGAAGAAAATGAAAACAAAAGTATATGTATGCAAAATCAAAATGATCTCATCTATAACCACTCATGGTGCCCAACATCAAACTATGATTCACTTAGAAAACTCAAAAACAGATCAAAAGTCTCACAAAAAGAAGCTCAGGAATGATCAAGGAAAGGAGACCATTCTATAGCCACGAAGAAACTCAAAGAATTCAAGCTCAGAACTCCAAAACAGAGGCCAAATAGCAAACTCAAGAAAAAAAAAGATATAAATGTTCGATCCCTTATGGTCGTGAAGTCATCACAGAATCAACACAGGGCTTGAATAATCAAAAAATGGTGGCCATAAGACCCTGCAGAGAGCTCAATAGTAGCAAGGAAAGACATAAAAACATTGAATAAAAATTACATGCACATCCAGCTAAAGAGAGCTTCAAATTTTTCCTTCAGAAGTCAACATTCCCATTGAAAAATCATTTCCAGTAGTAGAATAGAAGAAGAAAATACAGATCTTGGTTTTCATCACAGACCCATTAATGGGTATATCCAAATCAGAGTAATGAAATAAGGACTTACTGATTAAGCTGAAGTTGAGTAAACCCTCGAATGATGATCAGTTCAAGACTAAAACGAAGGACCCATTATGGGTTTTAGCTCAGAGACCAAGGTCATCCCAGGAGATCACAAAAATGTAAAAAAAAGTGAAGTATCAATATATTGAAGTCAAAACGACAATGATGAAGTAGTTTCAAAGCTCAGAAATAAAACTTACCATCCTTCATCAAAACAATGATCTCATTTGAAGAAAATCCAAGCTCCAAGAGGTCGACCATGGTGGTAAATAGACCACACAGAGAGTTCAAGAACCGATAGAGAAATGATCATAGAAATATGAAGAAATTGAGACCTATAAGATCCTCACAGAGTTCAAAAGAAATAAAGACTCAAACACCAAAGAATAACACAGTCCCGAGTTCCAAGAGATCAATCATGACGGAAAACCCACAACCATTTTTTCTCATAAAAATTGAATAGAGCAGAAATAACAAAGATACAAATTCACTCAAACTCAGAGAACCATTATGCAGAGGGGCCGAGCTCAAGAAGATGAAAATAGTGTTGATAAATTTTTTATCGTGGCTTCTCCCATGAACTAAATTCCTTTCCTTGAAGAAGACTAATAGTTAACTAGCCCATCTTCTTGAGCAGATCTTCATACACATTAGATGTACTAGGAGAAAGATTTGTGCTCATCGAGAGTGGTTGTGGATTCTGGACCAAAGGTGCTGGTGTAGGCTCTACTTTAGGAACAATTTCTTTAGGCTCCTCTTCCATGCTTTCTTCTTTCCTTCTTACAATATCCTTTACTTGTTCAATGGTAGTTGGGTGGTCATACTTCACTCATTTTCTGATCTCTGGCTTCATCCCAAGAATGAATTTCTTACAGAGGAGATTATCCACACCATTCATCAACCCATCCACTAATCCTTCCTTCCGGATCTGGGCATCGAGCTTCCTCCTTAGCTCTAGAACACGAGCATGATAATCCCTTATCTTCTCCTTCTCTCCTTGGGATAGCTTTGTGTATCGATCATGAGATCTCGCATATTTCGTTGTTCACTAAATTCTTCAAGAAAAATTTCAGCTTAATAAATCCCATGAGTTTTTCACATTATCACCTAGTGTTTCAAACCACCTAAGTGCTGAACCATCTAAAAAGGTTGGAAAAATTCAGTCCATTGTTCCCTTCTTATAACGCCATTACAAATACAAGATCGTTTAAACTCTTGAATGAAAGAGGAAGCATCTTCATTAGATTGGGCTGAAAAAGTAGGAATCTTCCCCATTTTCAAAAGTAACCATAGTGAAATACTAACCCACAAGTACAATCACTATAATAAAAAGTGACTTTACACCTTTCTACAAGTAAAATAGGAATGACCATGGTAAACTACGGTAAAACTTGACTTATCATGCGTAAAATTGAATTTACTCGTGGTAAACACTATTCACGGAAAAAAGTGAAGTTACTATGGTAAATACTATTCACGGTAAAAAGTGACTTTACTATGGTAACTACTATGCATAGTAAAAACAAGGTTATCCTCCAAATGATTTCTTAAGGGGAATATTTCTTCGTAAAATCCACCAACGAGGAATGGTCCCAAGAATGGAACCAAAATGTCATCACCAATCCAACACTATGATAATTCTCCATTGGGAACTCCTCATGTTATGATTAATTACTAATCCACACCTTTTTTAGTTTGATGGATGTAATCTAGAAACACAACAATAAAATAACACAAGAATACCAATGATATGAAGGAATGATGAAAAATCTAAAAATATAGGTGCAAATTATAATATCAACATGAAATTGTTACAATCTCACCCATGAGGTACTTCAAGTGTTACTGACTTCACTTGCCTTCCAACAATAACTATGGGAGAAACTTCACAATTACACCTCTAAAAGGCTTCTTTAACACACCTTCAAAATGATGGCTTACTCATACAATATTTCTCACTACTTCCTTCTATGCTAAATGAGGGGGGTGGCCTCTTTATTTATAGGAATTCAGACTTATCCACCCTATCTCTAAGATAGGATAGGAAATCTCTTTCGGCCGGTCATATTCCATGCCTAAACTCTTGCCTTTACATGTAGGCTTATCTTCTAAGATAAGATAAACCTTATCATCTCACATGGGTTCCACCTTTTTAGACTTTTCTACAAATTAAATACACAAAATATTTATGACATCACTCCTTGTCCTTATTACAAATATAATATTTCTAATTCCTAATCATGAAGACCCTACTTATCTACTTACCCAAACTTTGACATTTTAACATTACCGGACAACTTACGAAAAATATTTACTTTTTACCACAACATTCCTTTTGTACTTTGACTATACCGTACTCTACTTTATTGGCAAAGACCGTATTGATGGTGTCGTTATCTTCTATAAAACGACAACGCTAATCATACTTAACCACATCCTATTCCTAATACATACATTAATAAAATAGAAATTACGAAGGAAAATTTTAATGTCGATAGAACACAAATTTATTTTGACCGGTGCACCTAGCAAGAGGGGAAAATTTGTTGCAGGTATTGAAAATTAAAAAAAAAAAAATTATTCCCTAATAGGGGTTTTATCTCCAAATTAGAGAACCATTAAGTCTCTGTTGTATTTGGAGGTTGCTTTGCTTGTTTTGGAGGTCTTTTGAGCTATTCATCAAGCCCCCGCCGAGTCTTTTCTTGCATAGACTCGAACTAAATTTCATGTGCTTGAGGATCGAGTTGTGATCAATAGACCGAGCCAACATTTGGATCGGGAGACTATATTGTCGAGCCCACATTGTATTTGTATCGAGCAAAGGAGCTGAGCTCCCACCAAGCAGCCTGCACAAGAAGAAAAATGTGGAGACAATACAAAGAACCTGCCTAAAGAAAAAAATGCAGACCGTGGGCACTCCTCCCCCACGAGACAAAGGTCATTCCTCCAACCAACACAACGACCTACACACCATTTGAAAACTAGTTTATTTGCATCAAGTAGCTCTCAAAAAATCCTCCAAATGTAGTAAACCGTAAATTGAACGTGGATTACACACTCTAACACATAAATTACACAAACATTACAAAACAAGCAGCGGTGAGAAAGAATAAATGGCGGACTTCAATCAAAAAGGAGGAGAAAAAGCTAAAAGGAGGTGAAGGAGGACATAAAGGAACTTCAAATCCATTTTTTTGGTGCAAATAGAATCCTAATCTGCATTACCACGCATGCAGACCACATAGGAATTCTTCCGAATCGCATTTTTTAATAGGTCAAGTCATTTTTCATCTTCATTAAATATCATTTACTTCGCTTTTAAAAATCAAGAACTCATAAGAGCCAAGGTGCATGGTTCAAATCCTACCCTCAACTTGCTTTTTTTATTTTGGTGGATTTTTTTGTGGAACTACTAACTTTAGTGGAAAATTCAAATTTAGTTATAACTAACTAAATTTAGCAGGGAAATCCCTAATTTAGGGTAATTTTTTTACCCATTCAGCTTGTTTTTTCATTTTGGACAACATTTTCCAAAGGAGGACCACCCAAAAACTTCATCTTGGGCATTTTGTAATGGTTTCCAACATTGTGGGTCATTTTGGGCTCCAGAGGCCAACAGAGAGCTCGCAAAAAAATAAATTTTTTCCTACCATTCAATTTTTTCATAATTTTGAATGTAATTACATACTGCTATATATTGTACTAATTTATAGGTTACCACAATCAACTACAAACTTTGTAACTTCTTAGAAACTTGCAGTATTGTAATAAAAAATAATAAAATTTGTTTAGTAACACTCACGAGATCTTAGATATCATTCACAGTGTTCGGTATATATGGTGCCTCTGGGAAGTGCTTATGAGTAAAGCCATTGCAACTACTATTGCACTTAACACCCAATATAGATGCAACAACGGTGTCTAGGCATCGACCCTTTAAATCGATAAGGAGTAATAAGTTCACAATGCACACACTATGAGCCATCCCATCCATCTGTGAACAATTACACGACATAAATCTAGACTAAGAAATTATTCAAGTATATAGCAAAGTTACGCGCACGTATGAGGATATTTCTTTGAGCCGTGTCAATAATTGCATAGACCCCATCAATACCGTCATAGTACCACGTGATGAATTCTTTCACGTACATTAACGCATCTTTCATGTACTACCGTATATTGAAAGGGAAAGCTTCTACCACATACCACCGTGTATATTAGAAGGGCACGTATATAGAAAGGTTTGATATATCAAACTGACAGTATATAGAATGGGAGACCTTATACCTAGAGTGATAAGAGCCGAACCCCGTAAGTGATCTCTCGTAAATGCGCACCAATGCCCCCAAATTTTTATTCCGGATTCACAATTACTCGGAAGAAAAACTATGCCGCATGGAAAAGAAATCAAGACACAACATGATTTTGAAGAAATCGCCTTCTCAGTGAATGGTACTCGACCGGATCAAATACATCGATACAACACAACAAAGCAAAATTTGATCAAGCGGATCGAAAGCCAAACTCATCATCTTGTTTGGAGTGTCTGATGATGTATAACCCAACATTCAAGATGCCAAAACAACCAAAGAAGCATGGGATAAGTTGAGCATAGTATACGAGGCCAAGAACAAGAATGTTATACTAAATTTACAGAGTTAGTTACACACATTAAAGTTCAAGCAGAATGAAAAAATAGAAGCTTTCTTAAGAAGAGTTACAGAATTGAGGGCTTCACTTATATCCCCTGGGAAAACTGGTCATAGAGGATGCTCTCATTCCCATTGATCTCGAGAGAACTCCCTCTTCTTACTGCATTTTTGTCACAATAATAAATGTGTCAAATACGACAGCTGGTTTTGACAAACTGGTAAACCTACTACAACAAGAGGAAGCAATGCACAATAAGGATGTTTGAAGAGGAGCAGGATTTTCTTGACATCAAAATGGAAGGGAAAAGGTAAAGGAAAACCTAATTCCTATCAAAAATCCCAAAATAAAAATTAGTATCAAGGGGATAGAACACGTAAGAAGCAACGTCCAATATGTAAAAGAGGACATAACCTACAAGAAATGTTCATCTAGCAACTTTGGACCTCAACAACAACAATCTTACAAGGGAAATTCTAACTACAATCAAAGGCATAAAAAGGGGAACTGGAAAAGAAGACCCCACCAACAAGGTAATATTGCTGAGCAACAAGAACAAATGTATTCAGACAATGAAGACTTGTTGTTCACTACTCAATCAAGTGAACCATCCACGTCATCTAGTGATGTTTGGTATGTTGATTCAGGAGCCACTCGACATATGATCAGCCACAGAGACTAGTTTATTTCAATGAGGGACATGCCATCGAAAAATCATGTTTTGTTGGGAGATGATTCTTCATATACAGTTCAGGGGATTGGGAACATTTCTCTACCCCTTGGTTTACGCAAATTCAGACTATTAGATGTCCTATATGTCCTTGGGTTGAAAAAGAATCTTCTTTCAGTCATTCAAATCCTAGATCACAACCTAAAAATTGACTTTGATAGTCAATATAACAAGAAAACGTGTTTGATTCGAGATAAACCAAGAGACTCGAGAATAATTGCAAAAGCCTCCAATGTGGGACACATGTTCAAACTTGATTTTTTCATAGAGATGATCAAGCACTTATGGCTAAGAACTCTACCTCAAAGACAAATGGTGGGCATCATAGATTTGGTCATGTTAGTTTCAAATATATCAAACACTTTGCCAATGTAATATGGTAGATGGGCTACCATCTCTTCAAAAGGATATAAACAAGTGTCCTCACTTCCTAGCAGGTAAAAAACACAGAGCTTCATTCTAGAGGAGTACATTTTGAGCTCATGGTAAACTTGACTTGGTTCATACCAATATTTGTAGTATGATGTAGCCAAGTCATTCTGGGTTCCAATACTTCATGCTTTGTGTTGATGACTATTTGAGAAAAATGTGGATTTTTTGTCTTCACAAGAAAAGTGAAGCATTTGAAAGCTTCAAAAATTTCAAAGTAGTGGTTAAGAAAGAAACTAGTCATCACATCGAACTCTCTACTTAGATCAAGGGGGAATTAACTAGTGATGAGTTTAGAGACTACCTACACACTCACAGGATTCATCGACAAATGCCTCCTCCACACACACCACAGCAAAATGGTGTTGTTGAGATAAGAAATCGTAATATCATGGAAATGGTGCGATGCATGATCGATGGTTTCAGACTTAGAAAGACATTCTGGGAAAAAGCAACAAAGACATCATTGTATTTGTTAAAAAGAGTGCCCACAACTACTCTTGATGGAATAGCACCATAAGAAGCATGGTCAAAATGGAAACCATCTATTACACACCTCAAAGTATTCAGGTGCAAAGCAAGCATGCACATACCCAAACAGAACAAAAATAAATTGGACATGAAATCACAAAAACTCATCTTCATTAGGTACATTCAAGAGACTCTAGGGTATAGATTGATGGATCCTAAGACCAGAAAAGTCTACACCAAAGCAAAGATGTTGAGTTTTTCAAAAGAAGGAAGCAGAGACTCCTCCTCTAGACTCACAAGAAGTATATTTTTCACCTCGTTGTACAAATTGAAGCTGATGTTCCCTCTGAAGATGAAAGTGATGATGGGGATGATGGTGTTGATCAGATAGAACCACAACCCACGGGAACAGTTCAAAGCATATGCCTAAATGGTATACAAGTACATTACGAGATGCTGAATGGATGCTCCACGGGATACATCCACCCCTGGACCACAGACTCACAATAAAGTAAGGGAAGAAGTTAACTTTGCTTTGATGAGTAGATTTATTAAATCAGATGAGCCCTCTATAGTCTAGGAATCCCTACAATTAAAATCTTGGAAAGATGCCATGGATTTTGAATATCAATCAATGATGAAGAATAACACTTGGCAGCTTTTCGATCTTCCACCAGGGAAGAAACCCGTTGGGTGCGAGATAGATATTTAAAACAAAGTACAAATTAGATGGGATAGTGAACAAGTATAAAGCAAGAATTGTAGCAAAGGGGTATGCACAAAAATAAGGCATTGGCTATGAGGAGACATTTTCTCTCACAAACAAGATCAAAACAATCAAAATAGTATTTTCTCTAGCTGCATAGTTTGGATGGAAAGTCCACAAAATGGACGTAAAAAGTGAATTCCTAAATGGAGATTTACAAGAACAAGTCTACATGACTCAACCCGAGGAATATGTAGTACCTAGTAAATAAGAAAAGGTAGTAAATCTCGTATGGCCTCAAATAGGCACCCCGGGCATGGTACATCAAGATTGATGAGCATTTCGTACAACATGGATTTGATAGAAATCCATACGATCCCAATCTTTACCTCAAAAATCAAGGGGGGAGATTTTGATTGTCCTTGTCTATGTCGATGATCTAGTCATCACTAGTAGTTCAGTGAGGATGATCAATACAACGAAGAAAGATCTTAATCGATCGTTCGACATGACTGATCTCAGGCTAATGCATTATTGTCTTGGATTGGAAGTATGGTAGAAAGAGAATCACATTGTTGTTTCTCAGATTAAATATACCAAGAATACACTCGAGAAGTTTAGGATAATGGATTGCACACTGATTACTACACCTATGGAGAACAAATTACAATTATCTCATGCACATCCATCTCCCCGAGGTAAATTCCACTTTCTATCAACATCCGATTAGGAGTCTCATTTACGTAACCTACACTAGACCAAATATCAAATTTGTAGTGAGCTATATATCCGATTCATGCACGAACCCAAAGTTTTTCATTAGAAAGCAATAAGGTGCATTTTGAGATATCTTAAAGGATCAATGGATCTTGGTCTAGAATACAAGAAGAATGACAACTTCTTATTGACTAGATATTCGATTCGATCATGTAGGTAACATTGATGATAGAAAATTTACTTCGGATTTGTACTCTTTATGGGATCTAGACCAATATCATGGGGAATAAAGAAACAACACTTCATTTCTCATTCCTCCAAAAAAGTGAGTATCGTTACTGCAGATAAGTTATCCGTGAAGCGATTTGGATACATCGCATACTAGAAGGACTTGGAATACCATAGGACAAACCGACCACCATGTATGTTGACAATGAAGGTGTTCTCAAACTTGTTCGCAATCTAGTGTTTCATGAGAGAAAAAAGCACATTGAGGTACAAGTTCATTTCATACGTGAGCATGTGTTGAAGCACAACATCCAACTTCAATTTTGTCCAACAGCTGAACAACGAGCATATATCTTCACGAAGTCACTTGCACGTGACAAGTTTGAGTTGTTCAGAGAATTCCTCTCCTCATCCCTTGAGACAATGCACAATTAAGGGGGGGAATGTTAGGTTAATTATTATTTACCTAATATTTTAATTATGCATTATATAATTAATTATTTAATTAATGTTATTAATTAAATAATGTTGTTATATGGTTTTATTAACCATATTTGTTTTATGTAAACATTAGGGATGTTGTTATATTGTTTTAACAATATTGTTATTATTCATTTGTTGCTTCCCGGATGTATTATGGAAGCTGGTGTATTTCTGGTTGTACCTGTGCAACCTCTCTTTTGTCTGCACATGACTGTACAATACCTATAAGTATTGTAGTCCATCCATTAGAACTCGATTAATTCCGATTAATGCAATCTATAGGCTTTCGTCCCCGCTACAAGTATCAACATTAATTTTCTTTAACAAACAATTTCCTTTAGAAATGAGATAATATATCACCAAAAATTGAAGAAACAAATTTTGCATTCTAATCCATAGTAGTTTGGTTGAGAATGATTCAATAAGTGGGTTGAAGGATGGGAAACAGGGTTTCAAAATCAAATAATGAGTTATTTTTATCCAAATGTTTTCAATTAACGGTATTGTTATCAAAAAAATCATTGAAAATAACAATAAAAAATCATTTAGCACAAGGATAAAAGTCTACCTAACCTTCAGCAAAGGAAGCCAACACTTTGAAATCTCAAAGCATGTAGATCGTAGTGTAGGCCATTATCCACTAAATTTATAGATCATTTCATGATCCTTGAGGTAAGAATCAAATTTGATCACTTTCTCTCAAATGTTCACACACGACGTGTTAGATGATGATGTCATTGGAACAAAATAAGAGTTCTTCTCAAATTCCTCTTGAAATGTATGGTTTATTTTTTCAAGGAAGCATTATTAAGAAGTAACAAGGTTACTACTAGACTCCTCAATCATTACGTAGGCAAATATCTACCTTCACTTTTCAACAGCTTTAGAGCTTTAAATAGAGGAATGAATCCCCTACAATCTACCTTTACCAACAAAGGTGTCACCTTTCTTCCCCTCAAACCCTCCAAAGAAGCTCCAACCACTTGGGAGGGGCCTATTTCCTTAGGTAAAAATAGAGGTAGAGATGATTCCATCATTTCTAAGCTCCCCATAGGTGCGAGATTGATATTTTATACATTAAAATATTCCCTCTCTATTGTCTCTCGTCCTTTGGAATATTATTCACAATAAAATTATCGATCATGGGAAAAACTTTATCTCCCTTGGCCATTATACAATATAGGTTTACCATTTCCATGGGCATGAAATTGAGATTCTCCACAACCATTATTAGGGCGAGTATCCATAAGAAAAGCTCTATTTCCATGACTCCCATAGAAACCTTACAATATCCCTTATCCATCACGTAAGATCCACTAGAGCTGTATCATGAGATGTGTTGGATAATCACCTTGACCTCAAAGAGCACTAACGCATCACAAGGTCATCTCTTTCATCAGATTTGATACAATGGACAACCCGCGTAGTGCCATTGCTAGGGTTAGGGTTTACTTGTAGCATTGATGTCCATTATATGTTATAAAGAGTCTGTCTTATGAGAACTAGATAAGGATAAATTCCTCTCGAGTGTATGTAATATAACACTTGGATCTGTCAGGGATAGTCCAACTAATATGACATAGATATATTCAGCTTTAATTTAATATTGATCCAAATATGTATAGATAGTGTTTATAATGATAAGAGGTAATAGTAGGAACCTATCGACCGATAAGTTATACGATGATTTGTTATTCTATCACTATTTTCAAGTTATGAAATATTTTGGTCTAATAGTTATTATTTCATTACTTTTAAGAAGGAATGGAACTCGAAGTCACTAATAATTTTATTTGACATGAATTGATGTGAATTATATATTATAAAGAATATACCTTATGAGGACTACATAAGGATTTATCCTGTCTAGCATATCTAGCACAACACTTGGCTTTGAATGGGATAATCTAGCCAATATAACACAATTATAATCAATGAAATTAGCATTCAATCCAAATCTATAGAGATAGTGTTTATAATGATAAGAGGTAATGGTAGGAGCCTAGCAACAACTAATATTGACCTTAATTTGTTATTTTATCACTATTTTGAAACTAAGAAAATGTTTAGGCTAGCAGTTGCTATTTCATTCCTTTCAATAAGCAATTAAGCTTAGCGGTCACTTAAAATTTTCTCTCATACAAACCAATGTGAATTATATAATACAAAAAATATATGTTATGATAACTACATAAGGTTTGATCCCTCTCAAGGGAATGTAGTGCAACCTTTGGCTCCAACAAGGATAGTCCAACTAATAAGTTACAATTATAATCAATAAAAAATAGAGGTGATCCAAAGCCATACTGATTATGTTTACAATGACAATAGGTTATTATAGAAGCCTAGTGACCATTAATGTAAACCATGATTTTTTATTCTATCACTTTTTTCAAAATAATAAATTGTTGAGCATTGTGGTATCTGCTATGTCATTCCTTTTAATAAGTAATATATCGCAATGGTTGATAATAATTTTGTCTGATATGAATCGATGTGAGTTACATGTTATGCACAATGTATTCGAGGCTCAATTTCAAATATAAAACTTTTAGGCCTTAGCGTCCGCTAATTTATTCATAGTAGTATGTTTTTTATGAAAAACTAAGATTTTTTATGTAGAAGAGTTACTTCTTGGTGACCGGTAACTACGTTATTGTGATTTCTTCCAAAACAACCTATACAAAATAAGAAAAAGTATATCTTAGTGGCCTCTATGCTAGTCCATTTAGTAGGTGTAAATAAAATACAAGTTTTGATCCAAATTTTCTATTTATATGACAACCATAATCCTATGTTTCACTAATATATTTATTTTCTAACATTCCTATCATATTATCTATGGAATGTTATAGGTTTTGAGACAAGGATAATCGCTTCAAAATATGTTGCATTTAAATTGGATAGAACGCATTTGGATAATTTATGTTATTACTGATCCGATCTGTAAAATATAAATTTATGTGAGTAGTCAAGGTTAGATATCATGTCTAGTCAATGCCTAGTGATCACTTACCATTAAGTTAATAACTCTCCAATGATAAAATTTAAGGAATTCTAGAGGTCGGTGATTGCTAGGCTAATACTTATATTCCTTATCAGACAATGCAATAATAATAATTTATACTTCATATATGAGCTAATTATTAATTTAATCTACTCTAATTAAAGGTAAAATGTCTTCCATTATTCGCAATCCATTTTCAATAATTTCTCTCATTGAAGGTGTTAACTATTGGAAGAAAAGAGACAAGGAATGGTTCCTCGAAATCTATTCCCATGAAAACTAACACGTCAACATGTGGTTATATTTTCTTATAGATTAGGGATGGAGAGGAAGTTGGCATGGTTATATCCTCAATAATTATTGATTGAAGGATACTATGTGTTTAGGCTCAATGCATTGAATTTGAAAATAATGAATTTCTTATTCTGGATATGGAGTTAGATGTTTCTTTATTTAGAAATGGGAAATGCAATTCTCAATAGAAAAATTGTATTATTATTTACTATATGGTTGGAATTTGGTGTTGTTTGTAGATTATAGTAATAATGGTTGTTCAAATGTAGAAGAAATTCATAATTGTATGCTAAAAGTACTAAGAAAGATGTATAGAAATGATAAAATATATATTTTTTCATTTTTAAATCAAATGGGTTCCATTTCTCCTCAAAAACATGCAAAGTTGTTTATTATGCTGAGGTGAACATATTTTGTTGAATTATAGATCCAACCATATAAATCAAAGTTCCACGGGTTTAATAATAATACTAAATCAAATACATTACTAAAGAAAGAAACCACTATATTCTCTAAAATAAAAAAATCAACTATTCAACGACTTTATTTGTTTCTTTTCAATGGTGAAGTATTTTCAATTTATCTTTCAAGGTACCATGTAGCATGTCCAGAATATTAGTATCATCATATAGATGATTAGAATGTTGACATTCTTGTCAACTCTATGTTGATAAATGTTATTCCTACACATAAGGATGTGATTATTCTTCCCTTCTTGTAGTGTACAAATAACATTCTAGAACTCGAAGATGCAAAATAC
This sequence comes from Taxus wallichiana var. yunnanensis, assembly GCA_018340775.1. Taxonomy (NCBI): domain Eukaryota; kingdom Viridiplantae; phylum Streptophyta; class Pinopsida; order Cupressales; family Taxaceae; genus Taxus; species Taxus wallichiana. The sequence continues at coordinate 400,850,725 of CM031239.1, read as the reverse complement.
CTAGAAAGGGATAATATGAACTTTTATATACTTGATAGCTAGTATACAATAGGTGCACAACAACAATTTGTGATCGGATACTTACAAGTATTTATTTTCAAGGCTATGGTTTTGAAAGGATCACATTCTATCTGGAAAACCATTTCTAATATTTTCAATCAAAATAATAAGTTTAATAAAAAAATTGTTAGAAAATGAGTTTATTGATTTGTTGTACAAAGCTAGATCAGTTTAGCAATCGTTAGGATGCCCTCAACAACCCAAATTCACAAAATAAAAGAAAGAAGAGTGTAATGTAATGTATTCTATTTTATTGCATTGGTTATTAACATTTTCTTTCATCATATAAAAATATTAAAATAATGTTTTTACTTTGAATCCAGAGCTTTGAGAATTAATTCCTTTCAATTTTCTAAGTGCAAAAAGTAGAGAATATTTAAGAAAAATAGATTTTCTATTATTTCCTAATAATATATGGACTAAATGAACATCAGTATTTCATTTTTTTATCAAGTGGCCTTGCTTGTTCCCTTATTAAATATTATCAAATTTAATTTCAGCCATATTCACTTGTATGATTCACATCCAATTCATTCATGGTTTATAGAGGAATGAACAACAAAGAACTATTAGTAATAGGTGATAAAGTATAAGAATGGGATGTCTCATTATCTATGTCTATCGAGGAAGGTGTAATAATAGAGAGTTTTGATTCTTACTATCATAAAATAAAAGGATACAAAAAATGAGAGAAAAGTTATACATTATTTGAAAAATAATATTCTAGATAATATTATACTGCCATCTTGTTGTGAATCAAATGTAGTTGAAAAATTTTAAATTTCATGAATCACACTACCACTAGTTTTCTATAATATTAGGTGAAGAGAGGAAAGGAAAAAATGATTTCCAAATAGGGGGAAAAAAGGTGAAACAAAAAAAAACCCTAAGGTGGAATAATTTGTTCTCATCGAGGCTTAGACAATATTAGAAAATTATGTGATGTCAATGGAAGAAAATATACTAGCAAGGATCAAAGACACAAAATATTTTACTTTTCAACGTGAATATCCATTCCAACTTTTGTCAAATTTATAAGTTGTTCTAGTGAACAATCCTTTCAATGTTGAATGTGGGATAGCTTATTTTTGTAATTTTCCTAACGACATTTCTTCTCGATGTAATAATGAAGCCACTAATAATTATTTGAACTAGTGTGCTTTGGATAGTATTATCATTGTTCTCATACCAATTGATTATTTAATAATGTTAAGGGAAACAATAAAAAATACATGGAGAAGGTTAAAGATATCGGAGAATCAATTTTAAATGGATGTTATTGACACTATAAAAGAAATGGGAAAATTTTAAAAAGTTCTTCCGTACACAATAACTAGTGTGCACAACTGTGACAATAACAATGATGATAGAGAAGAAGTCACTAGTGATTAGATGGAGAAACTTCCATAGGAATTGGTAACTACAAGAAAACTTGCATACAAGAAAACATCCATCTTTTTCCATGGGAAAGATCTTATGATTTCTAGGCTGAGATGTTCACTCGATGTTGTTCCCAAAATTATCTAATAATAGTTCTTTATGGGAGAAGTGTCGCACCGTGTGCATTATTTTATTCAAATTGATTTGATGTTTTTATTTTTGAGACACAGTTAAGATATATTTTTTAAATATTACTATTCTCATATAAATAAAGGTTAGTCAAGAATGAAAAATTCAATAAGTGATTTTTCATAGTGGCTTTGAACTAATATAAACTACTTATAAATTTATTTTTATGTAGACAAGAAAAAGATGAGGAAGTAGCCTATTTAAAACCCTTTCAACTTAATGATACAAAACTGGTTCAGAATAGTGATTCACCTTCAATCATTTTAAAAATATGTTTAATGAGATATGTTATTGATTTCCATGTTTTTTCTTTATTTAACAACACTCTATTTTTTACATTTTCAATGCAAGATGAGGATAACACAGAAACAACTAACACAAATACACAATCAAATCCTAGTATGTTAGTCATGTGTATTTATAAACAAAAACTGCTAGTAAGCCCCATAAATTTATAAGAAAAATAATGTTTTATGAAGACAACCAACAACTAGAGAAAGTAACCTTTCAAGGCACGGGGTTATCCAACATAAATAAATATTCAAAAAAAGGTATGTTATTCATGTCTATTTTAAACAAAACCATTTATAAGGTTCAAAACATTATAGGAAAAGATAGCACTCAACTCTAGGATAGGGACCATTTTCAAAGGGGGATAGCCTAATAACCTATTTATAATGTTTAGAGTGGTATATAATACTCCACACTTTGTAGTTGCCATTTTATAACTAACATAAATTTATTTGGATGATTGTTCATACCTACGATGACATATCCTAGCCATTCTAGTACACATCAATAGCTCGGAATTGTTGTCCGCCAAAGGGTGGTTGAGCGAATACAATCGTACCATATCTACTACTAAACTACATTCAAAAGATAGAACAATTGATAATGTACATAACATACTAACACAAAGAGCAAGTTATCATTTTTGAATTAAGATTTCATTTTCCATAGCATGCAATTGATTTATATTTTTTACAATACATATTTGATCTAAATAACCAAGATCTAGGTAAGGGAAATGCAATACAAGCTATAATCTCAGTCGGTAAGTGGTAGCCTCTCAAATTTTTGATATAAATTTTACTATATTACCTCAATACTCGCTATGTTTTTTCAATTATGATTTCATTTTCCATAACAATACCTTAATAACGAATAAACCATTATTAAAAATAGAACTTGCATCAAAGGATCCAACTATAGGTCATGGCGATGCAATCCTAGATGCAAGATCGATTGGTAAGTGGTAGCTACAAGCTAAAATGTTGTTTGTTTCAATTTGTTTGAATTGATATTCAGGTGATTAAAATAAAGATTATTTACTTCCTTGCAGCTTAAACAAAAGAATTACTTATTTTATATTTGTAGGGATTTCTATATGAGATAAACCAATCGCCTTCTAAGGATATGTTTTTCAAGTTCAAAATAGATAATATAAACCTACAAGGTGGCCTGAAATAATTTTATAGATTATTTATCAACAAAATTTGAAGTGGGATTCTAGTCTAAAAATATCACTTCTAATGATGTTGAAAAGTTGATAAAGGCCTTCAATAAACATTAAAGATTGAAACGAACATCGAAATAAAGTTGATGGAATTTCAATAAGGGAAATAGAAAATGTTTGGATTGGAATAGATATTTCCTATTGTTCTAAAGAAACATCTTGTATTACATTAGGTGCAAAGCTAAACCCTTATAAAAATTTTATGGTGGGATGTAAAGAACAAGAGAATCTTATTCATTACAAAGTGTGTTTAATGACCTATTTGTACAAATACTTAACACTAATAGTATCTCGTGGGATTGAATGTGGTAGAGGGAATTCAATATTTAGAGAAATAAATTGTTTAAAAATTAATTATCATTTCAAAGTGTTATTATGATGGTACTAGTTGAAATTCTACAAAAAAATGTTCATATGTTATTCTCGAGGGTTTTGTTGGTATCCAAATTCGTTCTCCTTTTCAAGCCGAGTAGCAACACAGATTCAACAGGGAGCTTAGAGGAAGATAGATCATAAATGTGTATCATTTTGTAGTCGGGATGAAATCTAATTGACCCTTTGTTACTCAAGTTTTTGGAGAGATGGATAACACCTTAAAAGGATTTGATCTTATCCTAACTATTTTAGGTTGTGCCTTTCAACCAAGGTAAGAGAACCTATTTTGTAACCTCTGTTATTGAAGGAGACACAAATACCTTTCTTTTGCACAAATTTTATAGAGAAGACCTTGGGAAAATATGATCAACACACCAAATATGACTCTCACGAGTTGTCACTTCTAGATTATGGAGATATTTTCAACACAAGGCTAAGGTTACTAAAGACATTTGGAAACCTAATATGTTCTGCATACTTTAGCAAATGGATTTTTTTCTTCTGTGGATATACAGAGAAAAATAAGGGTAGTTCGAGTAGGATTGGTTATCCGAATAATGTTTTGGTGGGAGATCAGCAAGATAGATTGGACTTTGCCGGATCCTTGAGAAACTTCACAACAAATGGATAACTCAATAACAAAAAGCTTCAAAATAGTTAATACATTCCTTTAACCGAAAGTGTGCATCAATGCAGACCTAACCATGCACTTTTTCACACAATATTTGAGATTCTAGCACGAAGGATCAAGTTAGAAGACCCAATAAAACATAAAAATCTAAGATCAGTCACACCTAAGGTACACCCAGAGGCTTATAAACAATCTCTATTAACAGATGAAAGAAAATTTATTTTAAATCGTTTATTTCATTCCAAGACGAAATCTCTTTTGAAAAATGAAACTACAGATTCCACGAAACTATCACAAGGATTGAGATTTGTGTGATTCAAATAGATTTTGATACAAGATTATAATAGGAATAAGAAAAAGTACTTGTAGACATTCTGAAAGTTAAATAAACACAAAATTTTCCGGAGATTTGAGATAAATTATCTCAAAGTTTATAAGATTCATCAGCAAGGGAGATTTATTTAAACAATCTCAGAGCTTGTTGATGTCTATACACTCATAACCAACTCAACATGAATGAAAATATAACACAAAGGAAGTTAACTTGGTTTCTCAGAAATTTTTCTCGTAGGATGAGCTTTTCTCAAAATTTTCCCATGAAAATGAACTTTGACCTTTTGCAAGAGTAATCTCATTGCATTTATAATACACCCTTTACATCCAATTCCCTTCCCACAAGATGAATATTGGAAGCACCTTTGTTGCACATATCGGATCATGATTTGAAGAAAGTGACATTCAATGATTCCCAAAAACGTTGCCAGGTGTTTCCAAAAAAGGTGAATCATTGTAAATATTTGCATCATTGTTCTAATTAGAGGCATATTCTTTATCCTTGGTTCCTGCAGCACCTTTTCCCCTAAAAAGAGAAAAATATTTTAGGGACCTTTGCTTGCTACCAATTTCTTTCAGACAAACACATTTAACAAATTCAAATCCGAAATCTGCTAGGTGGACCAATTGTGAATAGATCACATTTTTTGGGCGATCAACTCGCTAACTAGGATTCCTTGTCACAACTTTTAGGGAGTCTCTTTAATCATTATGATTCTTTCATGCTAAAATATCATTTTTAATCATTTTTTGTAGCCTTCGTGTAGCTACACATGACAGGTCATTCCATTTTTCTCTCGAGGCAACACCTTTTTCACCTTTCATGCCTACACTTTCATCATTTCATTCCTTTTCCCTCTGAAATTTTACTCTGTAACTCCTGGATCTAACATCTTTCTTTCTCACACGAACCCGAGAAAAAATCCATCTTGAAAGTACTTCAATTTTACAAATTGAACTCCCAAATTAATTCAATTGAACTTTGCAAGGCCAAAACGACACATATTTGTCAAAAATAATATGAAGAATGATGCAAAAATGCATCTCTAAACATCCTGGAGCTTCAATGATGGAAAAATCAAATAAAATGCACAACATACCGTTGATCCTAAATTCAACTTTTAATTTGATCTCTCCATATGGTAAAATGTGATTGGAAAGGGCCTGGGGCATCTTTTGACATTTTATAATTTTCAAAAAAGTAAAATGTTGACATTTTTCTCCACCTCTTCGCCCTCAAAAATAGGCTTGACACGAGTCCCAATGTGGGTCCCAGTGGGCCTGCACTTCAACTTACAAATTTATCCCTTTTTATAAAAGGAAAAAAACCTTGAATGACTCCGAAGCTCCATCTATCCATTTCCCCACGTACTACATGTCTCAATGGCTGACTTCGAGATGGTCCCGAAAAGTAGAGACCCCAAACAATCACAGGCCCAACACGTGTCTTAGTTCGACAGAGTCTCCAAGTGTCCTCCTGGCACTTCTTCAAAATAAAACTTAAGGGCCGGTCCCCAAACATGCATGGTCCCTCCACATGTCCCAGGCCCTTTTAGGAAGTTATGTGAAAATTTTAACTATGGGAAGGTCCAAAAGAAGCCTCCATGTGGACATGTTTTGTGTTGAAGTAAGCCTTAGAAATTTTAAAGTGCCCCATAGAGCCACTTCCAACCAAAAAGGGCCACTATTCAACAGATGCCAAGAAGTGATTTTGATCGGGAAACTTCACCCGTCAAACCGTAAAATGTAGGAGAACCACCATTTAAGTCCAAGGAGACAAAAATAATAGAGGCAACAAACCGATGAATTTCAAAGATAAATGGGGTGAGACTAAATTTGAGCACCAACAGGTTCTACAAAACTATTGTGTATGCCGATATTCTAAAATTATAAGTTATGAGTATTTATATTTTCACTAATTATAAGTTGGGAGTATACATGTATAAGTTTTGTATGTGAATTAACTAAATATTTTTAGTGTAACGAAACATTGAGCATTATTTATTAATCTAATATGTTTTCCAAAATTAGTTATGAGTATTCTTGAATACTATTTTTCCTTCAAAAATTAAAATTGTATCCCACATTGATATTAAATTAAATAACTACCATATATTTTGTAAAGATTAGTCACACTAAAACATTACATTTGATTAAAAAAATTGTAACAAAACATATTCCTAGTACAGTAAGAAATGAGGAACACCGTTTGATTTTGTACATAATTCAACACCTACAAACATTAGTTTTTTGAAATAACAATGACACAAGAGACACAATTTTTAGTTTTAGATTGATTCACCGCCCTCGACCATTTAATTTTTTTTTATATCTTCATTTTTCAACAAGAACACATGCAACATGAAACTGATCATATTTGATATAAATGGTGTTTTTGCACACATCATCCACAAGGTTGATTCATCATACAAGAATTTAAAAGAAAATTTTGGCGCCGAGTTGAAAAAAATATATATATTTTAGACCAAATATGAAATATTTTTTACAATGTTGCAAAAAAATTGAAAATAGCACTACAGAAATTAAGGAGAATGTTAAATGTTAATGCCATGATTCCTTCACTCTTTCATAACATTATCTTAGAGGATGGAAGCTTCAAGTTCATATTCACATAGGAAGATTACGTCGATACTAAACACACCGATTATGAAGGTTATGGGAATCTCAAATTCTATCTCAAGAATGTAACTTCTTTCGGTGGTATTTTAATACATCATACTATTATAAAAAGACTGATTATAGATGAATCTTTAGAAAAAGAAAAGTTCAATAATATGGGAAACTACATAATTCCTAAATATTTTAACAAATATTATAAGTAAGAATACAAATACATATTAGATGATTTGTTTCCTTTTTTGCAACCATTTAAGGACATCGAATATGCTCGGGATGTTATTAGATCAAAACCAAATTTTAGGGATCTTATTTTTGTAGATTATTATGATTTCTATTGTTGATCTAGTAGCCCATCTTTGGGAATATTTTTACAATAAAATTTAAAAATTCTTAGAATGTTTTTCTATAGTTCTACTTTCAGTAATGGAATTTCAATTTATTAAGTAGTTCTTTTTAAATACAAAAATATATTTGAGATGGTAATACGAGATAATTTTAATTAATTTCATAACCATATTTAAATATGAAAATATATAGGCAATGATTTTACAGTTAATTTGATATCTAAATTCAAATATGGAAATATGTCCTGAATGGTTTCTGATCAATTACATTCTCCTACATTATCATCGCTCTCTACTAGGTTCTTCAAAATATCTTCAATAATTTTATGGTTGCATTATGGTTCAATCATGTCATAGTAAATGAACCTCGAAGTGTATCACATATCTTGAATTTCATTAGCCTAGTAGATGTTAGGCCACAAGCTATTTTAATTAATCAAATATTCATAGATTAATCTTAAAGATATCTCAAAACTGATGATATCGTTATTCCAAAGAAAAAATTAAGCCTAGCGAACTCTAGCCCATATAAATTAGAACATGTTTCTATTTTATACAGGGGTAGATGTTGTTAGGCATTATTTCTTAGATCATTGTTACATTCCTTGAAATCATTAAATGATTTTTCTCAGATTCATTAATTTAATGTGTAATATGATATATTGACAACTTTGGAAGGACGTATAATGGGTTCCAATATTTTGATTTTCGGATTCCAATATATGTGATTTTGGAGTATAGTGAATTCCAATAAATGTTATTTTGGATTCCAATATGTGTGATTTTGCAGTACATATAATTCCAATATTTAACAATTGGAAATGAAAAACTAGTAATATTGGATTCTAATATTGCCTTTATTTTTAGTTTAGACTTGAATAAGTTCGTATGTAGTTAAATACGCCTTATATCAATGTTTTTTTATTAATATTATTATTAGTAGAATTTTATTAACACCGATAGTGACATCATTGCAAACATCATCATTCTCATCATGGTTATTTTCCTCTAAATCATCACAATCATGTTGTTTTTCCTTGTTATCATCATCACAATTGTATTCATCATCAATTTCATTTTCATCATCATCATAGACATTGTCTTAAATTTCATTATCAATATAATCATTGTCATATTGTGATGATGATTGTCATCTTCACACCGAAGGTCATTGTGATCCTCCATTATCATTATTATCATATATGTTTAGGGTTTAAAGTTAAAAAATTGTTGTTTTGAAAATTTTTTTGTCTTGTTTAAGATTACTACTAATATTGAGAATGTCACCTCAAATTATTAGGAGATAATACAAAATAAGGTACAAAATTATCATTTATGGTTTATTGTTGTCATTGTTGTCATGTTTTTCATCATCATTTTTATCGACATCATTGTCATCATAGTTTTCATTTTTGTCATCATCATCACCATCATTTTCATCATAATCCTTATTATAATTATCACTAACATTAACATAAACACCATCAACATCATTTCCATCATCATCATCATGAACATTAATCTTATTAGTAATATTGATATTATTATTTCTTATTTGATATCTTTCAACCATGTGCGTAAAGGTGCTTTGCTCTTGGAAATATAGCATCGATTGTCAATTAGAAAAATTAAGGAACATAAGAAATACCAGGTTGAAATATTCCCTTCCATGCAATTTTGAGTTATAAAATAACTTGAAGGTTGATCAAGGTTCGATTCATATCCAGATCCCAAATTAAAGGATTCAATACTAGAAACACCGGTTCATGAACTAATGATGCCTTCTAAGATGCATAACTCTAATGAAGTGGGTAAAGATAAAGATCTACTAATATCTCCTTTGAATGGAAACTCTTTTTTTCCTACGAATTATCTTGAATTCCCATTTTTGTCGAGGGATTTTCATATGAGTGGAAAGTGGTACACACTAAGAAAAAATTACATGCTAGAAAGACCTCTTCCCCTTCACGTATTTGTTGTAAGACTTCTTGATTATGGATGTATTTTTTTCTTTGTTTCTCTTTATGTTTTGTATGTGTTTCGAGGTAGATATTATAATTTTTTTTCATTTTGTGGGATCATGGCTATATCCTGGGTTTTTAGTCCCACTTTGTACTTGGGTAGTGTCCTAGTAGAAAACCCCCTTTTACCCTTTTCAAAAAAAAATAATTATATAAATTTTTAAATAAATTAAATAATATGATTATTGTTATTAATGATATTAATAATATTATTATTATAATTTTAATAACATTGATAGACACCATCATCATCATTATCATTTTTATCATCATGGTTATTATTATCATCTTAATCAACACCATCATCCATTTTGTCCTTGTGATCATCATCTACGCCATCATTTTCATTTTTAGTATCATCAAAGTCATTGTCATGATTGTCATTATTGAAATATTCATTTTCAGATCATGATCATTATTGTCATCTTCCATCATCACCATTTTTATTGTACATGTTTTGGGTTTAAGTTTTATGAATTATGGTATTGTACATGTATTTGTATTTTTAGGATGAGTGCTATTATTTTTATTACTTTGGTAAATGGTTTTGAAGGGTTCCATACCTGAAATTACAAAATGTCTCAAGTTCTAGATGAAACAAGACAAAATAGTGTTTTTTTGACATGTGGGACCACACCTCAACAAATAAGTCCTAATGACCAAAATGTACAAGTTCATCATTTTCATTTTCATCATCATCATAGTCATCGTCGATATAATAATCATGAGACCATGATAATGATTTTAATCTTCACAGTCTTGGTTATTGTCATCTACCATCATATCATTATCATCACCATCATTATTGTACATGTTTAAAGTATAAGGTTTACAAATTGTGGTGTTGTACAATTTTTGTTGTTGTTTAGGATGAGTGCTAATATTGGGAATGTAACATTAGTTTGTTAGGGATTCAATGAGATTTTAATGTTTGAAATTATCATTTATGGTGTATTGGTGTCCTATTTCTCATTTTTTTGTCATCATCATCATTGTAATTTTTTCATTGTTATTATCGTCATAATCACAATCATGATCATCATTTTTCATTATAGTTATATTCATCATCATAGTTTTCATAATCATCACCATTGTCACCATCCATGTATTAGTTTTCATCATCATACTAATCATCAATATCACCACCATCATTGTATTATTATGTAAATTTGTAAATATATTAAATATTGTGATTATTATTAATAATATTAATCTTAGTATTATTAATAGTATTAATCTTAATAATGTCATTAGAATTTTAGTAACAACGATAGTGAAATCATTATCATTATCATCATGGTTGTTGTCATCTTAATTATCACCATTATCCGTGTTGTCCTTTTCATCATCATCATTTTAATTTTCATAGTCCTAATATTCATCGTCATGATTATCATCGTTGAGATAATCATCGCCATATTATGATCATTATTTTCATCTTCATATCATGGTAATTATCATCTTCCATCGTCATCATTAACATGTTCGGTGTTTATGGTTAACAAATTGTAGTTTTACACATGTTTTTTTGTTTAGGATGAGTGCTAATGTAGGGAATGTGACATTATTTTTTAGGGATAATATAAGCTATTCAGGTTTTCCATTATGATTTATGGTGTATCATTGTAATCATTCTCATTTTTTTCATCACCATTGTTAGCATCATCATCGTCATTTTTTTCGTGGCTAGTTTCATTATCATCATCATCATCGCAATGATCATTTACATTGTTGTTATCTTCATCATCATATTTTGCATCTTTGTCATCATCATCAACATCAATTTAATTATTATCATCATCATTATTTATCACCATCAACTTTGTCTCTTTCCATCATCATCCCGAATATCAATATCAATGTAAATATGTAAATAAATTAAATGTTATGATTATTATTAATATTAATGTTTTTATTATTAATAATAAAATTATTATTAAAATTTAATTAACACTGATAATGACATCATTGTGAAAATCATCATTATCACAATCATTATTTTCATCTTAATCGCACCACCATCATCCTGTTTCGTCCTTGTAACCATCATCACATGTTTCTTCATCAACATTTTAATTTTTTTCATCATCATAGTCATCGTCATGTTTGTCATCATCGATATAATCATCATCGATGGTGATCGTGATTATCATCTTCACAGTCATGGTCATTTTCATCTACCATTATCGTCATTATCATCATCACCATTATCATACATTTTTAAGGTTTAGGGTTTACGAATTGTGGTTTTTAATAAGTTTTTTTGTTTAGGATGAGTGCTCATATTGGGAATGTAGCAGTAGCATTTTAGGGATCCAATGACATTTTAAGGTTTTAAATGATCATTTATTTTATATCCTTATCATTATTCTTATTTTCTTTCATCATGATCATTTTCATTGTTATTGTTGTTATTGTCGTAATCATCATTGACATGATCATCGTTTTTTCATTGTTATATTCATCATCATTATTGTATCTTTATGTCATCATCATCACCATCATTTTCATCATTATAAAAACCATTAGCACCACCACTACCAACATCATCGCCATCACCATCATCTTGAACATTAATCTTATTAGTGATATTGATATTATTATGTAAATTTCTAAATGAATTATATCTTATTATTATTATTATTATTATAATTTAATTAAAGATGATAGTGACATCATCATCATTATCATCATGGTTTATTTTATCTTAATTGTAACCATCATCTTTATTGTCCTTTTCATCATCCTCATAGTGATCGTCATGATTTTCATTGTTTGACATAATCATCATCGATTGTGATCATGATAGTTATATTTACAATCATGGTCATTTCAATATACCACGATCATTATTATCATCACTATCGTTATCATACATTTTTAGGTTGTCATTCAATTATTTCATTGTTTACTTTGGTGGTCTCTTGACCTTACACCTTCACACCTATCTCATGGGATTTAATCCCTTCTTTTGCATGTATAAATTCAAATGTAATACCTTATAGTTTGCATCCAATGCAATTATACATTCTTAATTTATAGAAATTTGTATCGAGCTTATCCTTTATCCTCGGCATAAAAAAATTATTATGTCTTGTGTGGATACTTGATTTGGATTTGTTTTTGGCAACATCTCTTTTTATTGCAAAGCATGTCGATCTCGTAGTGAACCTTATGTTGCATGGATTCTTTTCCATAATTTATGAGCATTCATTTTCTTTCGTGAAGCGTGGTAGATTACAGGAATTGCATTTTTTTTGGAAGTCATGAGCGGTTGTTTGATGTGAATGGAAGATTCCTAACTCCGCACAAGGAAACATATCTTATACATGGACTATTGGAAGGAAACATGGCTCAACATCTATTCATATATTATTTTTGGCATTTTTTTCGAAACATGTTAAATTTGTATGATTTTATTGGTTGTGTCATTCAAGGAATTCAATTCAATTTTTATTTTATTCCTATGTTGAATGCCTCAACCCCGAGTGGAGAATTCCATATTTCTAGATTGGGCATGGACGTTTGGCGATATACATTTTCTAGTGTAGCCATTCTACCATTGCTTAGTGTATATTGAGCAACAAAGTAGCGCGAAGCCCGATAAATTATATTAAACTCAATCAACCAAATTACATGTGAATGAACTGCAATACTTAGAGGTATTAAAGAGCTGAATACAAAGAAATGAGGAGTTGCAAAAAATGCAACAAGCAATACAAGATAGTCTCCAATATTACATCCAGAAGCACATAATTGTTATAACAATCATAATAGTTAGACCCATGAAGAAATAAAAATATGATTAATAAAACAAAATAACATTATTATTTAATTAATAACATTAATTAAATAATTAAATATATAATTCCTAATTAATTAACCTAACATTCCCCCTTAATTGTGCATTGTCTCAAGGAATGAGGAGAGATATTATACGAATAAATCGAACTTGTCACGTGCAAGTAACTTCGTGAAGATATCTACTTGTTATTAAGCTATTGGACAAAATTGAAGTTGGATGTTTTGCTTTAACAATTGCTCACGTATGAAATGAACTTGTACCTCAATAAGATTTGTTCTTTCATGAAACACTAGATTGCGAACAAGTTTGAGAACACCTTCATTGTCAACATACATGGTGGTAAGTTAAACTGTGGTATTCCAAGTCCTTCTAGTATACGACGTAGCCAAATCACTTCATAGACAACTTTTTCTACGAATGATACTACTGATTCTGTGGAAGAATGAGAAACAAAGTGTTTTTTCTTACTTCCCCATGATATTGGTCTAGATCCCATAAAAAATAAAAATCCTGAAGTGGATTTTCCATCATAAATATTTTTTGCATGATCTGAATCTAAATATCTAGTCAAGAAGAAGTTATCATTCTTCTTGTATTTTAGACCAAGATCCACCGATTTTTGAGATATATTAAGATGCGCCTTGCTGATTTCCAAAGAATTTTTTTGTTTATTGCATGAACCTGGATAGATGGATTACTACAAAGTTGATATCTTGTCTAGTGTAGGTCGTAAATGAGACTCCCAATAAAATGCCGATAGAGAATGGAACATACCTCAAGAGATGGATCTGAATGAGATAATCTGCTCTATTATCCACAGTGTGTAGAAATTAGTCTAAAATCCATCATCCTAAATTTATCGAGGGTTGTTCATGTATATTTCATCCGAGAAACAAATATGTGCTTCTCTTTCGCCATGCTTCCAATCCAAGACAATAATGCATCATCCCGAGATCATTCATGTCGAATGATCGACTAAGATCTTTCTTCATTGCATAATTATCTTCACTTAACTTCCAATGATCAATAGATCATTGACATAGACAAAAAAATCACAATATCCCCTTTGCTTTTTGAGGTAAATATTGGGATCATATGGATTTCTAAAAATCCATGTTTTACGAGATTCTCATCAATCTTGATGTACCATGCTCAGGATGCATGTTTAAGGCCATACAGAGATTTCCTGAGTCTACATACCTTTTCTTCTTTACCAGGTACAACATATCCCTTAGGTTGAATCATATAGACTTCTTGTAAATCTTCATTCTGGAAGGCACTTTTTACATCCATTTGATGGACTTTCCATCCAAATTGTGCATCTAGAGAAAAGATCATCCTGATCATTTTGATCTTAGCTATGGGCAAAAATGTATCCTCGTAGTCAACGCCTTCTTTTTGTGCATACCCATTTGCTACAAGTCTTGCTTTAGACTTGTCCATTATCCCATCTACTTTGTACTTTGATTTTAATATCCATCTAGATCCAATGTGTTTCCTCCTTGGTGAAAGATCGATAAGTTGCCAAGTGTTATTTTTTGTTTCGATTAATATTTAGAGTCCATGAAATCTTTCCAAGCTTTTGACCGTAGGGCTTCCTAGATTGTATAGGGCTTATCAAACTCAATAAGTATTCTCATCAAAGTAAATTTATCTTCTTTTCTTGCTTTACTTTGTGACTCGTGGTCTAGGGTTGGATGTATCTAGCGGATCATCCATTATTGCATCTCGTAATGTGCTAATACACCACTTAGGCATACATTGAACTATTCCCATGGGTCATGGTTCTATTAGATCAACACCATCATCACCATCATCACTTTCCTCATCTTTGGGAACATCAGTTTCAATTTTTACAACTCGTGAAGAATCTACATAAGGTGAGTCTAGAGGAGAATAATTTTGTTCCTTCTTCTCAAAAAAATCAACATCACTACTGGTGTAGACTTTTATAGTATTTGGATCCATAAATATCTACCCAAGAGTCTCTTCATTGTACCCAATGAAGATGATTTTTTGTGATTTCATATCCAATTTATTTCTATTCTTCTTGGGTATGTGCATGCTTGCTTTACACCTAAATACTCTAAGGTGTACAATAGATGGTTTCCATTTTGACCATGTTTTTTGTGGTGTTACTTTGTTAAGAGAAAGTTTGGGCACCGTGTTCAATAAATACACTATTTTCTTTGCTTCTTCTACCCAAAATGTCTTTGCAAGCCCAAAGTCATCGACCGTGCATCAAACAATTTCCATGAAAGTATGATTTCTTCTCTCAACAACACCATTCTATTGTGGTATGTGTGGAGGAAGCATTTGTCGAAGAATCCTGTGAGTTTGTAGGTAGTCTTTGAACTTATTAGTGGTGAATTCTCCCCCTCGATTTGAGAGGAGAGTTCTGATGTGATGACCAATTTTGTTCTCAACTAATACTTTGAGCTTCTTGAAAGTTTCAAAAGCTTCACTTTTCTTGTGAAAACAAAAGTATCCACATTATCCTTGAATAGTCACAACACATACCATGAAGTATCTAAAATCTAAAATAAATTAGTTGTGCTGGACTACAAAGATCAGTATGAACCAGATCAATCTTACCATGAGCTCAATATGTACTCTTTTGGAATGACACTCTATGTTGTTTAGCTACTAGGAAGTGAGGACACTGGTCTTTATTCTTTTGAAGAGATGGCAGCCCATGTACCATATTATGCCGATGTAGTGTCTCGAGATACTTGAAACTAACATGACCAATTCTCCAATGCCACAATTGTGATGAGGTAGAGTTCTTAGCCATAAGTGCCTAATCATCTCTGTGGAAAAATCAAGTTGGAACATGTGTCCCACATTGGAGGATTTTGCAACTATTTTTAAGCCTCATGATTTATCTCGAATCAAACACGTTTTCTTACCGGAATGAGTATCAAAGTAAATTTTTAGGTTGTGATCTTGGAGTTGATTGAATGAAATCAGATTGTTGGTCAACTTTGTGGACATATAAGACATCGAATAGTCTACAATTGTGTGAACCAAGGGGTAGAGAAATATTCCCAATCCCCTAAACTATATATGAAGAATCATCACCCAACGAAACATGGTTTTTCAAGGCGTGTCCCTCATTGAGGTAAACCAGTCTCTATGGCTGGTCATGTGTCAAGTGGATCCCAAATCAACATACCAGATATCATTAGATGACGTGGATGGTTCACTTATTCGAGTAGTGTATAAGAAGTCTTCATTATCTAAGTATTCTTCCTTCTCAAAGCAATATTTCCTTATTGATGGGGTCTTTTTTCCAGCTTCCCCTTTTTCTACCCTTGATTGTAGTTAGAATGTCACTTGTAAGATAGTTATTATGGAGGTCTAGAGTTACTTGGATGAACCTTTATTGTAAGTTTTATGCCAACAATCTTGTAAGTCATGACCTATTTTACAAATTGTACATTACTTCTTCTATTATTTGTCCCCGTGATACTGATTTTGATGTTGGGACTTTTGATAGGAATTATATTTTCCTTTACCTTTTCCTTTCCATTTTTGATGTGAAGAAAGTTCCTACTCCTCTTCATCATCCTTATTGTTCATGGCTTCCTCTTGTTGCAATAGGTTTACTAGTTTGTCAAAACTAACTATTGTATCTGACACGTTTACTGTTGTGACAAAAATTCGGTAAGAAGAGGGGAGTGCTCTTAGAACAATGGGAATGAAAGAATCATCTATGAACACTTCTCCCAAGGCTAGAAGTGAATCCCTTAACTTTGTAACTCTTCTTAAGAAAGCTTCAATTTTCCCATTCAGCTTGAACATCAGTGTATGTAACTGACTCTACAAATTTAGTATGAAATTATTGTTTTTGGCCTCATATATTGTTTACAATTTATCCCACACTTCTTTGGTTGTTTTGGCATCTCAAATGTGGGGTTGCACATCGTCAGACACTCCAAATAATATGATGAGTTTGGCCTTCTTATATGCTTTATCAAACTATCGTTGTTGTGTTGTATCAGTAGTTAATCTGGTCGAGTACCATTCACAAAGCAGTCCGATCTCTTCAAACTTAACTTGTGTCTTAATTTTAGTTTTCCATGCAGCATATTTGTTTCCTTTGAGTAGTTGTGAATCAAGAAGAAATAATTTTGGGGCATTGGTGCCCATTTTGAATAAATCACTGACAGGTTTTGGTTCTTATCACTCTAGGGATAAGGTCTCCCAATTTATATATTGTCATTCTGATATACTGAACCTTTGTATATATGCACCCTTCCGATATGCCAAGCTGTACGTGGAAGAAGCTTTCCCTTTCTATATACCTGGTGTTACATGAAACAATTTAATACCTGGTACCAGTATAATAATGAAAGAGGTCTGTGTGATTATTGACACTAGCTCAAACAAATATCCTCATATGCGTCTGTAACGTCGCTATGTATTAGATAATTTCTCATTCTGGATTTATGTCATGCAATCATTCACAAATGGATGGGATGGATCATAGTGTGTGCATTATGACCTTATTACTCCCCATTGTTTTAAAGGGTCGATGCCCAGATGATGTTGTTACAGCTATATTAGGCATTAAGTGTAGTAGTAGTCACGACAACCTTACCCGTAATTGTTTCCCAAAGGAACTGTTTATACCGAACTCTATGAATGAGATCAAGGATCTCGTGAGTGTTTCAAAACTAATTTTTTATTACAAATTTCTACCAGTTTATGAGCAATTTACAATATTTACGGTTGACTATGGCAACTTGAAACTTAGTTCAATATACTGAAGCATGTAATTGTATTAAAATATCTTAAAAACTGAATGACAGCTAAAAAAATTTATTTTGTGGGCCCTGGTGGCGTCTGGAGCCCAATACGACCCAAAATGCAAAGAATTGAAAAACTCCAACTGAATATGAAATTTTTAGCTATCTCTGCTTTGGAAAAAGTTATCTAGAATGAAAAAGTAGGCCTAATAGAAGAAAATGTTTTTACCCTAAATTAGGGTTTTACTCGCTAAAATATTTGAAGGCTGTTTAGCTATAACTAGTGGTTTAGAGGTGGTTTTTCCACCAAATTCACCTCCACATTTGGCGGTTCCTCCAAATTTTTGCCAAATTTCAAAATTCAAAATTTTATGTTGGGAGTGTGATTCAAACCCCACACCTCCCACTTCTAAGTCATTTCACTTAACCACCTAGGCTTTATGAGCGCTTGTGATATGAAATGAAGGAAAGTAACTTTGTATTAAAAAATATGGACTAACCTTTTGAAAATGAAAACGTGGCTGAGGTGGAGCTCCAGGTGGAATGCGAGTTTGGAGGAGAGCTTGCATGTGGATTAGGGTTTCCCAAGCTCAAAAAACAAATCTCCTTACTATACCGTCATTTTGATTTTTATCACTTTTTATTTTTATTTGCTCCACCGTATATTTCTATGCAAAGTTCGGCCTTTATCTCTACTATTCGTTATTTTTGTATTGATATTACGCCATTTCTTTAGCCTCTTCTCATTAATTTTTTTGTTGTTATTTGTGTGCAGTCCACGTGAGGAGATCAAAACTCATGGAATGTGCACAAGCATTCAAGGTGGCAAGTGGAGGGAGTTTGTGGTTGTCAGAGGTCGGGATGAAGGAGTTTCGAGAAGAATGGTGTTTGCTATTGCGTGAAAATAGATGCCACCGTTTACTTGATGGATTCTGATTTTTGATTTTTGTTGGCTACAGTTTGTGGGAGCTTAGATGTGTAGAAGGGG
Organism: Taxus wallichiana var. yunnanensis; assembly: GCA_018340775.1. NCBI lineage: Eukaryota > Viridiplantae > Streptophyta > Pinopsida > Cupressales > Taxaceae > Taxus > Taxus wallichiana. Next base: position 400,831,692 of record CM031239.1, on the reverse strand, counting down.
AGAAAACAATGAATAACAAGGCTCGGTTCATTGATTGATACCCAAGGTATGGGCTTGGCCAAAGAAACAACTAGCTTGACTTTGAAATAGCTAAACAACCGAACTTGCTTTGATTCCCCTCTTTTTTTTAATGCACAATGAACACGTTCTATATAGCTTGGTTTGAACTCGGTTTGAGAGATCGGTGTAGTCTAATACACAAACTTCTCCAATAATTCTCTTCCTCTTTAACCTTCTCCAACCTTGTCAGGAGCTTAAATTCGCTCTCGTATCAAATGTAGATTGAGCAATAGGGGGCGGAAGCATGATAAATTATATTAAACTCAATCAACCAAATTACATATGAATGAGCTGCAATACTTATAGGTATTGTACAACTGAATACAAACAAATGAGGAGTTGCAACAATGCAACAACCAATATAGTAGCTTCCAATATTACATCTGGAAGCACATAATTGTTATAACAATCATAACAATTATACCCGTGAAGAAATAAAACAAATATGGTTAATAAAACCAAATAACAACATTATTTAATTAATAAAATTAATTAAATAATTAATTATATAATGCATAATTAATTAACCTAACACTTAGTACATTAAAAATGTGTTTGGGGGCTTGCGTAATACCATCATTTTTTTGGGAGTGACAGAGGAGTTACTTTTGTAGGAGAGAGACTTGTTACATGAAGAGCACAAAGATATTTCTATTACCACATTATTAGGCCCCTATTATGTGTCCATTACAAAGGGTATATGTTTTTGTTATTGGTTTAGAAATATGTACATCGACTACATCGATAGTCTTGGCCACATGATCAAGAGAAAAAATCCTTACCATGCCAAATACGTGTGTTTTAATGAACCTCAAAGAGATTTCTGCTAATTCATAACATGTTACCGGAGGCTGGAGGATACATGGAGGTTGGATGAAATTTGGTGTCCTCTCATCAGTCACCTATGACAAGGTCGAAGCATGACATTGGTGATGTTTTTTCTTTTCTTGATCTTAATCTGCTTTCTTTTTGTATGTGTTGTTTAATAAAGGTGTAGAACGATTTCCATCTTGATGCCTCCTAAAAGAAGGACATTGTGAGCATAAAAAATAACTAAGTAGTGTTTGGTTCTTGTTTAAAGGGTTTGTCCAAATTATAGAAACCACCAAAGTGTACAATTGAGGCATCATGTCACCTCTAGGTTCGTGGTGAAACCGTCAAAAAACCATATGGGTTCATGGTAATCCAAGGAAACTGGAAACCACTAAGGTGTTCTCAAGGTTGGATGTGCTCAGGTCACTTCTAGGTTTGTGGTAATCCTGTGGGGAAAAACTAAGGTGTCACCAAGACGAAGAAGCCAGATGCTGGCATGCCACCTCAAAGGTGAACATGATTCGGAGAAAGTGTAATAAACTTTTTACTTTTTTTGGAATAAGGGGGGATCCATTATCTGGAAATATTATGTCTGTAAGATGAATGCAATAAGGGGGGAATGTTGGCCTATTTCATTGTTTACATGGGTGGTCTCTTGACCTTCCACCTCCACACCTATCCATTGGGATACCCTCCTTCTTCTACATGTATTAATTCAAATGTAATATGTTATTATGGGAATACAATCCAATTAAACATTCTTCATTTACATACATCAACCTAGTTGTCCTTTTCGTCATTCGCATAATTATCTTCGTCATTGTTTCAATTTTCATCTTCATCATAGTGATTTTCATGATTTTTATCATTGTCAAATTGTGGTCATGATAATTAACTTTACATTCATGGTCATTTCATCTACCAGAACATCGTTATCATCACTATCATTATCGTACATGTTTAGGTTTTAAGGTTTATGAATTTTGTTTGTTTACAATTTTTTGGGTTGTTTAGGATGAGTGCTAGTGTTGGGAATGTCACATAAAATTTGTAAGGATCTAATGTTATTTTATGGTTTTAAATTATCATTTATTGTGTATCATTATCATCGTTCTCATTTTTATTGTCATCATATTTATCGTCGTCATCATCGTTATAATTTTTATCATTGTTAATATCGTCATCATCATTGTGAGCATCATTTTCATTATTATATTAATCATTAGAGTTTTCATCTTTGTCATCATCATATCCATCATTTTCATCATTTGCATCATCATACTCATCATCATTATCACAACCATCAACACCACTACCACCAACATCGTTGCAATCATCATCATCATCATAGATATTAATCTTATTAGTAATATAGATATTTTTCTTATTAAGGGTACATGTTTTTTGAATGAGGGCCCTACCAAGGAATTACAAAAATAGGTTCAACACCCGAATAATGAAATAAAAGTTAAGAATCACAAAGAAGCACAAATTTCAAGGATATTGGGAATAAAGAAACCAACTCGATTTTTGAGAAATAAATAAAGAACAAATGAACCACAGGGACAACATCAAGAAAAAGGGAAATCAGCCCCGTAAAAGAGAGGATTTTTTTATTTTCTTGATTGTAATTTTTTCCACCCGTCTTCCTATATTTCAAATTTGATGAGTTCAATATGATTTTGAAGCCAAATTTAATAAAGATGTATTTTTATAACGTGGACCTTCCTAGAAATCTTTATTTTTGAGTATGTTGGGATCACACAGAGATTTCTTCGTGATTGATTCATCCTACGAAAAATATTTTATAACAAAACAACAATGTTATTCAAACTTTAATATGATTTAAATATTACTAGGGGCTCACTACTAAGAGATAAACTATCAACTTTCCGATTAGTCTTTAAGCCTCCTCAAAGTAATTTTTAGCATTTGAATCTAGATCAGAGTCATTTTGAGACCCAACCACCATGTAACATACCAATTGTTACTCATAATATTCTTCCATGTTCTATCTTTCTTATTCAAAAGATACATCCTCCATGATAGAAAAAAACAAAGGTCATGGCCCATTCCCATCATGATAGTCGGGATAGCCTTGCTTTGTAATTTGTATCACTTGATCTTTTTGTTATCCATTACATTTAGATACTATTATCACCGAATCACAAAGACTCCCTGGATGTTGATCAGATTTCTAGTTTGGTCACTCTAAGCATCCAGTGTGATTGGATAACATGGGTACTATCTCCAAGTTGTGGGACTTGCTACTTGAGATAGACCTCCAGAGAAAGCTGGTTCTTGCTCCTAAACTACCTGCCACAATCTACTCTAATGCAGGGTAAGCTAACTGTTCTAGTCTAAATTTCCAAGGGACCAGGGAAAGAGAATGCATAAAATGGAAGCCTACACTAAAGCGGTGATACACCAGAAAAGGAGGGTGGGAGAGTAATCTCCAAATGTGTGAAATACAGAGGCAAAATGCACACTAGAAGAGGTGATGACAGTTCACCATAATCTAGCAAAGTGCATTCACAACAATATTCCAAGCATACACAATGTTAATGAATCCCTGCAGGAACATAATAAAAGACACAATATTCTTGTAGGAAGATAAAAGGGGCAAGAAGAATGCAAGAAAACACAGCAGGGGAAGATACATCCACAAACTTGTATTTCATTGCTTCCTGGTATGCACAGTTCAGTCTATAACAAGATAAGGGCCTGGATCACCATGCAAGGAGTCCACTACAAGGGCCTGCAACACACTGGCTTCACAAAGCAATTTTGGCAGAGCTTTGCTACCCAAAAATCTCTCTTTTTACAATGAGCCCAACACTCCAATTTATAGAAAAATGAGAAGGAGAAGAGAAGGGAAAATGGAAATCCCGAAATCTGTCCTTCAACCACCTATAAGAGGCATTAAATTGAGTGGAATGGGCATACATTACTTGCAAAAGGCTCCCCATACTGTCCCATGTGCTGCAGCAGAGAAAGAATGATGACCATGCCTCTTAATTGCACTCCCAGCTACCAAATAAAACACTGTTCTGAACCCGGCCACGTTTCCTTAAAAAACTCAATCAATTTCTGATCAAATCTAGAATTTCTTGATTGCTGCATCGGGCTTGGAACCACGATTCCAACGGTACCAATTTTGCGTGATTTCGTTGAGAAATGCAAAAGTTATGGCCTTCTGAGTGCGGGCAGCTATTTTGGGCCTGGCAGGCGTTTTCTGTCATTTGACGGGAATGAGCATTAACTGACTGGAGCCGAACACGTTTCCCTTATTTAAATATATCTACCCTCATTAAAAATAAGAAATCCAGCGTAGAGGACATCGTGTGTTTGCCCGAAAGTCCAATTTTATCAAAATCGGAGCTCGGAGTCAAAAGTTATGGCCGTTTGAAGTTTCCGGACCAAACGTTGACTTTTCCTCCTGTGACACGTGGCAGCTTCTGATTGGTCCTCGGCTGATTCGGCTCCTTCGCGTACTTCGCCTCCATTTGTCCCGGATGTCCCATTTGATTAGTGCTGTCTGTGCTCATTTCGCCGGTTCGCGCATTTTTGTTCCATTTGACCCGCTTTGTTTTGGACTGCCTTGACTGATTTCGGCCGGTTCGCGTCCATCTGTCCCGCTTGTCCCATTTGCCTTCGGACTGACTCAACCTTTTTCACCCGGTTTGGCCGGTTCGCGCCTTTTCGGCCCAGATGTCCCAATCGTTTTTTACTGCCTGTGCTCATTTCGGCCGGTTCGGGTCTTTTTGTCCCAAGACGTCCGAGCAACACTTAGCCAATTTTTCTTCCTCTTTCGGCCGGATCGGCTTTTTACACCCGCCGCGTACTTTTGTCCCATTTGTCCCTGCTGCGTTTCGGACTGTTTGTGCTGATTTCGCCCGGTTCGGCCGGTTCGCGCTTTTCTGTCCCACACGTCCCAGAGGTGACCTTGAGCAGGACTTAGCCAATTTTCACGATTTTTCCTGGATCAACCTATTTGCCTTCTGCAACCCTTTTTCGCATTTTCTCAGAACTTACTCTCTTCCTCTTGGACAGGGGAGTTAGACAAATATGAGGGGACCCTAGAAACATGACTTTTCACCCTGAATCAATATAATTGCTTGCATGTTATCAAAATTACCTTGGGGTGAATTTTGGATAATGAGATACCCAACCCCATAATTGAAGGGTGATACATCCTTATGCATTAGGGTGTTAAAACCTAGGAATCTAAAAGGGGGTTGTCCATCCGGATGTGTATTAGAGGGTAGAAATAACATGTCATACTTATAATACTTCCCACCATATGACACATCCACTTCAACCACAATCAAATGCTACATAAAATCCTTAGACGACACTTGGGGATAGTGTTAGATATTTACCAAGATCTCTACCCCATCTACACAAATAGGTAACTTGCGATCAGGGGTGACCGCTAAGGCATTTTTCAGATTCCATTCATGCAAAGTTTGTAAAAACGTACTCACCCCATGTCAAACTACCCTCGATTTATCACCAAATATATGAGACAATTTATATTCTCGACACCTAATCAAAAACCTAATGGGTTGAACTAAGTCTAATGGAAGGGGAAAGATATATACCACAGGAAACATTCACACACATCATTTCATAAATAATTCCTGTGTTAACAATTATAGTGGGATCTATAGCTAATAGATCTCCCAACACCTTGGCTATCCCTAGTAAAACCTATTTCTCCAAAACATTAAGAGAATCCGTAGGAAACCTAACATAGATAGGGAAGGAAAACAATTTGAACTTTAGGAATTTCCATGTAAGGTAGTTATCTAGAAAGATGTACCATAATTTTCCCATAGAACCATAGACCTAGGTTGATGACACTGAGATATTCATCATCAAATTTAAACTTGAACCTAAAATATTTATGTGAAATGGAAACCACAACTATGTCCCCAAACAGGGTGAATTTCCTTTATCCTAGGCCACCAAAGGTGAGTCAATATTAGATGTGACACTTGTAAAACTACCAATAAGGGATAATCCATATCTTTTGTTCACTCTATTCAACAAATCATTTGACATAAAAAAAGATGGGACATTCTCTTCCTAGATAGGGTACAATGGAGGGAGAGGAAAATCCACCGCAGTACATATACCTAAGACATGACGCACCCAAGAATTGGTTTTTCCATATGAAAAATGTTTCTCATTGGATGAATCAGGTTTGGGATTTGGAAAAGCTAATTCTAGCCTATCGGGAGTTTGAATTTCTAGCTTACCAACCATTCTACCCATTTCCATAGGAAAACATAATTAAAGTATTATGTAAATTTATAAATAAATTATATATTATGATTATGATTATTATTAGTTTTATTATGATTCGAATATTATTAACATTGATAGTTGTAAAGACTAAATCACCCACTTGGGTACATTTCTAGGTCCTAAAAACATACTAGCATTTACATGATTCCTAAGCAAGAGAACTTGTAATTGATAGTTATTTTTTCTCTCTTTTCTTTGTCCCTTATTTCCTATTTAGACTTACACACCTTACACCCAATTCCAAAATTTACTTATTTATTTTTCGTGGCTTTAGACACCAATTTCCAGCTAGGATTGAAGTTCCCGTGTTCCTTTCCCCTCTGGGAACCCCTGACCCTTCTCACCTTACTCACTCGTTTTGGGTATCTTTTATATTTTGGGAATTGTTTTCACTTATGGCCCAACCTTAAAGTTTTAAATTATGAAATTCAAATAAGAGAATCATAAAAATACATAGTTACGTGTTAAAAATATAAGACCTAGTACTAAACATTACACTTACCACCTAATCTTTCATTCTAAAGGGACTAAAATAACTTCAAAACATTCATCTAGCATCTTTTCAAGGGACAAGGGATGCATAATTTTTTATATAATGCATAGGAAGTAGAAGTTTACCCTATTCTATACACACATTTTCATCTTATAGAAAATCTAGCCCATTATCTAGTGCATCTCGCACTAGGGATTCATACAACACAATTTACACACACACACACACACACACACACACACACAGAACTAAATGGATTTTTAGATGTATTACAACAATTGGTCGTAAGTTCACTCTAGGGGTGACTATCGTGGGTCATTCTTACTCCCCATTCTACATTTTATATTTTTAGATTTGATATGGTTTGTGGGATTATGCAGTGAACATCTCTTTTGCAGTTACATGTATCTTTGCTAATCATAGTGTGAACATAAAGTGATCAGTATAAAATAATAGTGAGGACCTTGAGAAACAATAAAAATATGATTCAAATATTTTGCATGGTCATGGGAACCCGAGATCAAGTCATCAAAGCACTCAGTGCCCTTGTCCTCTGTGGCACCCTTGTCCAACATCATTCTCGGGCTCAAAATTTATATAGATTAAATACGATGTCTTTTACATATTATTCGTCACTTCTACTACCGTGATTAGTTATAGATTATGTGGATACAAGCTAAGTCTTCTTATCTCATCTTTCATCTTAAGGTATCATACTTTACATCTTAGTTTTTTTGTTTCATTTATATAATTTTTCATTTGTACATCATTTACTCTTAAATATTAAATTTAATTAATTTAATTTGAATTAAATCATTTGGTGAACCCCTTTCAAGATCAAACACTTGGATCCTATTTTCCTATTCTACCCGATCTTTTCATGGGTCCTAAAAATCAACTAATCTCCTTCCATGAATTACTTCAAATGCACCCAAATTTTAATTCTTCAAAAATACCTAGACACTATGTATCTCCATCAAAGTATGCCACCCGCTGAAGTAAGTTCCATTTTTGATATTTTATCTGATGACTCTATAATTCCTAATCCTCCATCGATCAACACATCTTAAAGTCAACTCAAGCTATGGAATAATGTATTACATATCTTAAATCTGAAATCCAACATCTCAAGGTTGCTTCTCAAGGCCATGATATTTCTCATTCTACATCTAATCCTACTTTTGTGTTCTACACATGAAAATATAAGTGAACCCCAAGGCATAGGACTACAAACATATAGGAAGTTTGATTAAAATGCTAAGCAATAAGAAAATCTTCCCGATCTCCTTAATCATCAATTAATGAACTTTCCAACTACTCACTTCTACCCTACTTATAAATTTCCCAAATACCAAGGTCTCCCATTTTGTAATTATCATAGACTTAATGGACATCATGATAATGATTTCTATTCCTTAAAATGAAAAATCAAGCACATTTTACATCATAGTTTTATTACATTTACTACATCTCCAATTGTTAAATCCCAAATAAGAAACCAATCACTAAGCAAGAACAAGAAACTCTAGATGACCTATTTCCAAAATCCAACCCCGTTTATACTTTTTCTCCTATCTACCATTGTGACGACAATATGCTTTCTTATTATACATTTCAGGCCCCTTCATTATGGAAATGCATTTATTTCATTTTCATATAGCTCTCCATCATGGGCACACTTGGGAGGACCTGAAATACCCCATTTTCTAACACCTACTATCATACCATATGTTCCCGTTTCATGAATAATATTCCTAAGCGGTCTCGTACACTTTGATACATGTTTTGTATCATCATTACCCTATGATCCACCGTAGTTCCAAAGTTTATACTTGACTACTAAGGGCCTAAATATTAAATGAACCTCACCGATTCACTTTCCATGCTTTATGATTCATTATATATGTCTCTAGCACACATTTTTAAATGATTTCGATATGACACACTCTTTTCCTATGGTTTATTCTAGATTATTGAGGGGTGATTTATTATTGAATCTCATCTCATAAAAACCATAAGGGGAACACATCTCCTATCATTTTCACACTTTTCATACCATTCCATCACACTCATACATTGCATTTTAATATTTTGGTTGCACTTACTCTTTCTCACTTATATTACTTACATGATGCACTTTCCTACTACGTTAGTCAAATACTCAATATGTCATTTTTATTATCATATAGACATGCAGGTTCACTTGCTATATACTTGTGAATGTTTATCTCTTATATTTTCTCATGTGATTAATGATTCTCGGCATTATATCCTTTTCCATTCCCATCACAAATCCTTGGGGAATATACCTTTCTTACTCTCACACATTACAGGTGTTATTATTTCATCATATATTACCTCCTATTCTTACTAGCTCATTACTTTCCATTGATACACACATTCCTTGAGATACTTTATATCTTATCAACATGCTAGAAGGTGCTTCATGTGGAACATTTTCCTTGGGACTATATACCACCATGGTTATCTCATACAATTTATTTTACATTGTTCACTATTGTATACTATTGTTTGTGTGAAATTATCTACCAATAATATGCTCATTATATGATTTTTGCCTCTTCGGCCATGATTTCATTGTGACATTGTGAGTGACGTTCCATTTCGAAACCAACTTTATCCTTTCTACCTTTTTTTCGTAGTCACAAAATCACACACTTACTAGTACATTTATACCATCGGGTATGCTATTTTGTCTTTGGATATTGTGTAATAAAAGTATTCATGAGTGACCTATCTCCTAGTCATGTTGTCGCTTAGTTGGTCATCATTGTTGTGTCTGGTAGAGTCAATAGGTATATGTACAATTTTGGGCATCTTTCGGGAGTCTAATGTGAGATAATTTTCTTGATTTTTGTCTTTTTCCTAAACTAGGGTGCCCCGAGTCAATGCTTTTAGGTGCCATGGTTTCCGTAACACTTCATCCTAATTTGTTTCAATGATGATAGTTTTATTTGTTACCCTATTCATTCCCTAGACGGTATTTGGAATTTTGCGTCACCAAAGTTGAAATTTGAACAAGAGATCCTTATATAAACATAGCATACTCATTACATTATGTGTGGGAATATTACTATCAAAGGAAGTTATCTACTAAGGGAATGTATTGAATTTGAGCATCTTTTACATCTACATCAGAAAATCATAGGGGGAGGGTTGCATTCCTTCCATTCCATTCCATCCACCATTTGCATTTTTACATATAGTTATTACCCATACTTCACTGCGTCATTGGAACTAGGGAACCCTAGGAAAAAAATTAATACATAAGAACAAAGAACTACATTGGGTCTCAAATATCATGAAGTACTTAGTCGTAAGTCCACAATTATTGCATCTAAGGTTGGTCCAAACCCTTCATTTATATCTTTATTTTTAATGGATTGATGCTTTTTATGGGGTTTTGTAGGTAGATCTTGACATCGATTATTGGAGACATAAGAGAAAATATAAAAACAACTATGTGACAAAGAAGAAGATATAGTGAAGACTTGGTGACACTTCGGAACTAGATCTTGATCCTTTTATAGACCGAGCCCTAGAACATAGACCGAGAGCCCCCAAGTTCCCGGTTTTGAACTAGGCTCCCATTTTAGTCAAATCTCCAACTTCTACAATTTCCAAAACAAAATCTTCATACCAAGTCCATCGTGCATATAAACATGTGCAATTCTAGCAAAGAGTAAGGTTATTATCTCACCCCTTAAATTTCATTTACTTTACTTCATTCAAACTGAAATAAAAATCATCTACCATTAGTATTTAAATTCATATGATTTATACTATTGTTGTTTCTATTTAGATTAACTATTAGGCCCATAATAATAATAATAATTTTCCTATTTTAGTTAATCATTTTGGTGAACTGTCTTTTCAAATAGTTTTCCCTAGGATCCACTCAACACCTCATGGAAAACAATCCCCATCTTCCCATCATGTCTCACTTTAGTGTTAATCCTATTTATGATGAGGTTTGTCATAGTTAAACTCAAGGATTTATATAGTGTTTCACTTGCTACACTGTTCACATCCAATAACAACTTTTAGATGTCGAACAACATATGCCTACTATTTTTAGACTCTCCTATAGTAATTAGCATTGTTGATGATCCTATTACATTTACTCATTGTACACCATGTCATATGGTCACTTGTGATCCTCCTTATGACCTTTCACAAGAAACTTTAGATGATTCCCTTATTGATTACTTGCTAGGTATTGACAATCATTCTTCTTCTATTATTCTGGCCATTGATATAGATCCTTCTCATGGCCCTACATCTTTTGACATTGCTTCCCCCTACATCTCATTCTAGCTTGCATTCTCCTTTATATTATGTTGATGATCCTATTGATAGTATTTTTAGCGACAACCTTGTTCCATCTACTTCGATGAGTCAGATAAGGGTCATAAGTCTCCTTCTTTCCATACTATTGAGTGTATCTCACCTACTCCTTTTCCATCTTCCCCGAGATTACACTTAGTGCTGCTCAAGAATGACCACCATATGTTACTTCCTCTTCACCTATTATTTCATCTCCTCTTAGTACATATTCTATAAAGGTTCCCTTTAAATGTTCTTCATCTATTATGGATATTTATGGTGCTAATACGACTAACACGATGGATATTCCACCTATATCACATGTTATACCTTTTTGGCAACTACTATTAGTGTGATTTTAGCATGCGTTCCTTCTCCATCACCTTGGGACATCCTGATGATCACTCACAATGGAAAATTACAACCTCTTAACACATTATTACCATCTTCTACCATCCCTTCACAATATATCCTTTCTCTCATGCATGTTGTAGGAAAATTACAATCACAAGTTCAATCTCTCACTTTAGAAAGTAATGCCTATTATGTTTCTATGGACAACAATTCATTGTATAGAAATCCAATCCCTAAGAAGATTCATAATTTGGCATTCCCTCTTAACTTCACCATGCCTAATTTCACATTTTTTTATGGTACGGGTGACCGTCATCCTCATGTATTATATTATCACAAGGATAATACTTCGTATTCCAATGATAGATTACTACTCAAGTATTTTCATTATAGTCTTACTGATGAGGCATTGCAATGGTACAGTTGTCTCCCCTCTAGATCCATTAGTAATTTTCGGGACATGGAGGACACCTTCCTTCATCAGTTTATAATAAAAAAATACCTTAAGGTTACTTATTACCGATTACCTACTTTACAACAAAGCTCATACAAACTATTAAGGATTATATTCTTAGATTCAATGCTTCTATACATCAGGTCATTTTCCAACCCATAGATCTTGAGAAGCAATTTATTTTCTATCATGGCCTCATTCCTCCACTCAAGAAATGATTACATTATGATACACAAGAGTCATTCATTCTCCTATGTTATAAGGTTATTGACTTAGAACAAGATCTTCTCTCCACACACATCATAGATCTCCCACACACCTCTACATCTAGTGCACCCTCTAGTTATCTACTAGAGGCTACATTGAACATCCTACATAGTATCGATCTTTCCATCCCATGAAATGAAAATAAACTCAACCCTCTTCACCACAAAAGTATACTCCTTCTCTAGCTTCTAGACAAGATACTCCTCCTACCACTCCACCCTAGTTGCAAAAGACTTTCCTTTTCTCTCATAATGCTCAACCCCATGATTTTCTACATATTTTCTTATTGATCGGTTAATTCACCTATATTCTAATCAACATCATCTTGACCAACCTTATTGTAACTATCACTACATAAATATCCATACGGACAATGACTGTCTTGCCCTTAAATATAGGTTACAACAATTAAAGGATAATTCCATAAGTTCCTTTGGTTCTAACCCACATGACTGATCCATATCTCCTCTACCTAGACAAATATTTTCTCTTATGATTGAGTCTTCTCCTACATATGATGCTTCGGTTATGATGTATCCACCACATTCTATTATTCATATGAATTCTCCACCACATCCATCACATTCATTGCATCCACCTCACCCATCGCATTCACACTATCCACTACGTCATGTTGCTACTTCGCATTGGCCACCACAACACTCCACTTTCACACATCCCACGACAACTCCATATGATATTCAGTTTAGCACATTTTCACATGTTTATTCCCATTCCATATGCTTCCACCACTTTACGACATGTAGGTCTTTTGTAGGTGATTTATATCACCATACCCCCTGATGACACACTTGTGTTCTTATTTTTCTTCCACGAATATTGAGGTATTGTTTCTAATAACCTCTCATCATGCGCTCCATCATCTCATCTAGTGCATTCAATCATTTCCCGATGATGCTCTCTTGCTTCTCGTGGCTCATACTCGACTGCTGAGGGGTATTAATTACATGAGCCTCTTCATTCACACATTGGGGCATCACCAATCCTCCCCTTTCATCATAATAACATATTACGATATCTTCATTTTATTATCATACATTATCACCTATTATACTAGCATCATTATATCAACTATGCACTACACATTCCATTCAATAAACATTTCATCACTCACATTCCATTTGATATTTATTCTCATTTACCATACACACGTTATCTACCATTACTAACATTATAATGTAAATTTATATTCATCAAACATGAACAATACACATACTAGGATAATAACCATAGAATCATACAACATCCATTACATCACAATGGAAAAAATTCCAGCATAGATTTATCATATATGAAAGATAGGTTTTTATACATATATCGCTAGTACAATCATCATCAAAAACATTTATCAAAAATCACGGAAAGGCCCCACATCATATACAATATTCCCAATCAGACCTCATCCTCTATATTGATCTCATGTACTACGAGAGCTCTATAAATGGATGACTCTCCACCAATGTGATATCATTATTGATGCCCCAATACCGCTCAACCCGCCTCCATAATAATGTCATCTCCATAGAATACTCCGTAAACCGATGGTGGAAATCTATGTACCGCGTAAAGACGTCTTGGGCTAAGGGACCACCACCTACTACATTTTTTTCTTTTCAAGTCTCCTTGAATGCCTCATATGTCTTTCCTAGTAGCACTTTGACACGTTGCGATTGCTATAGCTACTAGCATAAATATATGGGCATGCTTACCCGCTATATCATCCACCTACTCTAGAATACCTTCACCTAGGACACCGGTGGGCACATTCGGCATCAATGTGTGGATGGAATTTTCAATGATCAATGACCAATATAAATCACCTACAAATTAAACTTACATCATGTTAGATAATTATACAAATAATATTGGAAAATAAAAAATTACACAATGCTACTATGAAAATACTTACGTTCAGCTATGACTATTACTTTAGGGTCAGTGGCATGTGCTTCACCCTTTCCTCCTCCTCCATGCACGTAGCTCAATAGGACCTACAAGTAATTAGTATAATAATAACCACTGATGAGTTTCCCACCATGCATGATACTCCTCGGTGAAACCCACTTCATCTCCATCAATAATTGTTATCATTGGATCTATCTCATCCAAAACCAACAATGATAGTTGTATTGCTCTGGGTGTTGGCCAGCACCAGACCACCTAGGTGATCTAATATTTCTCAACCATATATATGGCTCTGGGAGCACATCATGAGCCATACAAAGGGTCGTGCCACCCTCTCTACCTTTAAAATATCCACCAAACATGGGAAGTGGTCCTCTAGCCACATAGTCCTCTGAATACATTGCAACTTTGTCACATCCTCTAGCCATCCCCCATAGTCATGATATGTCCTCCATATAACTGCCTCGGGCCCCATCCTATCTATAAGTGCCTTGAAGGTATCTATATCCATCTTCCTACCACAAATGTCAACCCACCTCCTCATAAATATCTCTGGCCTATCCCACTCCCCTTATGGGGTTACAACTAGTCTCAACACAACTATATGCTCATATGCGCATAAATGCAACAGGTGGTGGTTCCTATCCCTCCCCTATGCTAATATTGTATAATCTGTATAGATCTCTATATAGGTGGGTCAACACAAACCGTGCCTATACATATCAAGTACCCTCTTCCTGGATCCGTTGGCCTATGTAATGCATCTTAAAAATATTTCTACACCTCCTCCATCTATATCTATACACGATGTAATTATAACCACTATGAACTTCTACAAGCACTTTGAACACCAAACCGTAGAATAATGTTTAGGCTAATATGGTCTTATAAAGGTACTAGAGTCTCCACTAAATACCATCTCACACCTTTTATCCTGTCGTTCCATATTATTCACTAGCATGACTCATAATATCTCCCCACATCCAAAAAATTTACTATGTAATATACATCCTCCAATGTCATAGACGTCTCACCCATAGGTAACTGAATGTGCATGTATCCACACACCATCTCTCATTTAAGGAAGTCAACATGGGCATATTAAGTACCACATATCCCATTTGTGTTATGTGTCATATGTAGAGGAGAGAGTATCATCCTATAAAGCAACCTAATCCCCATTTGGTAAACCTAATCCAAGCAACATAATGCTATCTTTGACAACCAAAGAAACCCCTCAAGTGAATATCTCTCTGCACAACACAAAACAACAAAAACGTGAGCTAGAATACATTACAAGACAAACTACACTTAATTATCCTATGAGAACCATGTTTAGAAATATTCTACATCCACTAAATACATCTTAGACTACGCCCCTAGATGCAGAATGGGGGCTTCGAATCAGGACACTGCACTGGTTCTAGGTGCTTCCATCCAAGGGGTCACTAGCAGCCTCACCACTATTTTCTCGGGTCTCAAATGCTAAGAAAAAAATCTAAAACTTGCAAAAATGTAACCAAAATGACTACTACACAATACAATTTGTGAAAAAATGATTCACTTATTAAATCCATAGTCGTGCGCGATGTTACGAGTTCACCACCCTTTCAAACTTACTAGGATGCAATCCTCTCACTTGTGAAAATTTCACCTACTTCGTGCTCACTCTAACATTCAAAAAAAAAAAAAACAAATGAAGTGACTCAACACTTTTTAACTTCACTACTTATAGCTACATTTTCATCACTTACTTTACTATAGTCATTATTTCACGTCTATTTCCACAACTAATACACACTACACCATTTTCACTATATCTTGAGCATTTCTACTCTGATTTACACCCTATTTGTGGAATTATTTTTATAATTCTTCCTACCACCATATTGAACATGTTTTGCACATGTTACCTCTTTCTACATTATGTTATGTTCACTAAATATAGGTTTTAGTGATTTTTACCATTTTCTATCTATTTTGTGCTTACTTTCAACTTAACGTTCATTCTTTTCATCACTTCCTTCTTTAAAAAGGTGGGGCATATCATTGGGTCATCTTATAAGCCACCTTACATTACACATGATTATTTAAACATACCAAATCACCATTTTTAAAACATTTACTAATTCATTGCATAATAATTCACCATTAAACCCCCTTAATGACCTAATATGGGGGAAAAAACATACAAATTTCTCTAATGTGATATTTCATCATTCCCCCTAATGACATAACTTGGGGGAAATAAGTGATTAAAAATATTTTCAAGTGACATTTCAAAATTTCTACCGACTTCCCCCTAATGACCTAACCTATGGGTAACTTACGTAAAATATCTCCACGAGTAACCTATAAAACAATCAATAAATCAATCAATTGATCAATGCGTTTAATATTTTTAATGAATCAACATTGTTTAATCAATATGATTTCAACACAATTGGCCTCTGATATGATCTAACTTTAGATATTACATTCATCACTTTTCTTAGATTATCTAACTTGGGAAGTTATTCTACATTTTGTGGTTGATTCTAGAAGAACTAATTTAGAATCCCTCTCAAATATTCACATTTTCTTTTAGAGGACCAAAATTGGAAGCCATCATTCTGTTGGTATCCAAATTGATTCTCCCTGAAACATAGCGGTATTAAAGATTTTGTAGGACACTAAGAGACGAGAGATCATATTATGAGTTGTTTTGTAACAAGGGAGGGATTTTTCTAACTCTTTGTCACTTGGGAATCAGAGAAATGTATAACACCTTCATTAAGGATTTGGTCTATCTCAGTCTTGCTTTAGGTCATTTGTGCCTTCACCAGTTGAGAGGACCTGTTTTGCAACCTCTTTCGGTGAAGGAGAATGAAGATATCCTTCTTTACACAAATTTGAAAGGGGACCCCGAGAAAATATGATCAATGCACCACAATTTAATTCTCACAAGTTATCACTTCTAAAGAATCTTGATTTCTTGTACATATTTTAGTAGTAGAATTTATACATTTGTGGACACATAGGGAAAATAGGAAAATTCGTGATGGATTCATGGTTTTGAGTAATTTTAGTGTGAGATTAAGCAAGATAAAATTGATTATACTAGATATTTGAGATACTTCATAACAATTATAAATATAAATGATAGAAAACTTTAGAATAGCTAAGATATTCCTTCAACCGAAAGGTGTGCATCAATGGAGGTGCATATTTTCACAATTTCACACAATCTCCAAGAATTTATCACGAAGGTTGGAGCTAAATAATCAATAAAACATCAAAGACCCATGGTTCCTCATGCCTAAGATACACTCGAAGGATTACATACAATCTTTATCAACAAAATATAGTGAAGTTATTTTAAATAGTTTATCTCATCACAGGGATGAAATATCTTCTTAAAATGAAATTTTAAATGCTACTAAACTATCATAGGGACGAGATCCTGTGTGAATTTAACACAAGATTGCAATAGGAATAAAAAAACCACTTGTAGACATTCTAAAATAAAATAGACATAAATTGGTCAAAGATTAACACAGATTAATTTGAAATTGATTAGATTCATCAGCACGGGAACGTTTCTTTTAATAGTCTCAGAGCTTGTCAATGGTTGTACAATCACAACCAACTTGACATGATTGAAATCCAAAGCATAGCAAATTAATAGGTTTCTCAGATTGGTCTCTCAGAAAGATGGGATCTCTCAAATTTTCTCTTAAGAATTCAACCCCCAACCCTTTGCAAGAGTATTCTAATTGCATTTATACATTTCACTCACTCACTCATCCCAAATTTTCTACCCAAAAATGAAGAATATTCGAGTGACCTTTTCTTATTACCAATTTGTCTCGGAAAGTGACATTTAAAAAAGTTCACATTGGAGAAATCATGACTTGATCACATTTCCCAGGACCCTCGAATAATGAATACGATTCCATGCCACAACTTTTTTTGACAATCCTTGTAATTAGTTTCTTTATTCGTCATGTGAGAAATCCTCGTTTTAATCATTTTCCAGAAGGCTCAGATAGTTTGGATCTCGATAGGTAATCCTTTTCTCTCTCAAGGAAACACCGTTTTCATATTTTGTGCCTGTAATCTCCATCATTTCATCCTTTTCCCATTCTTTCCTCTGTAACTCTGCCCCGCATCCATCTTCTCTAGTAATTCATGTTTTTGTAAGTGCCTAAGAAATTCTAATTTTAAAATATCAACCTTAACAATCCTTGGACTCATAAATTAAGTTCTAAATCCATTCAATGGCACTTTGCAGACAAAAACAACAAGGAATTTCATCAAAAAATGATGAAAAACAATGTGTATTCACATCTCTAGGAGTCTTGGAGAAAAAATGGCAGAAAAATAGTTGAAATGTATAAAGAACCATTGATTCTCGCACTTTCTCAACTTTAGATTAGATACGTCCACGTATTTTCTTTGTGAAACTACAAAGGTGATGTGTTATCCAAAATTCACCCCCAAAGGGTAAATTTGATAACATACATCAGATTATTTAGTCCCGAGAAAGTATATTGATTCAAGGCAAAAGATCATGTTTCTGGGGTCCCCTCGGGTTCTTTCTAACTCTTTTGTCCAAAAAGAAAACCCAACAAGTTTTAAAATGTGAAAAATTTGCAAAAGCCAAGCTTGGTGCCGAAATATAGAGAAAATCAGCTAAGTCCTAGTCCAGGCGGTCCTTGGGACAGTTGGGACGTCGGAGCACGAATCGGCCGAAAAGCCACCAGGCGGTCTGCGCAGCATTTGGGACAGTTGGGACATCGGGATGCGCGGGCGTGAAAAGCCGAACCGGCTGAAAAAATGAAGAAAATTGCCTAAGTCTTGTTTCACCTGATCCCCGGGACATCCAGGACAAAAGTATGCGTGGGAAGCGGATCGGCCTGTTCGGCACAAGTCACCCATTTTGGGTGGTTCGAGATATTTGTCCTGTAGTCTGCGGGACAGCTTGGGACAAAAATACGTGGAGGACGCGAACCGCCCGGATCGGCCGAAATAGGGAACTTTCGTTCGAGACAGCTTGGGACAAAGGGACGCGTGGGACGCGGAAAGTGAAAGAGCGCCACCAACGAATCAAATCTTGCCACATGTCTTCACCTCAAACAAGAGTAAGGAAGCCTGAATCGGGTGGTTCAAAGATTTTTTCCCGGCATTTGGGACATCCGGGCCAAAGGTACGTGAGGTACGCGGAGGACGCGAAAGTCCGAAGGAGCCGCCAACGAATCGAACGTGCCACGTGTCAAAAGGAAAAAATTTGCTAAGTGGTCGGTAAAAGTTTCAAAGGGGAAAATGGAACAGAGGGCCCGAGCCAGGTGACACAAGACACGTGTCCTAAGGAGTGAGGAGTTCGGAGCTTGGGGAGAGCTTTGGAAACTTAACGAACCAAACTAAAAGGTAAAGGTTTTCCCGTGCCCCTATCGGCAGACAGCGATGCCACGTGTCCCAGTGGCGGGCGCGGGGAAAATGAATTTTTTTCCGAAGTGTAAGAAAAGTCAAAATTTTCAAGGAAAACCCGTGGAAAGGGAAGGAGAGAGAATTGCACGGCCAATCAGCGCCTGACACATGTCATCCAAGTGGCAGAGCACGGAAAAAATTCAAATATTTTCCCGCCGATCCTTTTGGCTTTGTTTTTTGCCCTAAATCTTCATATCGCCATAACTTTCGATCCAAAGCTCAGATTTTCGTGTTCTTTATATCAATGGGAATTTGGTGAAATTCTCTACACAATTCCGGGGTCAATCTTGCATTTTGGTTCAGTTTGGAGAGAGAAAATCAAGAAACGTCTTTGACGTGTGGTAATGGCCAGAACTGATGTTTCAACAACCATTTTTAATGCAAAATACAGTTCGCCACTTTTGCCAGGGTTCTCACCCACCGCCATAATGAGATAAATTAAAGGCAACCTAAAGGCAGTTGGGGTAGATTCGGATTTCCTCTCTCTTCCCTCTCTCATTCTTCCTATAAATTGTAAGGAGGGGCTTCTTTCTAAAAAAGTGGTTCATCTTTTCAGCTCGCCTCCTTATTTTCTTCTCTAGGGTTGAAAATGGAGTTCGAACCTCCTCCCCTTTTTGTAATGGCATTTTTACCTTTTACTATTGAAATGATGTTCTCATGCAAACTTCAAGCAACAAAAATGTGTTTCATGAGGCATCTATCCATCCCTCGCTGCTTTTTTTGCTTGTTCTCTTCCCGCCTCTCTTCATCAGTAGGTACTTGTGCATGTTCTAATGTTCATACAGTGTCCGAGTGTGTTCATGGAGTTTTGGGATATTATCTATGTGAAATCTATCCTTGGGTTTGTGATGTGTCTATCCATCCTTCCCATCACTCGCCTCTCATTGTTCCAAGGTAGTTTTGATAGATGTTCAGCATTCTCCTTCTCTGGTGTATCACCGTTTTAGTGTAGGCTTTTGTTCTTTTTCTCTTCCCTCTCTCTCCCTGTCTCCTTGGCGGTTAGATTAGGATTAGATTAGCTTGCCTGCACTGGAATAGCTTGTGGCAGGTAGTTTAGGAGGAGGAACCAGCCTCTAATCTGGAGATTCCTCTCTCATTTTACAAGTCCCACACTTGTAGAGAGGTTTCAATGTTGTGCAATCACACTGGATGCTAGTATGATCAAACTAGAAATCTGATCAACATCCAGGGGTGCTGTGATTTTCACTAACATGAGGTACATTGGAAAGTTTCCAAACAAGCGTGGGCCATCCATGTGTCACCTTGGTGCACATTTGGTATGGTCCTCAAAAGCGAGACCCAAAACAAGCACGGGCTTACCACATGTCTCAATCCCGTCGAGTTGTTGAAAAATTTGAAGGATCAGCGGAAGGTGCTATGTGTCTAGGGTCTGAAATAATTGTCCTAAGCTATTAAAAACTCCAAGCAAGGCCAGAGTGAGTGGAATCCTCCAAGTGTCCTCCTGGCGCTTCTTCAAAATAAAATTTAGGGGTAGGTCCCCAAATAGGTGTGGTCCCTCCACATGTCCTAGGCCTTTAGAAAGTTTCTTGAAAAGTTTAAGTATAGAGAGGAGCTGGTGGAAGCCTCCACGTGTGTCCTTGGATTAATTTTGAGATGATCCTCAAAAGTAGATACCCTAAACAAGTGCGGGCTCACCACGTGTCCCCTTGGCACAACTGCTAAGGTGGGACCCTGAGGCAGATCCTCAAATGAGCGCTGGCTCTCCATGTTTCCATGGTCCACGAAAGTTGTGCCAGCCGCATGAAAAAAATGTCTAAGTCTTGGCAAGGTAGCAGAAACCTCCACGTGTCTCCTAGAGAAACTCTAAGGTCAAACCAAAAGGAGAATTTTTAGGTGAGCACTGGCCCTCCACACGACAATCTTTGAATTGAATCGGACCTTAGATTTTCATAGTTCCCAGTTGATCCACATCCAAATAGAAAGAGCCACGTTTCCATAGATGCTGAGATATAAATTTGATGGGGAAAAACACCCACAAAACGTAAAATGTAGGAAAAATCACCATTTGTGCCTAGAAATGAATCTTTCTTTAAGGAAAAAGAATTTGGAAATGATATAAGGCCCAAATGTGATCCACTGAGTCACATCTAATTAGAAAGGACCATGTTTCCATAGATATTTGGGACAAAATATGACAGGGAAAACAAAATGTGACTGTGGAAAATGAAAGGAAGGGAAAAAAACTTGAGTTTTTGCACAAGTTACAAATTCTTTCACATGAACAAAGGAATGGAAAAAATAAAATCTAGATTTAAAGTGATCCTTGATGAAAGGAAGGGACTAATCATGGCAACCAAATGAAGGACATAACTTTCATGCATCAATATGGGGAGATAGAAAACATGACAGATCCTGCAAACTAAATAATTTCAAGGAAAAATGGGGAGAGATCAAATTGAGCACCAACATCGGTTCCAACTCGGGGATGGTCACTCCCTATGAGTTCCATAAGAAAAAATAGTAGACCAAGTGTGAAAAATAAACCATTGGTGTCGAGTTAAAGACCAAGCTTGCAAAGCAAAAAAAAAAAAACCAACACCCCCAAGAAGGAACCAAGAAACCACAAAAATGGCCGCCAAGGACCAGGATAAACAAAAATAGAAAAACATGAAATTAGAAAGAAACCAAAATATTATACACTCGCATACAATAGTAAATACCTTGATTCTCGAGAAACCAATGAAGGAAATTTTTCAAATGCACATCATTAATAGGTAATTCAAGGAATTCCCCATCTAAGTCTTTAAAGAAGAAGGTATGTTCACCAATTCGAATGCCAATTGAATAAGGGTCCATCAAAATGAATTTCCTCGTGCTCGATGTCCCATAGTAGTACAAGATCTCCCACACTAAAAACTCTTCAAGTTAATTTCTTATCAAACAACTTCTTCAAATTTTCTCTAAATTTCACATGACTCTAATGGGATGCCCTTCTTTCTTCATCTAACTCAACAATCTGATTTATGTGAGAATCATAGGGACTAACCTCTTGATCTTCCAGTTGTTGAAGAAATTGAAAAGAAGACAATTACATATGCAGGGGAAGTAGAGATTTAGTTCCATACACCAACTCAAATGGGATTTTTCTAGTAGCTCATTTAACAGTGATTCGATCAGCCCAAACAACAAATTTCAACTGTTCACCCCACTTCCTTTTGTTCAACTCCAAAGTTCTTCTAATTATCTTCAACATATTTTTATTGCTGGACTCTACTTTTCCATTTCCTTGGGGATTATAATTAGAAGCATATGTCAAATTGATCCCATATTCATGGCACATGGCCACCAAAGGTTTATCCCAGAAGCTCATGGCATTATCAACAACTATTTTGGTAGGTACCCCAAATCTGCAAATGATATAATTTAGGATAAAATCCATGAAAATTTGGTGAGTTGCCTTCTTGGTGGGGATTTCCTCCACCCACTTGGTGAAGTAATCTGTGGCCACTAGTATCCACTTATGGCCTGTACTTAAAGGATCAAAAATTTCCCAAATGAAATCCATTCCCAATTTCCTAAATGGGGCTTCAACTGATACAGGCTGCAAAAGAAAAAATCCTAAAGCTTTTAGTCTTCCAAAAAAGCGTTGGAAACTTTCACAACTTCTCACCAATAGAGTTGTATCCTTGAAAATATTTGGCCACCAATAACCAACCCTTAAGATCTTATGAGTTGTGACTCTTCCAACAGAAAATTCCCCTGACAAAATCCTTCATGAAGATCAACAATTATCTTAGGGGATTCATCTTCAGCAATGCATCTTAAGAGAACTCCCTGGGTTCTTCCAAGATAACCCAAAATCAGTAATGACATATTTTTGGGAAGCTAACTTAAGTTCTATTTTCTGATTCTTGCTCATATGTTCAGGTCATTGTAGATGTTTGAGATAAAAAATGATGTCTTTGTACCATTCAGAATTTATCATTTTTTCAAGGACATTCAGCCTTTCTTCTTCAACTTCATTTACCTCAATTGTCTACAGATTACTCTCTACCATAAGTTTTTCCAGGCCCAAACCTCTGACAATTTTTTTTGTTTGGATATCCATATCATACTCTTGCAATTTGTTTACCCATCGACATCTTTTGCTTGAAACCTCCATTTCTGATAGGATATCTTTCACCATGGTGTGGGGAACATAAGCAATGACTTTGGAACTCATAATATATGGCCTGAAGACCTTTGTTTCTTTTACGAGAAAATGCCTACTTTTCCATGATAGTTTATTTTATCTCATCTCCTTGTAATGCCATACTTTGAAAAGGCAATTGGTATTTTAGCTCCCTCATCATCCTTTCACAACAACATAGATGCAATAGTATTTTCTGAAGCAAAAGAAATCATTTGGAAATCCTTCTTATAATTTAGAGCTGCTAAAACAGAGGCATTCTTTAATGCTTCTTTGATCCCAGAAAAATCTTGAATAGCTACCTCTTCTCATTTGATACTTTGGTCTTTCTTCAGCGTGTTAGTGATTGGAATAGTTATTTTAGGAAAGTTGGAGATAAATCTTCTAATAAAAGTAATCTACCCAAAAAATGATTGAATTCACTTCTTTTTCTTGGAATGGGGAATTTACTTATGGCCTTTACCCTCTTAGGATCAATCATGACTCCTTCCTTTGACACAATGTGTCCACGTAGCCTTGCTTTCTGAACTCCAAAATGACACTTCTTGGGATTTAGTGAAATACCATACTCCCTACATCTTAACAACATTTTTTCTAAGTGTTATAAGTGGTCACTCCTTTTTCTGGAGAAAACAGTCACATCATCTTGATATACAACAATGAAATCATTAATATAGCTAGAGAAAGATACATCCATTGCTCTTTAGAAAGTGGCTCTAACATTCATTACACCAAAGGTCATTCTGACATATACATATGTTCCCCAAGGAGTGGTAAAGGAAGTGTTTATTTTCTCTAATTCCTTCACAACTACTGGTTATATCCGGAAAAACCATCCAAAATGGATAATAGTTTTGAACTAGTAACCAATTGTAGCATATTGTCCATATTTAGCAAGGGTAGTTATCCTTCGTTGATGCTCTATTCAGGTTTCTAAAGTCCACACACAACCTTATATCTCCGTTCTTCTTCCTAACAGTCCGACTTTCTGCAACCCATGATGAGTACCTTGTGGGCTCTATGATTTCTCCATCCCTCAATATTTTCAATTCTTATTGTATCTTTAGGGAAAAGAGTGGATTGATTGGCCTCTATTTATGCCTAAACGGCTTGACAAAAGCTTCTAAGGGAATTTTGTGTTGGAAAATATCCTCTCTGTATGCTTTCAATTCAGAATAAGACCATGCTAAGAAGTCCTGGTATTTCTTCAACAATTGGACATATAACTTCTTTTCTTCCTTGCTCAGATTGCTACCTAGCCTGATCTTTCATTGTTTATCCTTTGTGCCTAGGTCATCCTATTCAACATCCCTCAAGGCTGACATGTGTTTGTTGAAAATGCAATCAACATTATCAAAATTTCATTCATGTGCTACCAAACCTCTGGGAATAGTATTAGTCTTCGAATAAATGATGTCTTTGCCAAATAGAGTCTTTTTTCCATCATCCCCACAAACAATTAGATCCCAATCTATACGTTGATCAAAAAATTCTCCTTGGTTCTGCAAAAACCTTTACACCTTGAATGTTATCTTCGAACACTTTCCAGTGTTTAACATTGTCAGGAATAGATGGCCTAGTCAATACCTCAACATTATACTCACAATAGGGGGATATAGTATAATTTTCAAATCTAGACCCCAATACGGCTAATTTGTCTGCTAGAGTATTGTTCTTCCTATCATGATGTATTATGTTGAAGGAGTCAAACATCTCAATGAAATCCTAGACTGCATGCTTATACTGCTTCATTCTCTAATTTTTTGTTGCATACAATTTTCTAACCTATTTGAAAATTAGCTCTGAATCTCCTTTAACAATGATGTCTCTAATACCATATTTCCAAGCAATTCTTAAACCCAATAATAGTGCTTCATATTCTGCAATATTGTTAGTGCACTCAAAGTTGAGTTTAAAAGAGAAAACAAACTCTTCCCCGGCCTGGAGATATTAGAACAATACCAACACCATTTCAAAATTTAGAGAAATCCCCATCAAACAACAAAGTCCAGGAGAACCTACTTGATTAAGAGATTTGCATTTATAAAATTTGTACTCTTTACCATTAACAAATGCAAGCAAAGTTATCTCGCATTAGCATCGGTGTATAACACTTCATAGGAAGTATTATGGGGATCCTCGGTGAGATGTAGCATCTTCTTTTCACCATACAAATTTACAAGGATTCCCTCAATAGGTATAGTGGCTAAAGACACATCCATTTGCACACTACCACCCACACTAGTAGCCCATTTTCTTAATAATAACATTCCCCATTTGGCAGGGCAATCAACAATAACAACATCTAATTTTAAGTTCTTTCCTGGGTAAGCTACAAGTTGCACTATCAAACCCTTTACACATCCAACCACTAGCACCTCTCTAGAATCCATGGTAGTGCACTTCCCATAAGCGGCTGTCACTTTGATATCTAATTCATTCATGACCTTGAGAGGCCTAACATTGCATGATGCTCTAGAATCAAACATACAATTATGTAACAACCTATCCTTAATAATCAAAGTGGTGAAAATTGATCTACATTCGATTGTGATTCAACGAAGGATGTTCCCAAATATACTTTAGGCGGATCATCTAGTTCTTCCAAAGCACTTGGGGTTTTTTCAACTCAACTAGTAGGAGGAGTCTCAATATTGTTTACATTTCTACCTTTGGAAATCTTTTATTATTTCAATCCCAAATACTCAAAGGCCCTTTTCTTATGCTCAGAATCCTAAGCGAGATCAATAATTGGAATATAAATCTTGATCTCGACTCAAGACTTGGGCAATTTCATAAGGAACGTATTTGAGTAAGGAAACATTTGGAGGAAGACTGATAATCTCATCTGATAGTAAAGGATTTTTCACATTTTGAGCATCGGCGGGAATACATACTATGTTTGGGGACACAAGGATTTTGCGAGATGTATCTTTCTTAGGAGTTTCTTTTGAGATATTGGTGAGAACTAGAGTTAATGATTTGGCCTGAGGCCCTGCCCCTTTGACAACTTTACTCCTAGTGTTATATTCCTTTTCATGGCCAACTACAACATTCATTAACAACTGCCTATCCTCCTCAGAAGGGATTCCTCCATCATACTTTTTAATCATTAGTGCCCTTAAGTATTTAAAATAATTACTAGGAAATTCAAAAGCTTATACCATATATATTTCAAAAGTATGAGAGGGAGGAAGGGGTAATACCCAGTGGATGTAATCCCAAAAATCTATAGCAGCCTGGTATTGATTAATTCAATCAAAGTTACTCCTTCTTTGTGATCTTTTAGAGCACCCCGCCATGCACACATCATCATCAGTGTCATCATCAACTTCCTTAACTTCTTTGTCTTCATCACATGGGACATGTGGCAAGCAACATCTGTCACACTACTCAATTTCATTGGATTCTTTCACAACAGTAAACTATGGCGCTTAAAGGATCGAGGCACAATTCTATTCTCACAGGCTTGGAGCTGTTTATTTCCCGATCCCGCAGGAGTCCTTTGTCTCTTTCATTAGATCTCTGATGACCCCTAGGATGATTGGAAAATAATTCTTGACCTTGTGGCTTGTGCTAACCCTAGAACCTTGTCCAATCTCCTTTTTGCTCGCTAGTTTATAGTATAATTATCTAATAGCTCTAGCCAAAGTTTTCCCAACCTCCTCTAGATCCACAACTTTACTCGACCGAGGCTGCTCTGGATCGAATAGTTTGATGCCTTCTCTCTTAAGAGGTTTACTAATTGCCTTGATGTTATTCTCAATCTGTAAAGCCATGGTGAAGTCTTGCCTCAATGTTGTTGGGTTCTTTTCTCTTAAATAATAGGAAGCTTTCTTATCAAAAGCATCAGAGTATTTTTTTAAACAAGAAACATCACTTGACCTTAGGATCACAGGAATCCTATTTAGGGTCTTATTGAACCTTGTATTGAAGTTGTGAATAGACTCATTAGGATTATTTTTTTATTTTCAAATTTTGAAAAAAGAAACCTAGGGTCTATTTTATCTCCATACTACAATTGAAAAGCATTCTTCATCTCTATCCATGAATCAAAAGAATTGTCTAGTAAAGATTTATACCACTCCCATGCATCTTCCTCTAGAGTATGAATAGATAACTTTATGTACACATCCTCAAATTAAATCTCAAAGTATTCCATCATATTGACAAAATGTTTTAAGTGTTGATCCACAAAGAATGGCATTATTTCCTTGAAATTTAGGTAGTCTATTTCTAAGATCTTGGGAACAACATTTGGATATCTAGCCATACATCCGAAATCTATAGGAGCAAATTTTTTTACAAAAAATGGAAGTCTGGGTGGGAGATAGGCCATATTGTGTTGGGGAGGTGATCTTATAGAAGAAATAGAATGATGAGGAGTGAGGGTTCTGTGGGGCACATGAATGCAATTTGCAAAATGAATGTTTTCTAATAACATTGTTTCTTGGAAGATCCTATCAACTTTGGAGAACAAAGGGATATAATGAGATATAAATTTTTTCGAATACAAAAGAAGGCCCCTCTAGATGGAGAATTTATATTTACAAAAAAAATACCTGATTTAGAAGAACTTGAGGAAGTATATGGAAAGCTTCAATGACAGGCTGATCACTTTCCACAATTGGTAACTCCTTTCTTGATTTCTGATCTCTAACAACTTTCCAGATTCCTCTTTCTTCTGAATTCATCTTTCCCATCTCTAGAAGCAAATTTTTGATAGGGTTTCTACAAAATAAATATCTTCTTCCTTCCATATTTGCAAATATTAGTGATAAATTGCAATTGATAGAGGTTAAGACACTGGTATTTATAAAAAAATCATTCAATATAGAGTTGCCACTAAGGATTTTCACCTTAGTTGTGTAAATGCACTAAAATTGATCTGTCAAATGTCTGTCAACATTGAATTCATGCAAAGCTTCATAGATCTAATCCTTCTTTACCCATATTTAGCTTTGATGGTGTAAAATAAGTGTCAAAAACCATAAAAACTAGAAATATTACACAAAGAACTTGTAACTTTTCTTGATTCTTACATATCTGGACACAGGATGACATTTCAACAATGTATTTTCACTTTAAAAATTTTAAGAAGAATTTACCAGAGTCTCTATGCATTGTTGATGGTGGTTTAACTTTTCGAACAACTTAATGTCCCCGATAACGGCGCCATTTTGGTGTTGGTATCCAAATTGATTCTCTCTTTTGAAACGAAGCAACATCAAAGATTTAGCAGGACACTTAGAGATAGACAAATCATATTATGAGTTTTTTTATAGTCGTGGGATGGGAATATTCGACTCTTTGTCACTCGAATCAAAGAAATGGTTAACACCTTCATTAAGGATTTGATCTATCCTTACGCTTTAGACCGTGCCTTTCGACTAGGGTAAGAGGACCCATTTTCTAATATTTTTCGATGAAGGAGAATGAAGATATCCTTTTTGCACAAATTTGAAAGGATACCCCGAGAAAATATGAACAATGCACGACAATTTAACTCTCAAGAGTTGTCACTTGTAAATAATAGTGATATTTCCTAGACAAGGCTAAGGTTACTAAAGACATTATGGAATATTGATTGCTTTTGCATATTTTAATAGTAGAATTTATATATTTTTGGACACAGGATGGATTCATGGTTTTTTTGAATAATTTTGGTCGGAGATTAAGTAGGATAAAATTGATTATACCATATCTTTGAGAGACTTCACAATAATTGGAAAGCTAAATAATAAAGCTTGAACAACTAATATATTCCTTAAACCAAAAGATGTGCATCAATGGATTTCTAGATTTGCATGGTTTAACACAGTCTCTAAGAATTTAACATGAGGGCTCGAGCTAAAGACTCAATAAAACATCAAATACCCCTGGTTCCTCATAACTAAGTTACACTTGAAGACTTACAAACAATATTTATCAAAAAATGATAGTGAAGTGATTTTAATTGTTTATCTCATCATTGGATGAAATATCTTCTTGAAATGAAATTACAAATGCCAATAAATTGTCATAGGGATGAGATCTTGTGTGGTTAGGAGGACTTTAACACAAGATTGCAATAGGAATAATAAAAACACTTGTAGACATTCTGAAATAAAGCAAACACAAATTGGTCCAAATTTGACACATATTAATTTGAAATTGATTAGATTTATCAAATAGGGAAAGTTTCTTAGAAAAGTCTCACATCTTGTCAATGGTTATACACTTGTAACCAACTTGACGTGATTGAAATATAAAACATAGGAAATTAATAGGCTTCTCGTATTGGTCTCTCGGAAGATGGCTCTCTCAAATTTTCTCTTAAGAATTCAACCCTTGACCCTTTGCAAGATTATTCTCATTGTATTTATACTATTCACTCACTCACTCATCCAAAATTACCCCCAAAAGAGAATAATATTCAAGGGAACTTTTCTTGTTACTAATTTGTCTCGTAAAGTGACGTTTAAAAAAGTTTCAGTTGGAAAAATCATGAACCGATCACATTTCCCAGGACCCTTGACTAATGACTAGGATGTCATGCCACAAATTTTAAAAATCCTTCTAATCATTCTTTTTATCCCGTCATGTAATAAATCCCCATTTTAATCATTTTACTGGAGGTTATGTACGGTTGGATCTCGACAAGTAATCCTTTTCACTCTCGAGAAACACCTTTTCATATTTTTCATCTTTTACACTGTCCTCCATTATTTCATTATTTTCCCATTATTTCCTCTCCCTGTAACTCGCCCGCATCCATTTTCTCTAGTAATTCACATTTTCTCAAGTTCTGAGAAATTCCAATTTCAAAATATCAACCTTAAAAATCCTTAAACTCACAAATTAAGTTCTAAATCCATTCAATGGCACTTTGCAGACAAAAAGACAAGGAATTTCATCAAAAATGATGAAAAATAGTACGTATTCACATCTCCAAGTGTCTTTGGAGCAAAATGGTAGAAAAATGGGTGAAATGCACAAAGAACCATTGATTTTTCCCCTTCTCAACTTTATATTAGATTCCTCCATGTGTTTTCCTAGTGCAATTGCAAAGGTGAGGTACAGAGGAAAGTTTCTAAATAAGCGCGGGCCTTCCATGTGCCTTGGGCCCATGAAAAATGCCTTTTGGCCTTTGAAAAGTCTCAATAAAAAGGAGCCAGTGGAAGCCTCCATGTGTTGCCTTGGCACACATTTGGTATGGTCCTCAAAAGCGCACTCCCAAACAAGCATGGGCTCACCATGTGGCTCATCCGGAAGAGTTGTTCAAAAATTAAAGGATCAATAGAAGGTGCCATGTGTCCAAGGTCTAAGACAGATTTCCTTGGCTGTTGAAAAGTCCAAGAAAGGGCAGAGTGAGCTGAAGCCTCCAAGTGTCCTCCTGGGGCTTCCTCAAAATAAAAATTAGGGGCTAGTCCCCAAACATGCGCAGTCCCTCCACATGTCCCAGCCGTTAGAAAGTTGCTTGAAATGTTTAATTATAGAGAGGAGCTAGCAGAAGCCTCCACGTGTGTCCTGGCACAATTTTGAGATGGTACCTGTAAGTGGAGACCCCGAACAAGCGTGGTCTCACCACATGTCCCTTTGGCACAAATACTAAGGTAGGAACTGCGACATTAAAATTTTCCTTCGTAATTTCTATTTTATTAATGTATGTATTAGGAATAAGATGTTGTTAAGTATAATTAGTAGTGGCATCTAATAGAAGATAACAATATAGCCAAGATGGTGCTACCAATAAAGTAGTGTACGGTAATAGTCCAAAGTACAATAGGAATGTTGTGGTAAAAAGTACATATTTTTAAGTAAGTGGTTCAATGAATGTTAAAATGTCAAAGTTGGGGTAAGTAGAGAAGTAGGGTCTACATGATTAGGAATTAGAAATATTATATTTGTAATAAGGACAAAGAGTGATGTCATAAATATTTTGTGTATTTTATTTGTGGAAAAGTCTAAAAAGGTGAAACCCATGTGAGATGATAAGGTTTATCTTATCTTAGAAGATAAGCCTACATGTAAAGGCAAGAGTTTAGGCATGGAATATGATTTGCTAGAAGAGATTTCTTATCCTATCTTAGAGATAGGGTGGATAAGCCTGAATTCCTATAAATAAAGAGGCCACCCCCCTCATTTAGCATAGAGAGAAGTAGTGAGAAATATTGTATGAGTAAGTGTGTAAAGGAAGCCATCATTTAGAAGGTGTGTTAACGAATACATGTGAAGTTTCTCCCATAGTTATTTTTGGAAGGAAAGTGAAGTCAAGAACACTTGAAGTACCTCATGGGTGAGATTGTAACAATTTCATGTTGATATTATAATTTACACTTATATTTCAGATTTGTCATCATTCCTTTGTATCATAGTCTATGGTATTCTTGTGTTATGTTTGTTGTTGTGTTTCTAGATTACATCCACCAAACTAAAGGTTATGCATTAGTAAATAATCATAGCACGAGGAGTTCCCAGGTGGAGAATTATCATAGTGTCGGATTGGTGATGACATTTTGGTTCCGTTGCCGGGACCATTCCTCATTGGTGGATTTTCTAGAGAAATATTCCCCCTTAGTCAGAAATCATTTGGAGGGTAACCTTGTTTTTACTATGCATAGTAGTTACCATGGTAAAGTCACTTTTTACCATGAATAGTATTTACCATAGTAACTTCACTTTTTACCGTGAATAGTGTTTACCATAGTAAAGTCAGTTTTTACCACAGTAAGTCAAGTTTTACTGTGGTCATTCCTATTTTACTGTAGAAAGGTGTAAAGTCACTTTCTATTGTAGTGAGTCCAATTATTTGTGCACACAAGTCTTACTAATTGTACTTGTGAATTGGTATTTCACTGTGGTTACTTTTTAAAATGGGGAAGATTCTTGTTTTTTCAGCTCAATCTAATGAAGATGCTTTCTCTTTCATTCAAGAGTTTAAACGATCTTGCATTTGTAATGGCCTCATAAGAAGGGAACAATGGACTCAATTTTTTCCTACCTTTTTGGATGGTTCAACTCTTAGGTGGTTTGAAACAGTAGGGTGGTAATGTGAAAAATTCATGGGATTTATTAACTAAAAGTTTTCTTGAAGAATTTGGTTAACAATAGAAATATGCAGATCTCATGATGATATAACAAAGCTATCCCAAGGATAGAAGGAGAAGATAAGGGATTATCATACTCATGTTCTATAGCTAAGGAGGAAGCTCGATGCCCAGATCTGGAAGGAAGGATTAGTGGATGGGTTGATGAATGGCATGGATAATCTCCTCTGTAAGCACTTCATTCTTGGGATGAAGCCAGAGATCAGAAAACAAGTGAAGTATGACCACCCAGCTACCATTGAACAAGAAAAGGAGATTGTAAGAAGGCAAGAAGAAAGCATGGAAGAGGAGCCCAAAGAAATTGTTGCTAAGGTAGAGCCTACACCAACACCTTTGGTCCAGAATCCACAACCACTCTCGGTGAGCACAAATATTTTCCCGAGTACATCTAATGAGTTTGAAGATCTGCTCAAGATGGGTCGCTTAACTATTAATCTTCTTCAAGGAATGGAATTTAGTTCTTAGGGAGGAGATAGAGGTCCAAAAGAAATATAACTTCTGAATTTGTATGTTATGGTTGTCATAAAAGGGTTATTATAAGTATAATTGTCTAGATAGAGCTTCTACATCTGGTACAGAGATAATGATAAAGAAAAAGCACTGTGAATTGTTTTGATGTAATAAATAGGAGCATAAATAATGAATCAGATATGTTTGTAATAAAAATAAAGAAAGAAAAAGATAACCAAGATGGAAATGATCCTAAGAAGATGAAAGGAGAAACTAGTAAGAAACATAGGAGAAGAAAGTTAGGTGTGCAAGATTTTCTGATTTCACAAGGACAAGGACCATACTCCATCTTAGAAGATCTATCCAAAAGGCATACAAATATTACATATGGTCAACTCTTGGCTGTGTCTTCCGAGAAGAGGCAGGAGCTACGAAGTGGACTCAATTCTCGACAAAGTAATTAGGTTGAGGTCTTGAGGTATTATGTAATGGTATTTCAATTCATGATGTCTTAGTTGATTGAGGTACTACGATTAATGTAATGACCGAGTCTGTAATGAATATGTTGGGTTTAAAAATTGATCACCCTCAACACTTATGTTAAGGTCATTAAATAAGGGAAAAACTAAATCAAAAGGTGTTGTTTCAAATGTGGAAATATCTGTTATGGGTGTTGTATGTGTGGTATATTTTAAGGCGATGAAAAATGGTACTGTTGCATACCCAATGTTGTTGGGAAGGCCATGGCAAAGGAGAGTTCATGCAAGAAACTAATAAAATGAAGGCTTCATGACACTTGAATGTGGTAGAGAGAGGGTGAAGATAAACGTGATCCATCGGCATCATAAAGCGAGAACTTTTGATTCCAGGTCATGAAATCGATGATTGGACACCCTCGATTACTCTAGTACCAGTGAAGTGGACAAAAAGATGAAGAAAGTGAGGTTGATGTTTCGGTCATGGATATCCTTCTAGTCACACCAACTCATGAACCCATAAGATTATCTGAAGAAGAAATTGTTGATCGTCTCCAACAAATAAAGATTGGTGATGCTGTGATGGAGAATGAGAAGGAATCCTACCTCCATCTCTTTTGAAGGTACATACACCTATTCACTTTTGATTACAAGGAACTCATCAAGTAAGTTGGGTAGAACATTCTATTGAGCTGGTAGATGGTGCTAAGCCCATAAAGCAAATGCCATATAGAATGAATCCTAATTTTTCCAAGACTGTAAAAGAAGAAATAGATAAGTTGCTTGATGTAGGATTCATATTTGATGTGGAGAATTCAAAATGGGTTTCTCCCATTGTGATCTCAATAAAAAAGAATGGGAAACTACAAATTTGTGTTGATTATAGGAATCTCAATAAGACAACAAAGAAGGATCATTACCCTCTTCCATTCTCAGATCAAATCTTGGATGAATTAGCTGGCCAAGAGTGCTATTGTTTTGTTGATGGATATAGTGGATACAACCAATTTTGTATAGCAGAGAAAGATCAGCTAAAGACCATGTTCACCACTCCTTGGGGAACTTTTTCTTATAGAGTTATGCCTTTTGGGTTATGTAATGCTCCAAAATGTTCTAGCGTTTGAAACCTACAAATTGG
The DNA here is from genome assembly GCA_018340775.1 of Taxus wallichiana var. yunnanensis. Classification (NCBI taxonomy): domain Eukaryota; kingdom Viridiplantae; phylum Streptophyta; class Pinopsida; order Cupressales; family Taxaceae; genus Taxus; species Taxus wallichiana. The sequence goes on along the minus strand of CM031239.1, from coordinate 400,796,893 downwards.
GAACTTCATCAGAGTATTTCTGGATATTTTTTGCATCTATGGGAGTAGGATGGACCACCTGCACTAGATGGAGACAAAATTTCAAAGGTTAGATGAAGCACAAGCCTCAATAAACCCTAAAAAGTGTTTCTTTGGATGTTCTAAAGGAGTTTTGTTAGGGCATGTTGTATCTAGAGATGGTATTGGTATTGATAGTGATAAAGTTTCAAAAATCAAAGAGTTACCATTTCCTATTAATCAAGTAAGTTGAGATCATTTTTAGGCCATGTGGTTACTATAGATGGTTCATCAAGAATTTCTCAAAGATTACACACCACTAACCCGATTCTTGATGAAGGATGTTACTTATGAACTAGGAAATAAGGCACATGAAGCTTTTGAACAACTGAACGAAGCTTTGGTGTCTTCACCTATTTTCAAGAATCCAGATTAGAGCAAGTCATTAATTGTGTATATTGATGCCTCAAATGCAGCACTAGGAAGTACTCTGAGTCAAAAGGATGAAAATGGGAATGATCATCTAGTTTACTTTGGGAGCAGACAAATGAGCAGTGTTGAGGTAAATTATACTGTAACTGAAAAAGAGGCTCTAGCTATCTTTTTTGTTGTAAAGCATTTTAGAAATTACTTGCTAGGGTAGAAATTTATAGTTGTAACAAACCATCAGGCTCTAAAATATATTGTAAATAAGCCTAACCCATCAAGGAGGATAGCAAGATGGACAATTTCGCTACAAGAATTTAAATTTGATATTATAGATAGGCCGAAAAGAAGCATGTCAATGCAGATGCACTCTCTTAAGCCTTTAATGGTTTAGGTTCATCTTGTGATGATGATGATTTCCTAGATGTAGCATTGTTATTCCTTGACACAATCCCTAGTGAATACATAGATATTTGGAATTATCTAAATGAATTCAAGTTTCATGATAGTGCCAATGCAAAGACTAAGAGGAAGATTACTCAAGCTAGTCATCCATATTCTATTATGCATGGAGTATTATTTTGAATAGGACCTGATGGACAGTACAAGAGGGCAGTTGGATGTGATCAAGGGAAGGAACTGATAGAAGATTTCCACAATGGTACATGTGGAGGACACTTCTCTGGACAACTTACAACAAGAAGGATCCTGGATGCAGGTTATCACTGGTCCACTATTTTTAGAGATTGTTATAATTATTGTAAGACATGTGATATTTGTCAAACACATGGTAACCATAAGACTTCATCAACCCCATTATGCCCTATTCTTCCACTTGGTCCCTTTGAAAAGTGGGGAATAGATATTGTAGGTCCACTTCCAACTACCCCATGCCAAAATAAGTATATTGTAGTTGCCACAGATTATTTAACCAAGTGGGTTGAAGCTAGGAAATTGAAAACAACTTCCATGGATGAAGTGGCAAGGTTCATATATGAACGCATTGTCACCAGATTTTGTTGCCCATTAGAAATTATAACAGATCAAGGAAGCCACTTCATTAATGAGGTGGTAGAAGCCCTAGTCAACAAGTTTTCTATTAAGCACATGAAGGAAACAACATACAATCCAAGCACAAATATATAGGTGGAATGAACAAATTTTGTGTTATGTCAAATTCTAGCAAAAGATGCAGCCTTGCAGTACATAAGTGGGATAAAAGGATTCATGCAGCATTGTGGGCATATAGGGAAAAATCAAAGTTAGCAACATGATACTCCCCATTTCAGTTGGCTTATGGCATTGATCCGTTTTCCTATTCAGTTTGATATTCCCACCGTGAGAGAGTTATGAAAAAGGAAATGATGGATGAAAGTGATTCAGTAAAAGAAAGGTTGGCGCATCTTGATTTGCTAGAGGAAATGAGGGAAATAGTGAAGGATACAAGCTATAAGAAGAAAATGAAGCAGAAGGAATACTTTGATCAAAAGATCCATTAGTCTCCATTTCATGTGAATGACTTGGTTCTAGTATATGATTCCAGATACAAAAAAAGAAGGTAGAGAAAATTTCTTCCCAAATGGATGGGGCCCTACAAAATAGTAGTTGTGCATGAAAATGGTACATATTCGTTGGAGGAATTGGATGGTACTCCCATTACGAAATGGGTCAACCATGACAAGTTAAAGATTTTCCAGAACCAGCTTCAGAATGTCCATAAGAGTCTACTCCAAGGATGGAGTAGAAGCTAGGAAGGGGGAAAATGTCGACATTAAAATTTTCCTTCATAATTTCTATTTTATTAATGTATGTATTAGGAATAAGATGTTGTTAAGTATAATTAGTAGTGACGTCCAATAGAAGATAACGGCACCATCACTACAGTTCTGCAAATAAAGTAGAGTATGGTAACAGTCAAATTACAATAGGAATGTTATGGTAAAAAGTAAATATTTGTCGTAAGTGGCCCGATAATGTTAAAATGTCAAAGTTGGGGTAAGTAGAGAAAAGCAAGGTCTACATGATTAGGAATTACAAATATTATATTGGTAATAAGGACAAAGAGTGATGTCATAAATATTTTGTGTATTTTATTCGTGGAAAATTCTAAAAGGTGGAACCCATGTGAGATGATAAGGTTTATGTTATCTTAGAAGATAAGCCTACATGTAAAGGCAAGAGTTTAGGCATGGAATATGATTGGCCAAAAGAAATTTCCTATCCTATCTTAGAGATATGGTGGATAAGCATGAATTCCTATAAATAAAGAGGCCACCCCATCATTTAGCATAGAGAGAAGTAGTGAGAAATATTTTATGACTAAGTGTGTAAAGGAAGCCATCATTTAGAAGGTGTGTTAAAGAATCCACTTTGAAGTTTCTCCCATAGTTATTGTTGGAAGGCAAGTGAAGTTAGTAACACTTGAAGTACCTCATGGGTGAGATTGTAACAATTTCATGTTGATATTATAATTTACACATATATTTCATAGTTTTCATCATTCCTTCGTATCATAGTCTATGGTATTCTTGTGTTATGTTTGTTGTTGTGTTTCAGTTACATCCACCAAACTAAAGGATGTGTATTAGTAAATAATCATAGCATGAGGAGTTCCCGTTGGAGAATCATCATAGTGTCGATTGGTGATGACAAAACCTAAGGAGGATCCTCAAATGATCCCCAACATTCCACATGTCCATGGTTCACCAAAGCTACACCGGACGCATGAAAAAAAAATGTCTAAGTTTGGGCAAGGTAGCGGAAACCTCCACATGTCTGCCTAGCACAACTCCAAGGTCAAACCTAAAGTGTGAATTTTCGGATGAGTGCTGACCCTCCACTTGGACAAGCTTTGACTTGAATTGGTCCTTAGAGTTACAAAGTGCCCCACCGAGATGCATCCAACTATAAAATGCCACGTTTTCATAGATGTTGAGATATAAATTAGACGGAAACAACACACCACAAACCAAAATACAGGAAAAATCACCATTTGCACCTAGAAATGAATTTTTTTGTATGGACAGAGAATTTAGATATGATATAAGGCCCAAATGTGATCCAGCAAGTAGCATCCAATCATAAAATACCACGTTTCCACAAATATTTGGGTAAAAAATGACAGGGAAAACATTACTTGATCTGTGGAAAATGGAAGGAAGGAAAAAAACCCGAGTTCTCGCACAAGTTACCAATTATTTCACATGGACAAAGTAATGAAAAACAAAATATGGATTTAAATTGATCCTCGACCAAAGAAAGGACTAATCATGGTAACCAAATGAAGGACAAAGCTTCCATGCATGAATACGGGGAGATAGAAAACACGACAGAGCCTGCAAAATGAATAATTTCAAGGAGAAAAGGGGTGAGATCAAATTGAGCACAAACACATTCAATTCTTGTTTACTTCCATATGAACTAAATCTTAATCCATAATTCATTTCATGTTTTTTTCTAGATGACCTAACTTATAAGCCATCCTATGACAAAGTGACACCGGTGAAGTGGGGGCTAGAGATACTTCCCTATATCACTCTTATATGGGTCAACTGTTTGATAGAAATCATTTGGATCCAAAAACCACAAAGTTTTATCAGATTATGTCTATTGTGGCTAAATCTTGAGGATATAGTTAATGATTTTAGAATAACACACTTTTCTCCATACACTTTTCCTCTCGCCATAGGATGCTCAAATCCTCTAGTTATTCATTCATATACAAGTGTCTGGGTTGGGAACAGATGAATCCCTACCCACCTATTCATTATTATACTATGTGCATCATACATCCTAGTCATCACATTCATCTATAATATTTCATCATAACATTTACACTTTTTTTTTTATGTCACATGGACCAACGTGCTTTGATTCATGGTTTTTCAAGCTTTTATAGTTCTATTGACACAATTCTACTATAGATTTGTGCATTCTTCTACAACATGGTATTCTCTAACTTTTTATCAGGTACACATCCTTATTTATTTTATGTTAACAATATTTTCACTCACCAATATAAAATAGGGGAAAATATATTCACAAAATCATGCACTTACTATTACATTTATACTATCGGTATGTTATTTTATATATGGATCTTTCATAATAAAAGTATTCACTAGTGACCTATCCCCTAGTCATGTCGTCAGTTAGTCGGTCATCATTGTTATGTGTCTAGTACAATCATAAAAAATTTATATATTTTTGGGTGTATTTCGAGTCTTCGGTGTTATAATCTTCTTGATTATGGTCTTAAGTCCTACACTAGGGTGCCCTAGTCTATGATTTTAGGTGCCCTAGTTTCCATAACTCTTGGTCCTAATTTTTTTCTTTGAGGTTGGTATTTTTCATTACCCTATTCATTCCCCTAGGTGGTAGTTAGCGTTTCAGGTCACTAGTGTCGAAATTTAAACAAGAGATCCCTATATAAACATAAAATACTCACTACATTATGGGGAGACATCTTACTATAAAGGGAAACTATCTACTAATGCAAGGGACTGAATTTGGGCATCTTCTACGTTTGTATCGTAAAACCATAGGGGAAATTTTGTTATCATTTCATTCCATCCACCATTTACTTTTCTACATATAGTTATTGCCCCTACTTCTACATCATTGGCACTAGGCTACCCTAGGCACAAAATTATACACACAAGCACACAAACCTACATTGGGTTTGGAATGTAGTAGAATTCTTAGTCGTAAGTCCACCATTGTGGTAGTTAAGGTCGACTCTAATCCCTTAATTTACATATTTACTTTTTAGGGATTGATTCTTTTTATGGGGTTTTACAGGTAGATCTTCACATCATATTAGTGGCGACATAAGAGAAGATATAGTGAAAATTGTTGTGAGAGATGAATATACATCAAAGTCTTAGTGAAAATATTGGAACCAGATCTTGAGCATTTCTATATACCGGGTGCCCATAACACAAACCAGAGTGTCCTCGGCACCCCGAGTTCTCTCCTAGGCCCCATAATTATTTCAAATCTCCAACTTCTGTAGTTTCCATAACAACATCTTCATACCCATTCCAGCCCACATATTAGCATGTCAAATTCTAACACACAATAAGGTAAGTTATATTTAGGTTAGTATCTCATCCCTTCTATTTCATGTACTTTACTTCATTCAAAATCAAATAAAAATCATCTAGCATTAGTATTTCTATTCATATCAGTTATTCCATTATTTCTATTTATATTAACTATTAGGCCCATAATAAAAATAACTTTCATAATTTAGTTAATTATTTTCCACACTTTGTTATCACCGAATCACACAGACCCCTGGATGTTGATCAGATTTCTAGTTTGATCACTCTAAGCATCCAGTGTGATTGGATAACATGGGTACTATCTCCAAGTTGTGGGACTTGCTACTTGAGATAGACCTCCAGAGAAAGCTGGTTCTTGCTCCTAAACTACCTGCCACAATCTACTCCAGTGCAGGCAGGCTAACTGTTCTAATCTAAAATTCCAAGGGACCAGGGAGAGAAAATACATAAGATGAAATCCTACACTAAAGCGGTGATACACCAGAAAAAGAGGGTGTGAGAGTAATCTCCAAATGTGTGAAATACAGAGGCAAAGTGCACACTAGAAGAGGTGATGACAGTTCACCATAATCCAACAAAATGCATTCACAGCAATATTCCAAGCACACACAATGATAATGAATTCCTGCAAGAACATAATAAATAGACACAATATACTTGTAGAAAGATTAAAGGGGCAAGAAGAATGCAAGGAAACACAGCAGGGGAAGATATATCCACAAACTGATATTTTATTGCTTCATGATATGCACAGTTCAATCTATTACAAGATAAGGGCCTGGATCACCATGCAAGGAGTCCACTACAAGGGCCTGCAACACACTGGCTTCACAAAGAAATTTTGACAGAGCTTTGTTACCCAAAAACTCTCCCCTTTACAATGAGCCCAACACTCCAATTTATAGAAAAATGAGAAGGAGAAGAGAAGGGAAAATGGAAATCCCGAAATCTGTCCTTCAACCACCTGTAAGAAGCATTAAATTGAGTGAAATGATTGTATATTACTTGCAAAAGGCTCCCCATACTGTCCCATGTGCTGCAGCAGAGAAAGAATGATGACCATGCCTCTTAATTGCACTCCCAGCTACCAAATAAAACACTGTTCTGAACCTGGCCACGTTTTCTTAAAAACTCAATTAATTTCTGATCAAATCTGGAATTTCTTGATTTTTTTGCATCAGGCTCGGAACCATGATTCCAACGGTACCAATTTTGTGCAATTTCGTTGAGAAATGCAAAAGTTATGGCCTTCTGAGTGCGGGCAGCTATTTTGGGTCTGGCAGGCGTTTTCTGTCATTTGACGGGAATGAACATTAACTGACTGGAGCCGAATATGTTTCTCTTAATTAAATATATCTACCCTCATTAACTAACTGGAGCTCGGAGTCAAAATTTATGGCCGTTTGAAGTTTCCGGACCAAACGTTGACTTTTCTTCCTGTGACACGTGTCATGATTTGATTGGTCGACGGTCTCCGCTGGCTCTTTCACGCCCTTGCGTCTTTTTGTCCCGGATGTCCCAAACCGTTTGGGACAAAAACCTCCGATCCACCTGAAATGGGCTTCCTTGTCCCTCTTTGCGTTGGACACGTGACAAGATTTGATTGGCTCTCGGCTCCTTTGGATTTTCGCGTCCTTCGCGTCTTTTTGTCCCAGATGGCACAGTGCTCCTTGTGCTGATTTCGGCGAACCGGCCGGTTCGCGTCCATTTGTCCCAAATGTCCCAGTTTGCCTTCGGACTGCTTGTTCCCATTTCGCCCGGTTCGGCCGGTTCGTCTTTTTGGCCCGCTTGTCCCACTTTGTTTCGGACTGCTTGTGCTGATTTCGGGCGAACCGGCCGGTTCGCGTCCATTTGTCCCAAATGTCCCAAAGGCGACCCTCTCAGCAGTTAGCCAATTTTTTTCTCTTTTGGCCGGATCGGCTTTTCGCGCCCGCCGCGTACTTCTGGCCCGATTGTCCCAAATGCTATTTGGGCCACCTCGAGGCTTTTCGGCCGATCCGCGCATTTTGTCCCAAATGTCCCAATTGCTCCTAGGACTAGGACTTAGCCGATTTTCACAATTTTTCCTGGATCAACCTACTTGCCTTCTGCAACCATTTTTCACATTTTCTCAGAGCTTGCTCCTTCCTTCTTTGGCCAGGGGAGTTAGAAAAATATCTGAGGGAACCTCAGAAACATGATGTTTGCTCTGAATCAATCAATGTGCTTGGGACTTGAATATTCTGATGCATGTTATCAAATTACCCTGGGGGGTAAATTTTGGATAACACACACTTGATTGCTAAATTATCTTATATTTTCATGTTACCTTTATTGGCACTAACACATGTTACTAGCCACATTTTTTGCATGTGCCTTAGATTCTACTATGCACATCCCCTACCCCCTATAGGTATACATTTCACTTCATCATCAGGTCCTTTATTTTGGGCCACACACTCCCACAATTTTCACATTCACCCCAAATGAGGGGGGACATATATTGGGTGAACAAATAACCACTATATCAGCTCGAGAGATAAAGTATATACCTACATAATATAGGAAGAAAACATCAACGTAGTCATAGAAAAACCTAGAACTTGAGATGGTTATTTAATACAAAAAAGATAGTAGCACCCAACATCCGATGGCGCTTGGGTGCCTATTTCTACCTTTGCTACTACCATCTTGGGGTATATATAATAAGATCAAAATAGTCTACTGAAGCCTTTGGAGTAATTCTATAGTTATATGTACAATCCTTCAATCACATAATGCATTCTACGACCTTGATCAAGTATCTCAAAAATAATTCGAACAATCGGGACGACGAGATAAACATTGGGATGAACCATTTTTCATGGTGGTGCTTATCATAAAGAGTAATGGATGGAGAGAAACATTAGACATATCTCACAAACACTTGTTTTTGGCATGAGATTTCCTCAAAAACTCTTTATTTGTGTGAGATGACCCAAAAAAATCACACTTGGCATGATATTTCCAAATAACTTTTTATCAAAGCACGAGATCACAAAAAAATCACTCTTTATAGCATTTCAGACACTTTTATATCCTTTACACTCTTTTACATCAAGTGCACACTTTCCTTTACTATAACTTTTACATGATTTTACATACTTATACTCGATTTTCTCTAATTTACTAGATACAAAACCCTAATTACCCTTTCACTCTTTTTTAGCAGATTCATCCTTATTACACAACAAGAATCAACCTACAACATAAAATACAAGCATAAAAATAGGTACAAGTAATGCATATGCTTCACCCTTGGGGTCATTTTCTTTTCCTTGTCTCCACACTTCACTTTTGCATCATACAACGCTTCAATTGTCCACTCAATACACTATTCACCATAAGCTCTACAAGATCATAAGGTATGTATCTTTTATGCAATTTTTTATTGAGTAATAAGTCAACAATATAAAGTGGGGAAATTTAGACACCAAATCATGCACTTGGGTACATATCGATGTCTTTAAATTATACTAGCATTTACATGATTCCTAAGAAGTAAAATTAGTAATTGAAAACTATCTTTGCAACTTTTATTTGTCTTTCATTTTCCGTTTGGTCTTATACACCTTGCATCCTAGTCTAGACATTACTTATATATACTTAATGGCTTCAAACATGAGCACCTAGCTAACAAAGAAGCACCCATGGGATCCTGTTTCCTCTGGGTGCCCCTATTCATTTCTCATCTTAATCGCTCATTTTTATTCTCTTTTATCTTTTGGGAATATTTTTCACTTATGACTTGGCCTTCTAGTTGTCAATTAAAAAATTAAAATAAGGGAATCATATAAATACATAGTTATGTGTTCAAAATAAAGGACCAAGAACTAATCATTACTATTACTACCTAAGCTTGCATTAAAAAGGAACCAAAATACCTTTATGGAATTCATCTAGCATCCATTCAAGGGACAAGCATTGTATACTACTACATACACTACATAGGAAAGGGAATTTTATTCTATTCCATCCGCACATTTACATCTTATAGAAAATATAACATGTTATCTAGTGTATCATGCACAAGGGATTATGAGGGAAAACATTCTACACACACATACAAGAAATACATGGAGTTTGCGATGTAGTGCAATGCTTAGTCATAAGTTCACTCTCGGGGTGACCATTGGGGTCAGTCTAACTCACCATTATGCATTTTCCTATTTTGGTTTAATATGATTTGGGGGTTTGTGAAGGTGAAAATATCTTTTATAGGTTAGAGGTACCTTCAATGATCATAGTGTGAACATGACGAGATAAACATAGAAAAATGGTGAAGACCTTGCAACGCAATAGAAATAAGATCCTAGACTTTTGCATGGTCACGTGTGCCTAGATCTAGGAATTGATGCCCACACACCCGTATCATGTTGTGGGATCACCGGATCAATGTCATTCTTAGGTTCCATTATTCATCGAGATGAATTTTTATGATTATTACATCTTATTCATCACTTCACACTTCACATTTTTTCAAACCGTGTGGATATCAGCTAGGTATTCTTATCTCATCTTCTTGATTAGGGTTTATTACTTTACATCTAAGTTTTCTTATGTTATTTATCTAATTTTTCATTTGGACATATCTTTACGCTTAAAATATTAGATTTAATTAATTAAAATTACATTAAATCAATAGTGGCATAATCATCCTTAATAATTATTTTCATCTTAGTCGTCATCATCATCCTCGTTGTCTTTTTAATCATCGTCACAATTATCTTCATCATAAATTTAATTTTCATCATAATCATAGTCATTGTTATGATTCTCATCATCGATATAATCATTGTCACATCATGATCATGATTTACATCTTCATATTCAAGATCATTGTAATCTACCATGACCATCATTATCATCACCATCATTATCATACATGTTTATGGTTTAAGGTTTAAAATTTGAGGTTTTGTAAAAGTGTTTTTATTTTTAGGATGAGTACTAATGTTGGGTATGTCGCATCAGTTTGTTAGGGATCCAATGATATTTTAAGGTTTGACATTATCATTTATGGTGTATCATTGTCATCATTCACTTTTTTTGTTATAATCATCCTCATCAGAATCGTCATCATCATCGGTGTTATCTTAATCGTATGCATCATGCTCATTGTCCTTGTCATCATTATCACAATTGTCTTCTTAAGTGTGTTCCTCATCATTTTCATTTTCATCATCATCATAGTTATCATCATGATTGTCATTGCCGATATTATCATTGTGATATCATGATCATGATAATCATCTTCATATTCATGGTCATTGAAACTTGCCATCATCATCATTATCATCAGTATCATTATCGTACATGTTTAGGTGTTAGTGCTTACATCTTGTGGCTATGTAATTTTTTTGTGTTTTTAGGATGAGTCCTAATATTTATGATGTTAGATCAATTTTTAGGGATGCAATGAGATTTTATGGTTTTACATTATAATTTATGGGTTATTGACAATGTCACTGGGTTCTACCATAAATTCTAAGTGGGACAAATAAAGAAGACACTACATCTTGAATCCGAAGCACTAAACATGAATTTTTTACCCTTAATTCAAGAACTAAACACTAATATAACACTATAAACACTCATTACAAGAAATGAATACAAAACCCTAAACCCTAGACATAAACCCTAATCTCTTGCCTACATTAAGGATTTATTGTTTCAAAATTATGTTTAATTAAATGATTCTTAAGTTACTAAATAGAGATACTCTCATCTAAGGCATTCATGCAAAAACTAAATGCCCACATTTAGTTCATGAATTTATTTTTGGTATCATATTATGTAAAATGCAAATTGTCTAGATGCTACTATGATACTTACCTTAGATGAATCTATGTAAAATATGTCAAGATGTATCATTCTCAAGGGACTTATTCCACATATGTCATAAACAATAGGTGCCTCCAGTGATACCTCTTGGAATATTTTACATAGATTCATCTAAGATATGTATGCTAGTTAGTTTTATAATGAATGGAACTTTGAATAAATGTCTTTAACCTTAGACCGAACACCAAGGAACAATATTGACACCTTGTAACAACATGCTTATCATCATAAATGGATATTTTGACTTATGAAAATGCATTTATTTGACAAAAATTAAACATGTAAATAATCTTGAATGCAAAATAATAAATTACTTATTGAGGCATGTACCCATGTGTGTGTTTCTACACACATGCATACATCTACATGTTTGTGGATGCATAAGCAAGCGTATACGCATTAAAAAAACAATTTGATTAAGTAATTGTACTTTGTCAATATACTATACCCTCATCTTCAATTAGTAACAAAATTATCTAGACAAAATTAAATATAATAAATTTTTATCAATATTTCCACATTTGTAATATTAGGAAATTAGTTTAACAATTTATTAATAAAATTATAAATACACACACACACACACACACACACACACAAAACATATATATATATATATATATATATAACTTATTAGTGATTAAATAAGTTTTGAGTCTTCTACGGTATAACACTTTTCTCAAATGTAGCCTATAAATTATAAACGCAAGTTAAAATCAATTTGCAGTATCTTATTGGAGTTTAATAGAAATATATAACACAAAAATATTTTAAAAATGATTAATATACCATCATTTATATTAGATGTGACAAATTTAGTTGAATGACAAATTGATAATAATATTTTAGGATTTAATCTTTTCATAATTAAAAACTTTTGGCCAATCAAATATTTTAATGTAAAATATAAATTTAATAATTGTAAAAATATAAAATCTAATTTTGATTTTTTTACTCTTTTATTGGTCACTTCTTGGTGGTTACACAAGTTTGTGTCATATTTTAATACTTGACTTTAAAGTTTTATAAATTTGACACGTGTTATCAATTACGTTAGATATGACAAGTTATTTCTAATGAAGCAATATGAATTTATATCTTATGTGAATTCATTTTTAATACAAATAATATATAGGAACATTTTATTAAAATATTTTATCATCATTTATGTTATATAGTGTTATATAAAATAAATTTAAATGAGATAATGCTTCAAATAATTAATAATTTTAATAATGTTTATGACATCAAATAGTGTGTGGGATTTAAAGTCACCATTGAAGTGTAGAAGGATACTATAAGAGCTTTCATAACACTTTTGCATAAAATATATTGTATTAATTATGTTGGATCTCCTGCTCCTACCTATGACCAAGAAATTTGTTGTTTTGACAGGTCTTTCATCATCAAACAAGGATGTTATTTTTCATAATTTCAAATTATCCTCATAGTTAAAAAAATGTATGTAATGTCATACTATTCCCATTACCCCTTTAACAATTAGTCAATATTGACAATATCTTATTAGATTTTAATTTTTATACAAGATATATATTTTTATTAATTAATAACACACTAAAATACAATCTTAAATTTATAAATAATTTGTTATTATGTGAAAATAAACTTGTCACATCACTTTTTTTTATATCATTAATTTCCTAATATAGAAAAGATGGCATTTTAACAATCAAGCATGAAATTTGATGGTATATGGACTATTCTTTCATGTTTTAGCTGTAATTTACAATTTACATAATTTTCAAATGTTATATTTATACATGATATTTTTTAATTTACAACCTTAAATTTGACGTGTTAGAATATTAATAGACCATATAATTTTTAATGGACCAATATTATAATATTTGAGAAAGTAAAATATAAAATGCTAGCATGATTTTATTCATTTTCAAAAGAAATGTAAATTATACGATTTAAGAAAAAAGTTCAATAGTTATTAATTTATCATCAAATACAATACTTTAGAAAGGGTTTTAATATTTTCTTAAGTGAAAGAAAAAAATAGAGTATAATGATTTTTACTAGCTCGTCTTTCCAAGTATAAAAGAAAATTTAGAAAAAATATTATGTTAAAGGCATACCATATCTTTGGAGTTCCATAAATAATATTGTTACAAATTGTTTCTTATTTCATTTATTTTCAATTAAGATTTCATTTTATCACTTTATAATAGATGCAAATGAAAATTCAAGTAAAACTATGAGTTGTTTTCGTAAGTCATATTTTTTTTTTTTTTTTAATGATAGTTAATATCCGTCTATGATATGTAATTCCCACTCCTTTTCGACACTTATTTAGTGTGATTTTGTATATTTTTTATTAGAGACATGGACATTATTGCTATATTATGGTTAGCATGTTGATATCCAAGTATGGACATATTGATTATTGATATGTTGTGACTCATATTGTGGATAGATATTTCAGTAATTGATGATGATCTAGAGATGTTACTTTGTTATATACTGACGTTTTAGATTCTTGATGATGATGATTACATTTAGATGTTTGGACTGACCTTATGATCTTATTGATGTTATGACTTATGAAAATTTATATATTTGGTGATTACGAATTAATTTATCGAAATTCAAAATTTATATGATGATTATATAGCTACGTGTATGATGTTTTTTTATTATTGGTAAATAGTTTTGAAGGGGACCATACCCCAATATAGCGAAAGGATCAAAACCTAGATATTACAATATGAAACATAAGAAAAGGGGTGAGAGAACACAAATAAGTAATGATGGACAAAGAAAAAGGCAACCATACTGCCGAACTAACACAAAAAAGGATAGAGAAAACCCACAACTGGACCAAATCAAACCAATGGCCTTAGCTGAGCATAAAAATGGAAGGCCTCCAACCTAGATAAAACATTAAAATGAGAAAACAAGACAAGACTCAAACCTTGTCCTGAATGATGGTGGTTTATGGTTTGGTGTGTCTTTTCTTACGGCTATCAACCATTGTACATTCCTCATTACCTTCTTCTAAGAGGATTGGAAGAATGACTTCAAGCTTCTTGATAGGAGTGTGACCCTCAACAAGGGGCAGGGCACTGTTTCTCGGTAGAAACAAAAACCCCTTTTGGGATGAAGGATTTGTTAAAATCCCAACAGAGGTGAGAGGCTTAGATTTTTTTGGCTCCTTTTCTGGAGGGGTCATAAATCCAACCTTTTGATCTTTCTTTGATGGACCATATGATTTTTTGACTGGGTTCTATTAGGGATTTACTGTTAGGTGTTCCGCAAGTGAGTCCCTCCATCATGCTGGTCTTTCCTTGCATCTTTAAAATTTGCATTCCTCCATGCTACGTGTATGATGTTGTTGGTTGATCTATATGTGTTTTTATTTCATGATTTATTTGATACAACCTTGAGGCTGAAGGGGTATTATTTGATTAGTTGTAGGAAATTATATCACGATAACAAGTAGGGGCTAGGAGACTAACAATAGAGGAATATTGGATATTTGCAACAAGGTCAGGTTGACAACTTCGTATCATATGTATTGTTGTTTTTTTAGGAGCTCCCCATGGGGAGGTAACCTCTTTGTGACCAAGGGGTTTTAATGATTGTTTGATTTCCTTTATTTTATTTATTTAGTTGTGTATGTGATTTATTTATTGTGATGTAATTCTCACTTTATTATTGCTTAAGTAATGTTCTTGGTTTAGTTAATTAATCATGTGATTAAAGTTAAATTGAGATGTGACTATATGGGAATTAAATGGGTTAGATAGTCCTTGTTTCTTTCTTGATTTTAATTAGATTTGAATTTATTTTTGTAAGTGTACTTGTCCCCATCACCCAAACTCGAATTTGGGCTTAGAGCCCACTTTTGGAGGCTTGTGGGACAAGTTAAACTTGTCCCATACCTCTTATAACTTCCTACCAACTATACCTATCATGTAAGGGGCCAAAATTAGCCCTCATGATGTGTTTTTGAATGAAAAAGGGACAATTAATGTCACCTTTTTACTTACCTTCTTTATTGTGTCCTTTGGAAGTATGGAGTGGATGTTTGTGTGTGTAAGTATATATTTTCATACCCTCACCCACCCATTTATAAGTCTTATTGGTTGTGTTCATTTGGTGAGGTGGATTGGAGGAAGAGTGATGTGGCATCCTACATGGAGCCACCTCACCATCCTCTCATCTTTTTCTATTTATTGAAGTCATTTTGGAGTTTTAGGGATTAATTATTTTTGTTACACACTTATGTATTCATGGATTTTTACTTAGAATTCTGTCTTAGGAAACTTGGAAGCTTACACTTGGATTTTTCTTGGATTATGAAAGAGTTCAAAGTTTTTTGCTTGAAGTTTGTTGAAATTATTATGGAAAGGTATTATCTAAATATTTCATTTCATTGTCCTTGTTTGTGTGTTGTGTGAAATGTGATGAATGTATGTGTTTTACATGGGATTGGGTAGAGTTTGACCATATGAAAGGTGTGGGGAGATGGAAAATGGCACCATTGGGGAGGTAAAAGGGTGTTGTGAGCTATTGTGGAGGGAGTGTGAATGGAGTGTTCCACCAATGGGGAGAGAAAAGGAAAATATTACTACATATTGTGTATTTTGAAATAGGAGATATAAGGATATTTTCGAATGTTTTGTGATGTGAACTTGGAGGATTTTGGGTGGAACCCCTATTTCACTTGGGAGGTAAAAGGAGGTGGTTCCCATATTTCTCTTCTCCTTTGGCTTGTTGTCAAGCTTATGTGTTTATATGAAAGTTATAAATCCTTTTATTGTGTTTATTTTGAATGTGTTACAATTTTGTGTGTTGTATGTTTTGTGGAATCCTTTGTAAAGTTTCCAAGATTGCATTACATCCTTTATTTCTCTATTGTTGGGGCTTGGGGCAATGAGGAGGATGGATTCTCCTTCTCATTGGAATATGGTTGGGATCAGAGTGTTTCCTATGCTTCCTTCCCATATTTTGTGATTTGGAGATGAAGAGAATGAAAGAGGTCTAGTGATGCCATGCATGGAGTTATTTTAAGACACCAAGAAATATAAAGTTTTGTAAATCTTTTAGTGTCGTATCCTTCTTGTGTGGGGTACCTTGAAATTGTATTATAAAAATAAGCTCTTGTAAATGGGATATTCTAAATCCAATTTTTATCATTATATGTTTTAAAGTAAATGGTTAAAAGAAGACATTATATTGAAATTTGTATTCCATTTGGAGTTGTAATGTCGTCATCTTGAATTGTGTTAAATGCAGCATTTAGTTTTCAAAGTTGTATTTTATTGTACATGAATCCTCTCGTGTTAATGTACTCGCTTTTGAACCTACAACTTAAATCAACTTGCATTTAACAAAAAAATGGAATTCTTCTTTTGCATTTGAAATGTATGTAAGTTGAAAAGAAACATTTGAATGTGCATTTTATAGTTGTTGTAGTTCATTTAAATCTGCAACTTAAATTAAGTATACATGACATTTGCAAGTGAATACTAGTTTATTCCAAACTATAAATATTACGAAAAGAATGTTTGTGTTTATTTGAATTTTTTTTTCCTTGTTTACTTATACAAAAAAAAACCATATATTTTGTTAAAAGTTTTTACATATTTCATTGCCCAAAATAAGTAGTGAAAATGGTAGTGTGTTAGTTTTGTAGTTATAAATTATACCATTTGCAAACAAAAACAACATAAGCCATGTAATTAGTTAATTTTTAAATAAAAAAGAAACTTCCTTCTACCTTTTATTTGTTTTTAAATGAAAGAAATATTAAATCGTAAAACTTCATATATATAAATATATAGGTGTTTTTATATAAATTATATATATTTATATATTCCTATGTGTTATTTACACAAATAGATTTACCTAAATTTTGTTTGAAAATAACAAATATATATATATATATATATATATATATATATATATATTATTTAGTTTTATTTAATAGTATAACTATATATCTATATATTATAAATAACTATAACTATATGTATATATATAGTTATAGTTATTTATAATATATAGATATTTAGTTTTACTATTAAATAAAACTAAATAATCAATGAAATATGTATTCAGCTATGTGAAATACCAAACCAAAGTTATATACAATAAAACGATTAAAAAAACTATTTGTTTGGGTGGATAAAACCCCATCATGTTATGATTTTTTAATGTAATAAAGAAAGGGTGGTGGGTGGCCATGGCTGACCCACCCCACCATATATAATATATGGGGGTGGGTTGGCCATGGCCACCCATCCCCAAACCCCAACATTTCACTCGTGTGACCAATGCAATTTGGCCTCCTGATTATATATATATATATATATATATATATATATATACACACACATACCTACTCTTATTTTCTGCCTAATATGGGTGTTTGGATCTACAACAAAAGAAATAATAAAAATAATGAAATACATACACACACAAATGTACATGTATGTATATTTATATACAAACACTAAACCCGTGATTGTATCACATTTTTAACAAAAAATATGGGTGAACGATGCCTATAATATGAATACGGAAGATCCTCAACTCCATATAAATAAAAAATAATACATACCTAATGAAAATCCTTAAAGACCACCCAATTTTGTGTGTATATCCATTAAAAATAGACAAATTTTTCATAGCTTCTTGCAAGCTTCATGGCCTCCATCCTTAACTCGGGAAAAGTGCAAATGAAAAGAAATTAGGTAAAAAGTGCATAAAAGAATCCCATAAGGATTTTGCAGGGCTTCTTGGGTCAAACCTAGATCTAATGTTCCTAAAATATTTAATCCTAGGGTAGATATTTAATCCTACAATATTTTAAGTGATGGGAATTTTATGGGATTTTTTTATTTAAAAAAACTATGTTTATTTAGCTAATAGGGCCACTTAGTTGGTTAGAAGAAGTTGTGAACTTTTTAGCATGGATTAATAAATAAATAAATGACTTATGATTATAGTGTTAATTAATAAATAATGTGCATGGGTCTCTTAGATATATGAAAAGGGGGTATATATATATATATATATATATATATGCCCACAAATTTCTACTATCCAAGAAGAATAGAACTAATAGTTTAATAGTAAAAATTACACTCAATTTTTTTAAAAAGAGGTTTGCAAGGATAAACATTATCCACAACTAATAAGTTTCACGAATTAGGTTTCCACATGACCTTGTGGAATTTGAAATTAAATTAATAATTTAATATTATTAATTTACTTCCTAAGAATATTTATGGTTTAAAGAATCTACTAAGTTCCATTAGTTTAATTAATTATCATGCACCAAGATCAATTTCTTTTCTAACACAAAAGCTTTATTATTTTTCCTAGCCATTAAGTGGCCCCACTGACCCCATTACCCATGCACCTTTTTTTTAAATTAAATTTCATTCCCACAAAATACTTTCCACTTAAGTGAGGTAGGGTTTAATTTGGGCCATTAGATTGAATCTATCATAGCCCTTAGATTTGGGTTGCCCTAAATATCCTTATGGGTTTCCTTTTATTTCTATTTTCCCCAAAACAACCTCATTTAATCATTATTATTTTTCACATTTGGAGGAGAAGCCATGAGAGCAAGAAGTGAAACCATGGAGAAATTTTCTTGGTTTTAGTTGTAAAGGTTTTACTATTGTAATATTTCTCATTTTCTTAATGTAGAGATCCCACCATGGATCTGTTTTTTTAATTTAATGTAAACATCCTTTGAGTTCAAAAATTGGGAAAAAACCCCATTTCATTAAATATATGAATTTTAAGAAATTTGGGTGCCCATAAAAGTATTGAAAATCTTAAACAATTACATTTAATCTATTACTAGTTGGTGGTAGCTTCATTTTGAAGGTTTAAAGCTTATATTTTAATTAAATTTCACTTTGGGTTTTCACAGTCAGGATTTTAATTTTTCGTCAAAAGTGACAAAATCTCCGTCCTAAGTAGACTAGCAGTCTTGTGACCACCACCCTACCTGGGGGGTGGTTCATCTATCCTCACTCTGCATAGGGTGGCGATTCTTTTCCCAAAATTAAAACCTTCAATATATGTATTTTTCAACATTTTGTCTACTTAGGTGTGTGTTTATTGCAATATTAACTTACTTACGGTGTCTTCCATTTATTGGTTTATATATTTACATCATCTCTTAGTTTCATAACTCAAAATTTCCAAATGCATAGATTTTCCATTCAAACATACAACCTTCAACAATATGAAATGTAAATTTTCTTTTATTAAACATAATTGGAATTTCTCTTTGCAACCATATAATACAAATATAAAACTACAAGTTACAATAACATTATTTTACAATACAAGAACTTCTAATCCATTTCTTTTCCTCATAGACAATCTTACAACAAAAAAATGAATAACTAACAATACTTTCTTTGGAAAGCAAATTTCTTTTTCAAGATACATCTATCCTATAACTTTGGGTAATATACAAGTGTATGGGAATTTTATTTCAACCATTATTCAAATTAAGTTTTCTCCTTTCACTATAACATTACAAATTTGAATAAATGAAATATACAAAGCCTTCTTTTGATAATACAAGATTTACAAACTTCCACTCTAAGTGGGAACAATATGGTCAAATTACAACATAGAGATTCTTCCAATGGTTCAAACACAAATATTCATTTCAATGGATTCTTTCAACTTCATATCTTTTAACTTGCATCCATCAACTCTTCAAAACTTGAATCATAATAAAAATAAAGGGGTATAGGAAATGCTATCCTCCTAACCTATAATGTAATAAGAGGATAAGCCATACCGTTATTGGCCTCCGAACCCCAAATAAATAACAATGAGGGGTATTGAGAAAAATTTGACAATTTTTTGGATAGGATTGTACAAAATATACAATCCAAAAACATACAACACATTCAAATGGACATACTCAAAAATATTTATAACTTTCCCAACAACAAATAGGCTTGATAGTAGGCCAAAAGGAGAAAGGAATATCGAAACCCCTACTTATTCCTCCCATGTTAAGTAGGAGTTCCACCTGGAATCCTCGGTGTGCACAATACAAAACATTCAAATACATCCCTATCTCCCCTTGCAAAAATATAAAAATATGTCCATGTTTTCCTTTTAAATTCCAATAGGTGGAACTCATAATCACACTCCCTCAAAAATGCATGTCTCATAACTCCCTTTTCACTCCCCAATGGTCCCATACATTCATCTCCCACACCATTCTCAAGGCAAGTTACTCAACCCCAATATATCACATTCACAACACCCATGCAAATAATCATATAAACATAATTTTCACATCTATGTACATGCATAAAGAAATTGCAAGGGTGGAGATCCTACCTCTCCATTACATTTAAAAAAATCTTCACTCTAGAAAGCTTTTAACACCTTAAAAGCAAGCAAAACCCAAAATGTAACTCCAAAACTGCTCCGAGCATGCAACTCAAGACCACATTTTAAAATTGTACGAGAAGAAAATAAGAAAAGTAACCCTAAGTCCTTCAATTTCAATCAATTAATAGAAATGGGATGTGAGGATGATGAGATGGCTCCATGTATGATTCCACTTCATCATTCCTCCATTCCAACACACAAGTCAAACACCAAGCACAAAGGAATTAAAGGCACATGTAATATTTATGACATTCCCACATGACACTCCAACTTGCACACCATGCCTATTACGGACAAAATAAAATGTGGTAAGTGAAAAATGTAATTAATTACCCTTTTCACACTCTAAGATGCATAATTAAGCCTAAAATTAACTCCCCATAAAGGATAAGGATATTTTGAGGTATGACATAAAGAAACACCTTCGTGCCCACCTCATGGCTACGGTTAACTATCCTATGATATGTATATTTATTTTTTCTATTACATGCCTTCCATAGTCTTTATCTGATCAAAACAACTCGATGCTCCATGTCCTATAGCAAAAATGGTGCAAGAGATACTATCCTCCAATCTGCCTCAACTTAGTGGAGTCCTACACTCCCTTCCATAAAGTGCATGAAATAGAATAGTACGAATATACTCCAAAGTTGTTACTATAAGAAAACTCCATGTACAAATACTTCTCCCACCTTGATTGATGGTCCATGAGGTACATTTGAAGCTCCGTCCAGTAAAATCTAGCTCACCCACTGTTTTTCCATTTCTTTGTAGATGATATGTTGTATTGAAGTTTATACTTGTCGGAAGGGCATGCTCAAAGGTAGTCCGAACATGAGAGGTGTATAATGGATCGCAATCACAAATAATCTTCCACAGAATCCCGTGCGGTTGGATAATCCCATCTAAGTATACTTATGGCATTGCATTAGCTGTATATGTGCTCTTCACCATAGAAAAGTGAACCACTTTAATCAATCTATCCACCGTGACCATGATGGCATCATGGTGGTATCTCAACATCGGTAGCCCTAATATGAAATGCTTTGAACTGGTGTCCCATTTCCACTCCGGTATAGCATGTGGGTAGAGAAGGCTAGCTAGACGCTAATTATTAGCCTTCACCCTTTGACACTCCAAAAAAATGACACAAACTAAGTTATATCTCTCTGAAGTCCTCTCCAATGATATAACTATCTCAAATTGTCGTGCATCTTCTTCACCCCTAGATGCGCTATTTGAATAATAAGGTGCGGGGATGAGTCTCATCTAAGATATCATGTCTCAAATCTCCATCCTTAGGTACATAGACCCAACCTCTATGTATGAGAAATCGATCTGAATCTAATGAAAATCCATCAAAATTCCCCTTAAGGGATCTTTGAGACTCAATCTCTACACTAGCTACAAGGTAGAAGCTATCATGTGGTAGTTGTCACAAAATCCTGCTCTGCAAGTCTATACCCACTGAGGTAGCCATAACCAAATGTCTCTGTTGACTCAAAGATTTTATAACCACATTTTACTTCCCCTTCACATGTTGTATCTCCATGTCATACTCACATAGTAACTCCATCCAACACCATTGATGAGCATTGAGATTGGGTTACATGAAGAGGTGACATAAGCTCAAATGGTTTGTCCTGAGAATGAACCTCTTGCTAAGAAGGAAATTATGCCAATGCACCAAAGGATGTGCCACTTTGCTGCAAGATCAATTTCATGAGTTAGATAATTGATCTCATAATCCTGGATTTTGCGAGAAGGATAGAAAATGGCCCTCATGCATAAAAATCCTCCTAATCCTGCTAAAGAAGCATTTGTACACATGAATAAATCCCTCGAGGATCTCGACACTAAAATAATTGGTGATGTTGTAAGGAATTCCTTCAATCTACTAAAGACCTACTCACATCTGTCATACTAAACAAACTTACTCCCTTTCCGATGAAGGGAAGTGATGGGGTGTGCAATCCAAGAGAAATCTTGAAAAAATATCCTAAAGTAACTGCCACAACCCCATGAAATTACACACCTCGATCACATTGGTTGGCATTGGACAATCCATAATAGCTCTAATCTTGGAAGGATCGATTATTATACCTTCCCATAAATAATGTAGCCCAAGTACTGAACCTCTAACTATAAATAGGAACACTTATTTAGGTTCCCGTATAGATGTTTCTCATGAAGATAATGCAAAACTTGTCCAAGGTACTCCTCGTGATCCTCACGCATATGTGAGTATATTAGAATTTCATTAAGAAACACCAACACAAAGTGATAAAAAAACATCCGAGTACTCCATTCATCAAACTCATGAATACTACAGGGGCATTTGTCAAACCAAATGGTACTATTATGAACTCAAAATGGCCATATCTCGTTCAGAAATTTGTCTTGTGGATATCTACCTACACAATCCTTAACTAATGGTAGCTTTACTTAAGATCTATATTATAAAATAGGGTGGACCCATTCATCAGATCAAATAAATAATCTATCTCGTGTAAGGGGTAATAATTATTCATCGATACTTTGTTAAACTATCGATAGTCCACACACAAACATAAAGATATGTCCTTTTTATTCACAAAGAGCATTGGTGCACCCTAAGGAGATACACTAGGATTGATTAGGAATTTCTCAAGAAGACCCTCCAACCACAACCTGAGCTCACAAAGCTTAGGTGTGGTCATCCTATAAGGTGTGCGTGACATAGGATCCTCTCCTAGAACCAAATCTATACAAAATTCTATCTCATGCGGGGAGGTAACCCTGGAAAATCACTAGGAAAAACATAAAAAAACTCCTACAAAATAGGGTGGTCACCAAGTGATGGTCCATGAGTCTCATCCTATGATTGGTCACTAATAGTGGTGGTGAATAAATTATAACCCCGTCCGCACACACCGCTTCACCTCGCATAGTAGATATGGTGTGAATAGAGATGGGTCTCTTAACTCCAACAATCATTGACTCCAATCCCAAATCATCTGCACAACATATAATCTTGTTGTAATAGTCAACTCTAGATCTTTGCATGAAAACCAAACCATGCCCAAGTTAAATCCATATGAACCCAAGGGAAGGATATGAAGATCCAATTTGTGGAGAATGGTCCTAGTTCCACTACACACTCCTTAAATAAGGATTCCACTAATATTATGGCACCATAAGCCATCCGAACATCCCAACTAAGGCCCTGCCTAACTACCACCAGCCTGCATCGCTCTACTAAATATTGATAAATGAAAGAATCTAATGAGCCTGAATCAAATAAGATAGGGGTAGAAATACCACAAATGCTACCTTTGGTCTCAATCACAGTGCCATAGTGCTCTTCCTGGTGGTTCTTGACCTCAACATAAATTATGTGGCTTCTAGCCATGTCACCAACCATACGCTCGAAATAGGTGACTTAACCTAATTAGTAGCTATCTAAGGGAACTCTTCCCAATCATGACCATGCATACCACATCCATAAGTAACTACCTAGTCCTCTTCCCCGAGAGGATACTCCTCTAGGTGGCCCTATAGTCCATTTTTTAGAACTTGATGATCCTACCATAGATCTCTCTAGGTGCTATGGTGGATGTACTCCTACTCACTATGCTTGAGGTGGAGCATGAGTCCTATTACACCCCCACCCAGAGGTCTCATACCATGCCCTCTCTAAATATCATAGTGCTATAGAGTTTGAAAGGGTTATCAATTCAAATACTTCTTCTGCTAAGGAGGACGAGGCCTAAAGGAATACTATGTTGAAGTGTGTTCACCACATGTGGGAGGAGATGATACCCTTAACCTACTATCCCGCATCTATCAGTATATGGATCCTCACTCTATCTCAAGTCTCGCTTGAGTCTTCCCCCTGGTTTCCTCTGCACTATAGTCCTTCTCCATGGCCTCTGATAGTGTCTCAGACAATGAATGTGCACTACCACAAAGAAATTCCAACTTTAATCCCATGATGAACCTATGAACCCTAACCTCCCAATCCTTCATGTAGTTCACATACGACACGTATCAAAACATTGACCATCATACTCTGTTACCGTCATTGAGGCCTATCGTAGATGATGAAATGCATCGATCCACTATTGGAGGAATTTCCTATATATGTATCTACTCCTGAAATGATCCTTGAAGATGTTGGTGCTCAGATTTGTCTCACCCCATTTGCCATTATTTTTCCTCTGTCTGCGTGTTTGAAACATTTTGTCTCTCGATGTGGGTGTTTTGAAAGTTTCTACTTCCATTTGAATGCCTCAAATTGTTTGCAAAATCCATTGTCATGTCCCTCCTTGAAGGAGTCTCTGTGTTTTCCTGTTTCCACCATAATTTATTCAAAATCCATGGGATTTGCCATTTTCCTTTTTTCCTCGACCATGAAAGCTTGAAAATGATCAATTTACATTTGTATGCCTTTGAAAATCCAAACCCATGGTTGAAAGATTCTTGGAACCATGATTCACTTTGTTTTGTTTCAAAAAAATTCATCCTTAGGGAAAAGTCAAGTTTTGGGCATGAATGGTGAATTTCTGTGTTTTTGACGATGTGGCGGGTGTCATTTTCATATCAAAATTATTCCTCAAAGATTCGGTGGTCATGTGGCTTCTCTTAGTTGGTCGGGACAAAGTGGGAAAATGCATTATCTTATTGCTTTTTACTTTTTGGCAAAAGACAAATTTAGTCCCGTTGCTCGCCGATTCCGATTGGTTCTTTTGGTGTTTACTTGGCTTCTTCTAATTGGATGGGGTGAAACAAGTTTTTTTGAACTTTTTATTTTTGGCTACTTTGGTAAAAAGTTTACACTCACCCCGTGGCCCTACCGGACTGATTGAAGCAAATTTAAGTGGCAGGAAAATTTCTTATTTTCACCCCAAGGGTGTCCACGTGTTCATTTTTTATTTGATGCAGCTCGGTGGGGCACTCCTAAAATTTGTGGAAATTTTTAACCCAAAACTTGTCCACATGGAGGAACGACGCTTGTTTGAAGACACACCTTTTTTTGGCTTTAGATTTGCACCGGGAGGACACGTGGAGGTTTCTACTACTTTTCTCGGACTTAGACAAATATTTATGTAGCTGGTATAGTTTGGCAAAACAGGGACATGTTGTGAGCCCGTGCTCATTCAGAGTCTCCGCTCTTGGACACCATTTGGAATTGCACTATAAAGACACGTGGAGGCTTCTGCTGGTCTTCACATTCTTAGTCCTTTTCATAAGGTTTTGAGAGGCCTAGGACACATTGAGGGATTGCACATATTTGACGACCTGGTAATTTGTTGAATTTCATTTTAAAGAAGCTCCAGGAGGACACTTGGAGGCCTCCGCTCACTTTGCATTTTTCTTGGAATATTCAATAGCCAAAGGATATTTCCTCAGACCCTAACACATGGCACCTTCCGCTAAGCTTTAAGCCTTCAAACAAATTTTGTTGGGTCAGGACATGTGGTGAGCCCGCACTCATTCAAGATTTAATCTTTTTGCAACCATCTCAAGATGTACCATTGTGACATGTGGTAGTTTGAAAATTCAAAAGGTGGGGAAGCAGACCATCAGGGGAAAATTGAATTTATTGCCTCTTAAGGATTAAATTATGAAAATGGCCCACAAGCCCAACAAAAGGGAGGTCAAGGTTGGCTTTGGAAACTCAAAGGATCGGGCAAGTAGACCATTGAGGGAAAATTAGATTTTTCACCTCTTGTTACCAAAAGGATTAAAACATCAAAATGGCCCATAGACCTAACAAAAAATAGTTAATATTTTGCCCTGGTCAACGGATGAAGGCCGGAAGTGCATGGAAAATTTGAAAAAATTTCCCGTTTCCAAAAAATGAGGTGAAGTGGCAAACTTTGGCTATAGTTCCTTTGGGACCCACCTTAGGAAACGATCAAGCTCATTTATCAAGGGCAGAGGTGTGGAGAAAAATGTGAAATTTTAACTTTTTCCAAAAGTTGTTAAAGGAAAAGGGAACCGATAGGCCCATTCTAAATTAGATCTCTTATGTGGATGGTCCAAATTCAAAGTAGAAATCAACGGCAGTTGTGCATCTGTATCTTTTTTTTCTGCCATTTTCACTCCAGTGCTCCCAGGGAAGCATATTCTTGTGGTCTTTTATCATTTCTTGGAGTCTCCTACACGCCAAATAAAGAGGAACATTAACTCGGAGGCTTGGTTTGGTGGGGAAGGTCTATAAACATATCTCACCAATAATAAGCAATCGAGTCCATCGATTTGGCTCAATTTTTCTTTCCTTGGCATGCGAATGACCAGTTGATATCTGGGTTTGGTGAGAAATATATAGGGACATCTTTAACCATTAAGATGAGACTTTACCTTTGGGATTTATCCGATCTTCCTCTCTTATTCCCAGCACATAAAGAACCATATTAGATAGAATAGGGATGGAAGTGGTTGGCAAGTAAATGGAAAAGTGATCTACCAAAGGAAGGAGTTGAATGCGGAAGAGGTTTAAAGAGATCTCCTCCCCGAGCACTGATAACTTTTTACAAATTTTATTCTAGGAATCGCTATCGAGATCATGGCGAGCACCTTTGGTACACTCAATGTCTCTGGTTTTAGGGGGAAAACTTTGTTATAAAATGATATAAATGTCATGATTGTTTCCACGATAAGGGTTGGGAAATGGTGAATGTAGAAGTGTTAGGAGTTAGTGTTGATGGCGAATCACAAGACTTCTAAATGTCTGCAACTCGATAGGTTGAGACTCTCAGTGTGATTGCATAACATGGAGCTTTTCCCAAGTGTGGGACCTTGCGAAATCAGAAAAGCTCTCCAGATGAAGGCCGGTTCCTATTCCTCTGTTTAGATGCACACATAAAAATGCAGAGGGTTTACTCAAAACCTAATATAACTTGCCAAGGAGACAGGGTAAGAAGATGCATAAAAATAAACCTATACTAACAAAGGTGATGCACCGAGGAATGAAGAAACATCTGTTTTGCCAATAAACACAAACCATTAAAATGTAATGCAAGATCATGCATAGATAACTAGATTTGTAGTGAAAGATCAGGAGGATGCAAATGAACACAGAGAGGGTTGAGAATCATCCACAGACATGCATTATTTGCTCAAAAGATTGATTCAATACACTAAAAATTCCAAGAGGCAAAGTTGCATTACTGCTTTTAAATGGGAGGTTTAAACTCCACAAATTCACTCGCGAAGAGAAGAAGGAGGGGCAAAACAAGAATGTCCAACCTTTAGAAAGAAGCCCCTCCTTACAATTTATAGGAAGAATGAGAGAGAAAAGAGAGAGGAATTCCAAATCTACCCCAACAACCTCTAGGTTACATTTAATTCATCTCATAATGGTGGTAGGTGAGAACCCTAGCAAACCCAAAAAGTGGCGAATCGTATTTTGCATTTTTAAGAACTTCTTCCCACCCAATTAAATAAACCAACCTTTCTAAACAAACCAACCTTATATGAATCTCGAGCTCCGTGTGAAAAGTTATGGTACTGTCAAATATTTGGGTCGAGTCTGCTTCTGTTAGCGCTCAAAATGTCAAGCCTCCCGAAGGCACACCTTGGCGCATCCATGTGCATGTCGTCATACTCTTACTGCCGGGCGTATCCATGTTCATGTCAAAACTCTTTGATGTGCGACTTCTACCCGTGCCTTGCGCAAACTTTGTTATGTCGACATCTTCTTACCCGCACTGCTTTGGCAGGGCGCATCCATGTTCATGTCGACACTCTTTGACGTGCGACTTCTACCTGCGCCAAGGGCGCAACTTTTTGCATGTTGACACCTCTTGATGTGCGCCTTTTACCTGTCATGCAAAGGGCGCTTTTTGCATGTCGACACCCTTTTACCTGCGCCCTTAGGCGCATCCGTTTCATGTCGACACCCTTTACCCGTGCCCTTAAGTGCTTCCATTTTTGTGTCGACACCCTTTACCTGCGCCCTGGGACGTATCCATTTTCATGTCGACACCCTTTGTACTGCACCCTTAGGTGCAACAATTTTCATGTCGACACCCTTTTACCTCGTGCCCTTAGGCGCAAGCATTTTCATGTCGACACCCTTTTACCTACGCCCTTAGAACATCCATTTTCATGTCGACACCCTTTCAATCGCACCCCTAGGTGCATCCATTTTCATGTCGACACTCTTGTACCTGCGCCCTTAGGCACATCCATTTTTTTCACACCATTTTACCTGCCCTTAGGTGCATCCATTTTCATGTCGACACCCTTTACCTGCGCCCTTAATCGCATCCATTTTTGTGTCGAGACGCTTTTACTCGCGCGCCTTAGGTGCATCTATTTTTGTGTCGACACTGCTTTACCTACGCCCTTAAGGGCATCCATTTTTGTGTCAACACCCTTTTACCTGCGCCATTAAGCGCATCTATTTTCGTGTCGACACCCTTTTACCTGCGCCCTTAGGTGCATCTATTTTTGTGTCGACACCCTTTTACCTGGACCCTTAGACGCATCCATTTTCATGTCGACACCCTTGTACACTGTGCCCTTAGTGCATCTATTTTTGTGTTGACACTTTTTTACCTGCACCCTTAGGTGCATCCATGTTCGTGTCGACACCCTTTTACCTACGCCCTTAAGTGCATCCATTTTCGTGTCGATACCCTTTTACCTACGCCTTAGCGCTTCCATTTTCATGTCGACACCCTTTTACCTGCACCCTTAAGCTATGGGTGATGCAATAAATGTCGGGGTCTGAGTTTCTTTGATTTGCATATTCTTCTGCTTGTCTATATCTACCAGGGGGGAGATATATACAACAATTTGGTGACTCAATGGGATCACCTGCCTGCTAGGTAGAAGATCAGTGGTTTTTTAGCAATCCATTGGGCATGGAGTCATAAGAAATAACCTAAAACCAATCTGATATATGATCCTGATTCTGATACCGCAACTCATTCTCCAAGAGCATGTTGAATGTAGAAATTCAACCTGAGAGCAAAAAAACCTGTACCGGAGCACTTAGGGAAATTGAAACCTAACTACAACAAGACAATGTGCATATGCACTTAGAGGAATTTAAATCTAGGCTAATATTTACAAGGGTAAACCTTTTCCTTTTAGTAGCAATGTTTAAGGTAGATTCCATTAACCGGAATCGAGAGTTCTTCTCCATCCAATGTAGACAATTGGAAGGCATTACTACTTTTACATCCCGTGACCATGTAGGGGCCACTCCAAATGGCATCAAACTTGGAATGCCTTCCTGGTTTTTCCCGATCTGCATCCCATTTCAGAACTAGGTCCCCTTCCTGGAAGGTCTTTGCTCTTGCCTTCTTATCAAACCATCTTTTTACTAAAGCCTGATCTTTCTCAATCATTTGAACTGCATGCTCTCTAATTTCTTCCAATTCCATCAACTCTGCATACCTGGCCTCCATTGGTTCGAACTCAGCCAACTCTAACTGCTTCATGAGCTCCAATGCAGGCAATTCTAATGATATAGGCAATACTGCTTCTTTCCCATAGACCAACTTGTAAGGGGAATTACCTGTAGACCTCTTTGGTGTTATTCTGTCAGCCCATAACGCTGATTTTAGCCTGGTATGCCATGTTCTTTGATTTTCATCCAGAGTTCTTCTAATGATTCTTAGTAAATTCTTGTTCGTGGACTCCGCCTATCCATTACCCTGCGGGTAATAATTTGAAGAGGTGTTCAAATAGATTCCATTCTTAACAGCCCATTCTGTAATCTTGGAACCTATGAATGCCAATGCATTGTCTGATATGATAGTGGCTGGCACACCGAACCTGGTCACTATTCCCTCATAAAAGTCTAGTATGTTAGACTCATTTGCTTCTTTGAGCGCTACTGCTTCGGTCCACTTGGTGAAATAGTCTTCATTGTGAGAATCCACTTATGGCCTTGGCTTGAATTTGGATTGATGAGCCCGATGAAGTCCAATCCCCATTGTATAAATGGTTGATCGACCAAAATTGGGTGTAATGGAAGTGCTGCTAGTCTTTCTTTGCCTGTGAAGAGTGCACATTTCTTGCACTTTCTTATCCATGTATAGCAGTCACTAAACACTGTGGGCCAATAATACCCTGCCTTCATTATCTTGAGAGCTGTTACTCATGGGGAAAAATGTCCTCCAGAATCTCCAACGTGAAAATCTCATAACACCCTCTCAATTTGACCTGTCCCAATGCACCTAAATAGAACTCCATTGATGTCTTTCTTGAACAAAACACCATCAACAAGTACATATGAAATAGCTTGTAATCTAAAGTATCTCCTCTTTGCTTTGCTCATTTCTGGAGGGCATAGGCCTATCTGTAGGAAATTTATCATACTCTGAGTCCAACAAGGAGTAGGCATGTCATCGTTTTCCTATTCTTGACCATCATGTAGTACCAAGACAATCTCTTTTTCATCACCTGCTTCAACTTGTTGACTCAAGGCTAGTTGTTTGCATAGTCCCTTCCCACGTACTAGTTTGGTGACCTTAATCTCGATGTCATATTCCATGACACGGGTTATCCATCTTGCACATTTCTCATTCATATCCTTGTTTAGAAGGAAGTCCTTGACTCCCACATGAGAGACCAACAATTGGATCTTATTGTTTGAGACTAGTTGCTTGAATTTCTTTAAACTCCTGATCATTGCAAGGACATGATTTTCAATGAAATATTACCTAGTTTCATATTCCTCTAAGCCTTGACTGAAGAAAGCAACTGGTTTTTCTAATCCCTCTTTGTTTTATTGAACCAGGATTGCAGAAATTGTATCTCCACCACCGAAGACATATAACATGAAGTCCTTGGAGAATTCTGGATTGACGAGAGTTGGAGCTTGAGATATAGCCTCTTTTATTGCCTCAAAACTTGCCTTGCCTTCAGCTGTCCACTTAAATACCATGCTCTTCTTCAACATCAGCGTTATTGGCTTCACGAGAGTGGCAAAATTTGGCACAAATCTGCGGACAAAATTGATCCTTCCTAAGAAGCTTTGAAGAGCCTTCTTGTGACTTGGCAATGGCAATGCTTGAATTTCTTCAACTCTTTCTGGGTCAATTGTCAATCCCTCCTTTGAAACAATATGGCCTAGAAGTTTTCCTTCGTGAGCCAAGAATATACATTTTTTGGGATTCAATGATACCCCAAATCTTCTACACCTCTGAAATACCTGCCTCAGATGAAAGAGGTGATCCACTGCATTTTTAGAGAATACGGTGATGTCATCAAGATATATTAGAACTATTTTATTGATCAATCCCTTGAATGCCATATCCATTTCCCTTTGGAAGGTGGCTCCAGCATTTGATATCCTAAATGGCATCTTCTTATAGGCATAAGTGCCCCATTTGGTGGTGAAAGTTGTCTTAAACTGGTCATCTTCTTTCACCATTACTTGATTATACCCTGAGTAGCCATCTAGGAGAGAGAATCTCTCCAAAATGAATACCACTTGCAATATTTGTTCCATTGAAATAAGCGGATAATGGTCTTTGAGAGATGCCCTATTGAGGTCTCGAATTCCACACACAACCTAATTTCTC
Source organism: Taxus wallichiana var. yunnanensis (assembly GCA_018340775.1). Taxonomy (NCBI): domain Eukaryota; kingdom Viridiplantae; phylum Streptophyta; class Pinopsida; order Cupressales; family Taxaceae; genus Taxus; species Taxus wallichiana. Next base: position 400,764,597 of record CM031239.1, on the reverse strand, counting down.
CGCTCTTCTTCCTGACCATAACCAAGTTTGCAACCCAGCTTGAGTGCTTGATCGGAATATAATGCTTGCCTCTATTAGCTTGTTTAGCTCTTTCTTCATTAGAGGCTCAATGTGAGGGTTGACTGGTCTCTACTTCACTTTGATGGCATTAGAATCTAGATCTAATTGTATGGTATGTTGTGCCAAATTCGGATTGAATCCTTTCAAGTCTTCATAGCTCCAAGCGAAGACATCCGGAAATTCTTGGCAAATTTGTATGAAATCTGATTTCTCCTGTTCAGTGGCCACTTTACCAATTTGGAGTGTTTTGCCTTTCCCAACCAGAATTGGCTCTGAATCTTCTCTCGACTGTATGTTAGCCTTTTCCTAATGGAACTGGGTCGTTAGGGTTGAAGATAGACTCAATTTTACTAAACCGTTGAGAAACATTTTTTCTCAGCACTGCACTACTTGATCCCCGTACTTCGCTACTCTAGTCTGTCCTGATTCCTAGGTGAGAATTCAGCCTCTTCTTGTAAAAAATTGATGATTTATTGATCGTTCTCAAACACCTACCAGCTTGTGTTATTATCTGGAATTTCTAGCCTCATAATCACATGCATATGTGGTTTTTTTTTTTCTTCGATTTTGTCAACCACATCAAACATTGCTCCAATCACATGCGAGCCTATTTGCAACTTCATTTTTCTTCCTGGGTATGGACATGATGTTGAAAGCTTTGAAGTCCTTAATGAGGTCCCATACCCTATTCTTGTAGTTCTTTAGCAGGTCATTCTTTGTAGCATGTTGTCCCCTGACTTGGTTGATGATTAGCTCGCTATCCCCGAACACCTGCAAGTTCTTTATGCCCTTTTTCCTGGCCCAATGAAGTCCATGAATCAAGGCCTCATATTCAGCTGTGTTGTTTGAACAGGAAAACTGGAAATGGAAAGATGAATAATATTTGATGCCTTGAGGTGAAACAAGCATAAATCCTCCTCCTGCACCTTGCCTACTCCTTGATCCATCAAAATTTTTTTCCATACCTCATTGTCATCCTTATGGTCTAGTTTGGTGATGCTAGGAATAGACTGGTTTTCTTCATGTATGCAATAGACTCCTAGCTCAGATTCTTCTACTTCTTGGTAGGGATCAAAAGCATGTACCTTGCTTGCCCATTCATCAAGAGTCAAATCTGGGATGCTTCCAACTTTGGTGTCAGCTTCATCTATGCTTGGATAATCTTCTTGATCAAATGTTGAATAGTTGGCATTGATTTGGCTTGGAGTATGAGGCTCAATATGAAAGTTTGTGATTGGTTCAGATCTGATTGTGACCTTAGTACCATATCTTGTTCTGAACAACATGTGTGACCAATCAGTAGATAAGTAGCCTCCAATTTTAGCTATGAAATCCCTTGATAAGCATAGGGCAAAGAGTGGTGGCAAATCTATCACTAACACATCTTGTAAAACAATAACGTTGGGGCATGTATGCAAGGTAAGATTCAAACCTTTAATCACTCCCACCATTGCCACTGTTGTCCCATCCAATCGTACTACCCCCTTTGATATGACTTCATATTGGAGACCCAGCTGATCAGCTATTTGCTTGGGCATGACAGAACTACTTGCCCCAGAATCAATCATGCAATTGTGTACTAGTTTATCCCCAATGATTAATGAAACATAGAATGGAGGGGGCTTCAAAACTTTACCTTGTCCTTCATGATTCCCTTAGGGCTGAGCAACATTTGTGAGGGAATTCTCTTGCATATGTACCTGTTGGTTCTAAGTTGACCAATTCTTCATGGCAGCTTGTAGAAGATCTCTTTGGCCTAGGATGGATAAAGATTCCCACATTGATATATTCACATTTGTCTTCTTCATTTGATCAATGATGCTAAATGGGGATGAAAGATCTCTTTTTTCCTTTAGGCTGCACATTCCTTTCTTGTGCATGGGCAACAACAACTGGAATTTGAGTTGGTTTAGAAGGTGGTTTGGGCTGTCCTTACATGTTTGGAGCTGTATTTTGCTTACCAACACCTTGTGGAGTGATGGAAGGTTGTAGATCACTTGGAGCCAATGACTGCCCTTCACCAATATTCCTCTTCTTTGATCTTGTGTTAGCTGCTACACTCTGAGAAATTGTTTGATTCATGCCACAAAAATCCTCAGCTTGCCAATTCACAAGTGCGGTATCATTTGGAGTTGTGTTTTGTTGAGATGTCCCTTGTTGCTGATTTGTTTCTTGACTCACTTCACCCTCTACACCAGTAGTTGTCACCATCAAGGCTTGGTTTAAAGCACCATTAAAGCACATAGATTGGTTGTGAGGTTCATTGCATGGGAAACACCAATCATACTCTTGAGCTATGTTGTTTTGCACTGGAACTAATGCTTTAGAAGCAGATGCAACATTGGGGTTATAGGGCTGAAATGGTCTATTGGCGGGAGGCCTTACTTGGATTTGATTTACAGTTGGATTGGGTGGTATGGTGGCCTATTAGGCTGAGCTTGAGGCTGATAAGAAGGTCTAAAGCTTTGGGCCTGCTGCCTCTTGAGTGTAACCAGCTCATTTCCCAAATTTTGCAATTATTTCATGACCTCTTGGAGTTCATTTGAAGCACTAGAGGATGAAGTAGAAGTTTCATTTGAACTTTGATTTCTAGGAGTGGGAATAGGAGCCAAAGTGGGTGCTTGACTAGTACTTGGATTTTCTAAGTTTGGATACAAGGGCATGGGAGGCCTAGGAGCCAGCTTACCAGCTTGAATAAGACAGTTTTCAGCCCTAATGGCAATACTATAAGTAGCAGGTAAGGTTGTGCCTCCCATAGATTGAATTAACATAGAAATATCATAATTCAAAGCCTTAAGATAGTATAGAAAAGCACCTTCAACTGTTGGCCTAACGGCCACTGGAATCCTATCCCAAGACCTTTGAAATATGAAGTTGAAGTCAGTGAGCTACTTGTTGGGAGCTCTCTTGATAGTTGTCAATTGTTCTAGTAGAGACAAATTATCTCCCTTTTCTCCAAACTGCTCATGGAGAACTATGCATAACTGATTCCAATTTTGCATAGAACCAGCTCCAAGGCTCCTAAACCATTGCAATGCCTTCCCTTTGAATGAAGATGCCAACAATTTAACAGAAACATCCATTTCATTTATCTCATGGATTGCAAAAACGTTAGCAATGTTCGTGACATGATCACCGTGAGTGGTGTGATTATCTCATGTGAAAAATGGAACGTTCTTCAATGCTACAATTGGAACCGATTCTATGCATTGAGGGAAAGTGGGTTGCTGCCGGTGAAGTTGAAAAAGGGTTTTGTTGCGCCATTTTGATTGGCCATGAGAACCCTTGTTGATTGGATGAAAGGTCTACCAAGTGGAGGGTTGATAAAGTCCTGTTAGGTGGAGATGGTGATCTTTGTGGTCTTCTTCCTCTCCTTCCTCTTCTTAGTGATAGTTGCAAGTGAACAAATAGCCCTCTTATCGAGTATCATACCTCACTTGAATTCTTCTCATATGCCTGGGAAAATTTTGCTGCTACATCGCTGAATTCTATCCCTTCGGAGTCACTAGATGTGTTAGAGAACGAGCCTGAAAATGCTGGATCTGCCAAGTTACACACCAAACCTGACAATATTAAAAATAGAATTTAAAACTTTGAAGGATCTGAAGATACAGTTCTTCAATTCGGTTATCGGGTCCTGTTGTGCAGCTACTAATCCCCGAAAGGTACAGGGAAACTCAGGTCATGCAAGGCAACTGGGAAAACCTGAAATACTAAAAACCATGAAATTTTGAAATTCAAAATCTCAAAAATATAAGAATACCCTTTTGAATATTATCCCCCGATCTATCAACTGGTGAAATTTTTACTTGTTTCGAGAAAGTTAAGTCCTTGAAAATCGATTACAAAGTTCAGCTGCAAGGGTGAAAAATCAAATTGTAAAACTGTAATTTTTAATCCAAATCTCTTGAAAATTGCTTCAAACTTGTGGGATGACCTCTTGGTCCCACCAAGCATTCCAAAACTATTGATGGTGAATTAGAGCACCCTTGAATGTTTGTAACGTGATGGGTTGAGACTCTCAAAGTGCGATTACATAACATGGAGCTTTTCCCAAGTGTGGGACCTTCGGAAATCGGAAAAGCTCTCTAGATGAAGGCTGGTTCCTATTCCTCTGTTCAGATGCACACGTAAAAATGTAGAGGGTTTACTCAAAACCTAAACTAACTTTCCAAGGAGATAGGGTAAGAAGATGCACGAAATAAAATCTAAACTACAAAGGTGATGCACCGAGGAATGATCTGTCTTGCTAATAAACACAAACCATTAAAATGTAATGCAAGATCATGCACAGATAACCATATTTGCAGTGAAAGATCAAGAGGATGCAAATGAACACATAGAGGGTTGAGAATCATCCACAGACATGCATTATTTGCTCCAAAGATTGATACAATACACTATAAAATGCCAAGAGGCAAAGTTACATTACAGTTTTACATGGGAGGTTTGAACTCCACAAATTCACTCCGCTAAAGAGAAGAAGGAGGGGAAAAACAAGAATGTATAACCTTTAGAAAGAATCCCCTCCTTACAATTTATAGGAAGAATGAGAGAGAAAAGAGAGAGGAATTCCAAATCTACCCCAAACACCTCTAGGTTACATTTAATTCATCTCATAATGGTGGTAGGTGAGAATCCTAAAGAAACCCAAAAAGTGGTGAACTCGTATTTTGCATTTTTTAATAATAAGCGTAGTAAGCTTTCCAAAAATTCCTACCTTGCATGAATATGAGCTCCTGTGAAAAGTTATGGCCATCCGAATATCTAGGTCGTGTCCGTCTTCTCACGGACTCAAAATTTTGCGCCTCATGAAGGTGCACTTGACACATCCATGTGCATGTCATCATACTCTTACCTATGCCAAGGTGCATCCATGTTCATGTTGACACTCTTTGACGTGCGCCTTCTACTCTCGTGCCTTGGCGCAAACTTTGTTATGTCGACATCTTCTTACCCGCACTGTGGTGCATCCATGTTCATGTCGACACTCTTTGACGTGCGCCTTTTCTACCTGCGCCAAGGGCGTGAATTTTTACATGTTGACACCTCTTGCTGCTGCGCCTTTACCTACGTGCAAGGACGTGACTTTTTGCATGTCGAAACCCTTTTACCTCGTGCCCTTAGGTTCATCCATTTTTGTGTCGACACCCTTTACCTCGCGCCTTAGGTGTATCCATTTTGTGTCGACACCCTTTTACCTGCGCCCTTAGACGCATCCATTTTCGTGTCGACACACTCAGTACTGCGCCCTTAAAGCGCATCCATTTTTGTGTTGACACCCTTTTACCTACGCCCTTAAAGCGCATCCATTTTTGTGTCAACACCCTTTTACCCGAGAGCCCTTGAGCGCATCCGTTTTTGTGTCTACACCCTTTACCTCGCGCCCTTAGCACATCCATTTTCATGTCGACACCCTTTTACCTGCGCCCTTAGGTGCATCCATTTTTTTGTCAACACCCTTTTACCTACGCCCTTAGGCGCATCCATTTTCGTGTCGACACCCTTTTACCTATGCCTTTAAGTTGTGGGTGATGCAATAAATGTCGGGGTTTGAGTTTCTTTTATTTCCATATTCTTCTGCTTGTCTATATCTACCTGGGGGGAGATATATACAACAGTTAGAAACTAATTTCCTAAGAGAAAATCTTGATAGAGCACGCTCTTTCGAGAAATTTTCTAAACAAGCCTCGTTTATCTCCTATATGTTACATTTGATTATATGTCAAGGTGGTTACAAGTGTACAACCATTGACAAGCTCCGATATTGTTCAAGAAACTTTCCCGTCTTCGATAAATATATTCAAACTTGAGTTAATCTATATTATTCTTTCGCACAATATTTTCGTTTGCTTGGTTCCCGAATATCTACAAGTAGTTTTTCTTGTTCATGTTGCATTCTTACATTGAAATATGTGTGAATCACACAATATATTATCCTTTTGATAGTTTGGTGGCATTTGTAATTTCATTTATTAGAATATCTTTGATTTGAGAGTGAAATAAACAAATTTAAAATCACTTTGTGACTCTTAGCATTACTATAAGATTATTTGTTAGCCTTTGAGGGTATCTTAGGCTTGATGAAATAGAGATTGAATTTTGTGTGGAAAGTGTTGATCTGGGCCTCCATTGAACCACATATTCTTGTTAAAGGAACATCCTAAATACTCTAAAACACATTCTCTGTTCAAGATTTCCATTTTTGTAAAATATCTCAAAGATTTGGTATAATCAACTTTATCCTACTTCACCTCCCACCAAAATTCATTAAAAAAAAAAATTAATCAGACCCATACTACCATGTTTCCCATGTATGTTTACAAATGCATAATTTTTACTACTAAAACATGTAGAGACAATTAGGTTTTCATTGTCTTTATTGGTCCTAACCTTGCCTAGAAAATATCTCCATTATCTAGAGTGACAACTCATGCGAGTTAGGTTTTATTGCATTGATCATATTTTCTTCAAGGTATTTCTTAATATTTCACAAGGAAGGACATTTCCATCTCCTCCATAAACAACAAGATACAAAAGGGTTCTCTCACCTTGGTTAAAAGGCACAACCATAAAGTAGTGAGGATAGGTCAAATCCTCTTGCATGGGTCCTACCCATTTCTCCACATTTGAGTGACAAAGAGCAAGTTGTATTTCATCCCCAGCTACATAATGACACATTACATGCTCTTCTTTCCTCTAAGCTTCCTACCAGGCCTGTGATGCTACTCAACCTTCCGAGGAAGAATCAATCTAGGTACCATCACCATACGCACTATTGCACAAGTGACATAGTGGTTCTGAGTTCATATTCAGACTCTAGTAGAACATTTCTTAGATGCTCTATGTGATGTGTGCAATTATTTCAGTTGTCACACTTAGTGCACTAGCATTCATTGATAAATTTGGGTAAAGAAAAGCCAAAATCTTTCCATTTCCAGTTTCTAGTGTTAATAGAATTTGACATGATTATATTTAGTTCATTTTCACAACTAAGGTGGAAATCCTTAGTGGCGACTCCTGGTTGATCCGATTCTTAATGAATACCAGTTGTCTTAACCTCTATCAAGTTAGATTTTTACTAAAGTTTGTAAAGATGGAAGGAAGAAGATCTTTCTTTGCTAGGGATATTGCTAGGACACTATTTCCGAAGCTAGGAAAAGCAAAATCAGAAGGAAGAAAAGCGTAAAGAGTTGTTGGAAATCACCAGACAAGAAAAGAGATCTCTATTGATGAAAGTGATCAGCCTATTATTGAAGACTATAATTTAAGTGCTTCTAAATCAGGTAGCCTCTTTGTGGAATTGAATTCTCCAACTGGAGAGGGCCTTCATTTGATTTTGAAAAGTTTGCTTCTCATTCTGCACCTGTCTTTTCAGAAGTTGATAGGGATTTCCAAGAAACAAGGCCTTTAGGGGATATCCATTTTGAAATTTATACTCCTGTGTTCCAAAGACCCTCTACCCCTTATCAATTTTTCACCCCTCCAGGTCACCTCCTCAAAAACATTGGCCAAGCCCCCACCTAGACCCCCTTTTATTGTACACACCTTTGGTTCCATAAATTTTACAGGGATGGTCTACCTAAATGCAATTCCTAGGATGTGAGAAGTAGATTACCAAAGTTCCAAGGAAATAATGCTATAACTAGTGATCAACATCTAAAGATTTTTATCAATATGATGGAAGAATTTGATATTAAACATGAAGATCTATATATCAAACTATTTATCCAAACTCTAGAAGAAGATGTCGGGACTGGTACAAAGATTTTCCGTATAATTCCATAGATTCCTAGACTGAGATGAATAATGCTTTTAGATTGCAGTATGGTGACAAAACGACCTAGATTTCTTCTGTCAGAATTTGAAAACATCAAGAAGAATCCTAATGAGTTAGTATAGGATTTCAACACAAGGTTTAATAAAACCTTGAGGAGATTTCCTATTAGGATAAGGCCATGTGATGAATCATGTTTGATCAAATATTCAAATGCATTTTACAAAATAAATTATTACTACTTGAGGGACAAAACCCTACTAATTTGAGGCGGACATTCACCATGGCCCTTCAAATTGAGAATAACATCAAGGTAATTAGAAAGCCTCCAAAAAGGGAGGGTGTAAAACTAATTAACCCAGAAAATCCTCAAGCAAGTAAGGTCGCTGATTTGAAAGAAGTTGTGAGAACTTTGGTAGGGGCTATCAAAGAAATATCATACAAATTAGCCCTGTGCGTAAAAGGGAATTAGCGAGTTCACAAGGTCAACATAAGCAATGGGGCCAAGATAGGTTTAGAAATCACAAAATATCTGATGATAGAGGTGAGGGACCTGTTGGATTTGGAAATAGGCGTGCTAGGCTAGGGAAAATAGAATGGTACCTAATACTGCGGCCATTAGATTTACTTTTGTGGAGGAGACATGATTGGTGTGACAAATGTTTCATGCCCCATGCTCCATGTGAGGAGTATTAACAAGAAGAAGAAGAAGCAGGTGATGATAATGATGATGACGTTTGCATGATGGGTTGCTCCACGATCTCACAACAAGGGGAAACTTCAACTAAGGTAATAAGTGCCGAATCTGTTGCTACCTTTTGGGATTGATCCACCAGTGTACCTATTATTCCTCCCTCTCATACTTTAGAAGTAGATACTGTACAAGATTTTGAATTTCCCAATAATGACTTTGAACATCTAATGGATTTAATGATAAAGATGTCTTATGGAGGAATCCTTTCTCAGGAGGATAGGCGGTTGTTGATGAATTTTTTGTGGTTCAAGAAAAGGAACACAACACACGAAGTAGGGTTGTCAAAGGACATGGCCTTAGGCCAAGCCAAAACCTCCATTTCTTTCAAATGTTCCTAAAGATTCTCCTAAGAAAGATGCATCTTCCAAGGGCCTTGTTGTCCCAAACAAACATCATACCCTCCTCATACCCAAGGTATCAGAAATCCTATGCCATCTAATGAGCCTGTCAACATTCCTTCCAATTCTACCATACCAAAGTCTATCCCTTATGATATTTCCCAAGTCTTGAGTCAAATCAAGATCTCATTTCCAATTGTTGAGTTTTTTAGTATCCCTGAGTACAAAAAGAGGTCATTGGAGTATTTTCGATTGAAAGAGGAGAAGACTTCCTAGGTAGAAACGTAAATATTATGGAGACCCCACCAATCATTGAAGAGTTAGAAACACCACCAGCATTGGAAGAATTAGGTGAACCACCTGAGGTATATTTGGGGACATCTTTGGTGGACTCTCAACTAAATGTGGATCCATTCTTCACCACTCTAATCATTAAGGAAAAATTTCTCCATAATCGCATGTTTGACTCGGGGTGTCATGCAATGTCATGCCTCTAGAATTCATGAACGAGCTGAATATCAAAGTAACAACATCATATGGGAAGAACACTACCATGGATTCCAGAGAGGTGCCGGTGGTGGGATGCATGAAGGGTCCGTGGGAAAACTTGTAGCTTGTCTAGGCAGGAATTTGAAGCTTGATGTAGTTATTGTTGATTGCCCATCCAAGTGGGGTATGTTGTTATCTAGAAAATGGGCTGCAAGTGTTGGTGGGAGTGTTCAAATGGATATGTATTATGCCACCATCCCAATTGAGGGAAACCTTGTCAAATTGTATGGGAAAATAAAATGTTGCACCTTATTGAAGATCCCAACAATGCAACTTATGAAGTATTGTACACAAGTATTGATGATGATAATTTTGTAGGATTTATTGATTGAAAAGAGCACAAGATTAAAGAATGCAAATGTATTGAATAGGAAGGCTCTCTTTGGACTTTATTGATTGATGGAGCTTACTCCAAGTTTGGAAATGGTGTTGGTGTTGTTCTAATCTCCCCAAGTTAGGAAGATTTTTTTCTTTCAAACTCAACTTCGAGTGCACTAATAACATTTCGAGTATGAGGCATTGTTGTTAGGTCCGAGGATTCCTTGAAATATTATGTTAAAGAAATCATTGTCAAGGGAGATTCAAAATTAATTATAAAGCAAGTCATAAAATAGTATGCCAAAAAAAAAAGGCAAATGAAACAATACAACCATGCAGTTTGGGATTTTATTGAGATGTTTGTTTCATTCAACATTGTGCATCATGATAGGAATTTCAATGATTTTGCAGACAAACATGTAGTACTAGGATCTTGGTTTGTTAATTGTGTAATGTCCCCTTATTATAAGTATGATGTTGATGTTGACAATATTAAACACTAGCAAGTTTTTGATGATGATGCTCAGGCAGAAGATTTCTACAAAACAAAGAGGAGTTTGCTGATTAGAATATTGATTGGGAGCCAATGTTGTTTGTAGCGGAGGGTAAAGAAACCTTGTTTAGAAAAGGCATCATACAAATAAGGACTGATAACATTTGCAGAGGGTTGGTTGCTCACGAGTCCAATTTTGATAATGCTTTGACTCATTGTTAATAGATGCATGGCAACCTCAAGGGATATTGAAGAGCATGACCTTGGTAGAAAGGAGAAACCAAGGAAGATTTGGTTAGGCTGCAATCTCAGCAAAGAGGAAGCAATCCCGCATACAATTGTTGAAAAGGTATCAAGATTTCATGGCTTGGATTTATTCTCGCTAAAGGCATACAGAGAGGATATGTTTCAACATGAGATACCCTTGGAATCCAATGCAAAAAAATTAGGCATAAATAGAGGCCAATCAATCCACTACTATCTCTTAATATGCAAGGGGAACTAAAGATACTGAGAGATGGAGGGATTATCCACCCTACTGTATTCTTCATGCATTGCAAACCTAGTACTAGTAAGAAAGAAGAATGGTGACATTAGGTTGTGTGTGGATTTTAGAAACTTGAACAGAGCATAAATGAAGAAAAATTATCCTTTACCAAACATGGAAAACATGTTGCAGCTAGTGACTGGTTCTGAGCCACTTTCTATCTTGGATGGCTTCTCTAGTCATAACCAAGTATTGGTGAAGGAATCGAGAGAGATTAAAACAACCTTTACCACCGCATGGAACATATGTGTATGTCAAGATGCCCTTTGGTCTTGATGAATGCTGGAGAAACATTTCAAAGAGTAATGGATGTTTATTTTGATGGTTACATCAATGATTTTATTTTTGTCTACCAAAATGATGTAACTATGTTCTCTAGAAAAAGAAGTGATCACTTGCTACACTTGGAAAAGATACTGATAAGATGCAGAGAATATGTCATTTCACTCATTCCAAATAAGTGCCATTTCTAAGTATAGAAGGAAAAATTGCTTGGTCATATTATGTCACAAGAAGAGGTAATGATTGATCTAGAAAGGGTAGAGTTCATTGGAAAGGTTCCAATCCCAAGTACCAAGAAAAAATCCAGTCCTTCTTTGGGAAGATAAACTTCATTAGAATATTTGTATAAAAATTTGTTTAGTTGACCATTCCAATCACTTCCATGTTAAAGGACCGGGTCATCAAGTGGGAGGAGGATGCCATTCAGGATTTCAATGGGATTAAAGAGGCACTAAAGCATGCACCTATTCTAGCAGCTCCAGATTATAAGAAGCCCTTTCAACTATTCTCTTTTTATTTAGAGTACAAAGATGTGCATATGTCTTGTTGCAGAAAGATGATGAAGGGGCCGAGAGGCTAAATGTCTTTTCAAGAAGGCATTGTAGAGGGGCTCACTGAAATACACTATTATGGAGAAACAAGAATTTTCCTTAGTAAAAGCAACAAAGGTTTTCAGGCCTTACATTTTGAGTTCTAAGATTGTTGCTTATGTTCCCCACACCATGGTGAAAGACATCTTATCAGAGATGGAATTCTCAAGAAAAAGATGCAGATGGGTGAACAAGTTGCAAGACTATGACATGGATATCCAAACCACAAAGTTGGTGAGAGGTTTGGGCTTGGCTAAGCTTATGGCTGAGAGAAACTTATAAACTATTGACGTAAATGAGGTAGAAGAAGTGAGGGTAGATGTTTTGAAAACTTCATGAGTTTTGAGTAGTACAAATATGTAATTTTTATCTTAGACATTTGAATTTCCCTAAGTATTTAAGTAAGAACCAAAAAGAGCCCTTACGTTGGCTTCGAGAAATATGTCATTACTTATTATCGGTTAGCTTGGAAGAAGCCATAGGAGGTCTCTTAAGGTACATTATCAAGATGAATCCCCAAGATAATTGTTGATCTTCATGAAGGATTTTGTGGGGGAAACTTTGTTGGAAGAGT